>JANAVB010044819.1:2902228-3297228 GCA_029216955.1 Iris pallida
CCCCCCCCCCCCCCCCCCCCCCCCCCCCCCCCCCCCCCCCCCCCCCCCCCCCCCTCCAAGGACCACTCCCACTACTCGGCCCTGACGACCCATCTACCGCCCTCGAGCCCGCGCTCCCACTCACGTGCACCCTCACGCGCTGTCACGAGTGTCGCCGTATGCTGTCCAGCGCGACCCCGCGCGCTGTCCCGAGCGTCGTCGCATGCTGTCCAGCGCGCCCCCGCGCGCCGCCGTGCTCTGTCCCGTACCCGCTCGTGCGCGCCCCGCGCCGCTCGTGCTTACCCCGCGCCCGCTCGCCCGCTGCCTAGCGCTCCCACTCGCCGCGCCTCCGAGTGTCCCCGCGTCCGCCACCTGCTCGAGCCCACCGTCCACTCGCGCACGCGCCTGCTGCCACCGCAGCGAGAGAGAGAGAGAGGGGGTGGAGGTTGGGAGGAGAAGAGAAGGGACAATTTGGTCTAATTTTTTTATAAATTATCAAGTTGGTACATATAAAAGTTGAAAGTATCAAGTTGAAAAACAATAATAGTTGAGGGTACCAAGTTACAATTTAGCCAAAATAATAATAAATATATATCTTTGGTGGGAGTAGAAACCCACAATAGTAACCAATAGCACGCTATGCATGCGTTGGCATCGTTAGTAAGGCCGCCCATATTTTTATCTGTTCGTCATCTTCTTTTCTTCCTTGAGGTCTCCTCCACTCGCACGGGTCAATCTCCTCTTGCAATAAAGTTAGAAGTGAAAGTGATGGTGTGGAGTTCCGGAGAGGATTACGAATTCGAAGCATACTTACACAAATAAGCTATTTTTGGTCAAAAGTAGAGAATTTAGATGCTTTGAAATCAAAAGCATTAATTATTGACAATGATGAGAAAATCCAATTGTAGATGACCTCTCGAAGCGAAAGGAAAGCAAACTCTCACTTTCTTTTATATATATTATATATAGAAATATGGGAAATGATAGGAAATTTGATTATGGAATGATAGGCAAAGGAGATGATGGGTTCTATTACATGCTATCACGTTTAGCATGCTGCATGTAAGGTAAAAAAAATAAAAATAAAAATTGTCACTCACTTTTGAGCTACATGGACTTGTGACCCATACACTTTTTCATTTTGATTGGTTTGGATAGATTAGCAAAGGAAGATATTTCCTATCAAAAGTGACTGCTAAATAGTGTATAATTTGCTACTACTTGTGTACTAGAAGAGAATATTATGAGAACATATACAAAACAAAGAACAACAATATTTATAATGTTGGAAATTGCTGAGAAGCCCAATTTTGGGGTGGACTTTTATGAAATGCCCACCCGCTGGATTATTTTTATGAAATGTCCAGAATTAAGTTTTTCCACGTTAAATATTTCAAGATTCTCTCTAGTTGCTATGTATTTACAAAATTTGCCATTATCATAGTTCCAAAAATATCCCTTCGCGCAAATTTGGACATCTATATATAATTATGAATTCGCAAACTCAGATTTGGATTGAGAAATTCGTATTCTTCTTCTTCTTCACGAGAAATTTGAAATTAATTGATATAATCTTTATTAGAGATCGCAAAATCGTTCGTAGTTCACTGTGGTTTTCGTCAGTCGAACGTCGATCATCCTTCATCATCATCGATCATCATCATCATCATCATCATCTTCGTGGTTTCCGGCGATTAGGTCAATTGTGGATAGAAGATCTTCTTCTTTTCTTTTTATAGATCTTAAACCAAGGTGAGAGTTCATATCTGTAGAAATTCATCCATCAGCTTGTATATCTCGAAATTTATGCTGAATTTGAATTTGTTATGAAGATTATTAACTTAGAAAATGTTAGTGAGATATTTAATCTTGTTATTTTGTGCGAATAGCATTCTCCGTTATATTTAAACGGAGAATGACAATTACTTCTTATAAAGATCATTATCCGTTTATTTTTATACAGAGAATGAACATTAACCATAAGTTACAGACAGATAATAATCATTCTCCGTTATATTTAGACGGAGAATGTCATTCTCCGTTTTACTTTAGACGGAGAATGTCATTATAAGTTGGTTCCAAACGGAGGATATTTATTCTCCGTTATTTTTAGACGGAGAATAATCATTATTAGACGAAAATTTTATTGTTACAGACAGATAACAATCATTCTCCGTTATATTTAGACGGAGAATGTCATACTCCGTTTTACTTTAGACGGAGAATGTCATTCTCCGTTTTACTTTAGACGGAGAATGTCATTATAAGTTGGTTCCAAACGGAGGATATTTATTCTCCGTTATTTTTAGACGGAGAATAATCATTATTAGACGAGAATTTTATTGTTCTATTTGTGACCTCTTATGTTTTTATGTTATCAGGGGGGGAAGATATGGAATCAAGTTGTTTAGTTAACATCTGTTTCAAGGGAGACATAGTTTCCTGCCGTGTCACACATGAAAGTACCGTGGATTTTTTAAAGAATAAAGTGTGCGATCGATGGACTTCTTTGGATCCACTTTCCTTCCGTTTCAGGTTTTTGCACTCTGATGGGACTGAACTGTATGTTGAAAGTGATTTTTGGCTTCGCTCATTGGTTGGTGGTTTTAACGGTACTCACGATGTGAGTTTTGATCTATATGTGGAGCAAATATACTCTCAATGTTCTTCATCAACATCTTTTCCTTGTCAAAGCTTTCACATGGGACCTTCGTCTTCCTCTTCTAGTTCTTTGAGTAGATGTTCTCCTAATGTAAAGGACAAACGAGTAGTACAATTTTATGAGGGCTCAACTGAGACAGTGAAGAAGAGGAAATCGGATATGTGGCCTGGATCAATTACTGGTGTTGGTCAGATTTTTCTAAATGGTGTTGAAGAAGTTAGGAATGCTGTTAGAAAGGTATGTTTTGAATCTCGTCATCCATTCCACATTTTGAAATCTGAGCCGGGGAGGTATACTGTTTGCTGCAAGAATTACAAGACACATGCTTGTTTGTGGAGCTTCCATGCTATATCTATTTCGAAAGATAATCAAATTTTTGAGGTGAAAAGGTATGTGGGAGAACATAATTGTGGAGCTGGCTATATGGATAAAGGTAATCTGGTTGTTCCAGCAAAGTTTGTGAAAAGTTTGGTTAGTGACATTGTTCGGATGCATCCTAAAAAGTCCGCAAAATCTGTTGTCGATGATTTCGAGGTCGACTACGGCTTATCTGTTACATATGGACAGGCATACCACGGAATTAGGCTGGTGCACCAGGAAATGTACGAAGATGATGTTAGATCTTACAGTGACTTGTGTTGGTATGTCAACAAGGTAAAGGAAACCAATAATGGTTCCGTTATCGACTTCCAGAAAGATGATTCATCAATGAGGTTTGAGCGACTTTTTCTTTCATATGGGGCTTGCGTAGAAGGCTTTCAATATTGTCGTCCGATGCTATATTTGGATGCTACTTTCCTTACAGGTAGGTTTAGAGGATGTTTAATGTCTGCTACAGCGAAGAATGGTAACCAACAGTTCTACCCTATTACATACGGTATAGTCTCAGGCGAAGATGACGATAATTGGGAATGGTTCCTTAGAAATCTAAAGAATGTTGTTGGATGTAGTAGGCGTATTGTTTTTCTTTCGGATCAAGGCACCGGTCTAGTTTCTGAAGTCCCTAAAGTGTTTCCTAATGATTATCATAGCTATTGCTATTATCACATGAAGAATAACATACCGCTGAAAGAGAAAGGAAATGAAAGAGTGTATCCGCATGTACTTGAAGCTGGGAGGCAAGCAGTATATGCTCTAACTCCAGGTGTGTTAATGAGACAGATATATGCACATTTTCTATGCATTTACCATTAATTTAACAAGAAAATGACCATTCTTCGCGTCAGAAAGACGGAGAATAGTCATTCTCCGTGTGTTTTAACACGGAGAATGTCCATTCTCCGTCCTGCATAGAACGGAGAATAGCATTCTCCCTTAGCTTTTGAACGGAGAATGGTATTATCTGTCTTGCATAGAACGGAGAATATCATTCTCCGTTAGCTTTTGAACGGAGAATGACTATTATCCTTATGAGAATGCACTTATTTTTAATAATTTTGTGAATTGACCTAATTCTTTATTAATTATTTGTTTTTCTGTATAAAGGTGGGTATAGACAAGCAATCAAGAAGATTTATGATCTGAATTGTGGTCATGTTGTGAATTGGATGAATAAACAAAAACCTGAATACTGGTCAAACACATTCTTCCCGGGATGTAGATACGGTGAGGTTGCTTCTAGTTGTGCAGAGTCATTCAATGCATGGATAAAGGCTGAGAAGAAATTGCCTATATCAGCAATTGTAAATGTCATCCGTGTGAAGATGATGAAGATGATTTCGGATCGCCACAAGGATGCAATTGGTTTGAATAGCAAATTGACTCCATACGCTGAGGATATGCTGAAGCAGCTTACAGATGATGGCATGTGTTATAGGGTATATCGGTCCGGTGATTTCGAATTTGAGGTGATCGCAGATACTTCCTCCCATATGGTGAATCTTCTTGATTGTCATTGTAGTTGTCGTAGATGGAAGGTATATGGATTCCCATACAGCCATGCAATACAATGCATCAGAGTTGGTTCAGATAAATCTGTTTACGACTTTGTGGAGCAGTATTGGACATCAGATTATTACCGAAAGTTATATTCATGTGCTATTCGTCCAGTTCCAGATTGTGAAAAACAGTTTGAAAATAATCCCACTGATGTTGTTCTACCCCCTGTTCCGAAACGTGGTCCTGGACGACCAAAAGCGGACCGTTACAAGAGCAAATATGAGAACAAGGGAAAAGAGAAGAGAAAGATAAGGTGCCAGAATTGTTTTGAATTATGCAATCACAATCGCAGCACTTGTCCTCTGCCTCCACGTGCTGATACGGTGGTCGAGGGGGCAGCGCCCCCCTCGTTAATACATACACATATATTCCTTCTTTTATATAACTGGAAATTATTTTTTGAATACATATCTTACATTTTTTGATATCAATGGTAATAGTTTGAACTCTGTGTATTTGATGTTTCACATATATATTAACAGCATAAGAACTTATTATCCTTTATACTCTCTGATTTATAATGTATTGAATGACCATTCTCCGTGTGTTTTAACACGGAGAATAATCATTCTCCGTTTTAGATACACAGATAATGGTTATTTTAAGGTCGAAATACACAGAAAGGGCATTCTCCGTTTCAAAATATACGGAGAATGATATTCTTCGTCTATTTTGACACGGAGAATGACATTCTCCGTTTTATATACACGGAGAATGGTTATTTATAAGTAAAAATACAAAGATAATGTAATTCTCCGTGTATTTTAAGACGGAGAATGGCATTATCCGTCTATTTTGACACGGAGAATGACATTCTCCGTCTATTTTGACACGGACAATGTTCATTTCTAGGTCAAAAAATGCAGAAAATGTCATACTCCGTGTATTTTAACACGAAGAATAGCATTCTCCGCGTTAGTAAGACGGAGAATGTTCATTCTCCGTTTTATATACACGGAGAATGGTTATTTATAAGTCAAAATACAAAGATAATGTAATTCTCCGTGTATTTTAAGACGGAGAATGGCATTATCCGTCTATTTTGACACGGAGAATGACATTCTCCGTCTATTTTGACACGGACAATGTTCATTTCTAGGTCAAAAAACGCAGAAAATGTCATACTCCGTGTATTTTAACACGGAGAATAGCATTCTCCGCGTTAGTAAGACGGAGAATGTTCATTTTCAGGACAAAATACACAGAAAATGGTATTCTCCGTGTGTTTTGACACGGAGAATGAGCATTCTCCGTCTCATATTAAACGGAGAATGTCCATTTCTAGTTCCAAATACACAGAGAATGACATTATAGGTTTGCATTAACACAGATAATGACATTATAGGTTTGAATCAAACAACAGAACTTTAACAAAACAGATTTACATATATAGAACAATGTAAATTAGTCGAAAAATTGAATTTCATTACAAAGGACAACAAATACATTACAAAAGAAACCTGACAAACAGAATATATATAAGGAATTTGTTAGCCAATTTACATTGTCATTTTCTTTTATGGTACAAAAGGAACTGCACAGTCACTCATAAGCAAAAGCTTAGCCAAATTTAACCTTCTCTTTACAATAATATCGTGAACTGCTTTGTTTGTTCTCTTTTGTAAATCAAATAGAGCTTTCGACAACTTTTCAATAAAATATGCAACATACAGCAGGCAGCTGGGTGATAGTTGCTGTGGGCAATCTTTGCAAACCTTGAGCTCTGATGTTTCATATTCCTGGATTGCTGGGATTTTATTCCTCATCAATGCAATCTTATTTATTATAATTGGCTCGATTTTATTCTTCATGTATTTTGCATCCTCGATCCCCTTAGCGCCCGTGTTTTTCCGCAATGAGTTGTAGTGCGTCCAAACATAGGAGCTGAAGTTGAATGCCAGCAGTGTATAGTGTTTATTATCCTCACGGAAGAGTGGCACGAATAGCCATTCAATGTCATCCTCCAGCTCCATGATAAAATCTTCTATATCAGTTTTGAAATTGTATATTGCTCCAGATGTTGGATTTTTTTCATCGACATACTGGACAGTACTCTGTTTTCCAGAAGAAAAAAAACAAAAAATAATATCATGAGTTAGTTTTTTACAACACTATTAGTAGCTGTACACATTAATATTTATTTTTCAGTTTTGATTCTTACCAATGAATGGGGCATCATGATTGCAGACCATTTATATTGTGCACCCTGCGAGCTTGACTGAATGTTCTGCCTTAATTCGGCTTGAATTTCGTTCATAAGCTTTATTAAGTAGTTCATAACACCGGCTTCTATTTCCTCCTCATTTAGCATGTCTTGAAAATCTTTAGCATTTAACAACATGCTGACATCATTGTTTCTTTTTCTTATTTTACAATTTTCTGGAGCATTTGGAACGTACAGGTATACATTATCACTGCACATAAATTTAGTTTCGATTATGTCAATAATATAGGCTAATGATATAATTGCATAAAAATAACTCCAATAGAGAATGATTATTCTCCGTTATGAATTGGACGGAGAATGTATATTCTCCGTTTTAAATGGGACGGAGAATGATCATTCTTCGTTATGAATTGGACGGAGAATGTCATTCTCCGTTATGAATTGGACGGAGAATGTCATTCTCCGTTTTAAATGAGACGGAGAATGATCATTCTCCCTTGTGAATTGTACAGAAATTGATTCAAGTTTAGAATACTTACGTTGGAGACATCCTTCTTGGGTATACGATGCTCCTGTATAGTTGCTTCAGCTCATCGTCTACAAGGTTCCAAAGTCTGAGTTTTGGACATTGCATCAGCATTTTTCCCTCTTTAACTAGCTTGGCTGTTTGAGGAGATTCTTCTTCAAGTTCTTCAGGAGCTGACATCTCCTTTTTATTGTCTACCTTCTCGGGACTGGAAGGAGCTTTTTTTTTCCTACCAGGAGCTACTTTCTTACTGGGACTGGAATGAGCTTTTCTTTTCCGACCAGGAGTTGCCTTCTTACTTGTTGTAGCATCAGATGTTTTCTTCTTTTCCAATGTAGTAAAATCATCATCCGCTGCAGCATTTGATTGTTTTTTAGTCCCAGCAGGTTCTCTTGCTCTTGTATAATGCTTTTGGGGAACTGCTTGAGTCTCCCCACTTTGCAATGTTTTAGCCATTGCTTCGAGGTTAACAATTGTATCATTCTTCTGTTTGATTTCGTCATTCAACGATGCAACTTCCTCTAGAAGTTTGTTGTTACCATTATTGAGCTTTTCATTCTCTTTTTTGAGATCCTCTGTCATTTTACTGATATAAAAAACAAACAACAACAAGAGGTATGATGTCAATATTATATAATCTTCTTTTTAAAAACAATAAAAAATATTATTATCCGTTTACTTTAATCCGGAGAATGTCCATTCTCCGTGTCAAATTAAACGGAGAATGACCATTCTCTGTGAGACTTACAAGGAGGAAGGTCATTCTCCGGGTCAAAATAGACGGAGAATGACGTTCTCCGTGTCAAAATAGACGAAGAACGTCATTCTCCGCGTCAAAACAGACGGAGAATGTCATTCTCCATGTCAAAAAAGACGGAGAATGTCATTCTCCGCGTCAAAATAGACGGAGAATATCATTCTCCGTGTTAAGCTAAACGGAGAATGGCCATTTCTATGTCAAAATATAGAAAATGTCATTCTCCGTGTTAAAATACTAGCGGAGAATGTCATTCTCCGTATTAAAATACACGGAGAATGTCATTCTAAGTGTGTTTTAACACGGAGAATGACATTCTCCGTGTTAGAAACACACGGAGAATGGCAT
This sequence comes from Iris pallida, assembly GCA_029216955.1. Taxonomy (NCBI): domain Eukaryota; kingdom Viridiplantae; phylum Streptophyta; class Magnoliopsida; order Asparagales; family Iridaceae; genus Iris; species Iris pallida. The sequence goes on from JANAVB010044819.1 coordinate 2,910,606, forward strand.
TTTCTAGGTCAAAACACACAGAAAACGTCATTCTCCGTGTACTTTGACACGGAGAATGGTCATTCTCCTTGTCAAAATAGAAGGAGAACGTCATTCTCCGCGTCAAAACAGACGGAGAATGTCATTCTCCGTGTTAAGCTAAACGGAGAATGACCATTTCTATGTCAAAATACAGAAAATGTCATTATTCGTATTAAAATATTAGCGGAGAATGTCATTCTCCGTATTAAAATACACGGAGAATGTCATTCTAAGTGTGTTTTAACACGGAGAATGACATTCTCCGTGTTAGAAACACACGGAGAATGGCATTTTCTAGGTCAAAACACACAGAAAACGTCATTCTCCGTGTACTTTGACACGGAGAATGGTCATTCTCCTTGTTAGATACAGATAATTACAGATTAAAATAGACAAAAAATAAATAATTTTACCTTTTAGAAGTAGCTCTTCAACACGTTGACGAAGCTTCTCGTTATCAGCAGTAAGCTCAGATTTCTGCTTTCTCAGGGAGTCTAGTTCCTGTTCCGACCCCTGTGCCTCCAGTTCTTCAACTCTCTTACGGAGTTTCTCATTATCATCAATAAGGAGCGATTTCTCATTCCTTAAAGAGTCTAACTCCTTTTCCAAGCCATCAGTAACGAGCCCCACAGCACGTTGTTGGGCTACATCTGCCTCTAGTTGCTGGGCTCTTTCTTGGAGTTGCTCATTCTCAGCGATAAGCTGAGATTTCTCATGCAAGACACGCAACATATCTACATTATCAGCTGTATTTGTTGCTGGTGCTTGGGCTTCATTTTGTTGTTCTTCTTGATCAACAGAATTATCTACATCTTCTATACAGTGCTGCTCTGCTAGGACTTCTACTTCTTCAACATTCAATGCAACAAGATCTTTGAATATCAAATCCGAATTCATTTGAGCACCTTGATATTCATTTTTGAGGAAGATCGAGATTCTATTCCCATCCCATGTATCGAATCTCGGAGATGCGATTGTTGGTTTGCACTTCATCTCTATCAGTTGACTGTGCTCTGCAAACCAATACAAGAAGTATATCGTACAACCTTCAATCTTCTTGTACAATATATCAACATCACCATCTTCATCTTTTGTAACAGCCCTCTTTATGCTGTCCATGACGTACCCCAGAATTATCCGTGGCCAACAGATGCTTTTTATGACATCTGTGCTCTCCACCAGAGCGAAGAACTTGTACGGCAAGTTCGACCCACCCATTCTGGTGAAGAATGCTGTTTGGCACAAGTTGAATACTATTAACTTGGCCAATTCATCAGGACTTGTATTTCTGTCCCCCAACAGCTCAAAGATCCTTTTCTTAACTTCTGCGTTTGAGACTTCAGCATTTTTTTCCCTTGGAATTTGTCAGCAGTCTTTTGAAGTGTTGTGTACACATGCTGAATGAGTCTGCTGGTGGGGGGGTCTTCTGTTTTTCAGTGATGATCTTTAAATACTTCTCATCAACTTCATTGTCATCATTCATTGGCAGACCGAAAATGGTTGCCATCTCATCAGCAGTTGGTGCTACTTTGACACTGCTGCTCAATTAGAAATATCCAATGCCATCTTCTTCCAAATAAGTCCCCATCAAGTTCTCCAGACCTTGTGTGACTTTAGATAGTTCTGTCTTTTTCACCTTGGATCTGTAGAATACATCTACGAAATTGTAGAATCCAACATTCTTCAAGCTTTCAACAACTGGTTCAGGCAAATGGCCAAACTTTTCCTTCACCTCATCCATAAGAGAGAGTATTGGGGTGAATGTTGCACGGAAAAGTCTTTCTTCTTTGTTCCTGACAGTTTTTTTTCCTAAAAAACAACAATTAGGTTTACGTCAACATTCTTCTTTATTATAATAAGGAGAAAGCCATTCTCCGTTTTATATGAGACGGAGAATGTAATTCTCCATGTCAAAATAGACGGAGAATGGCATTCTCCGTTTTGTATTAACACGGGGAATGCCATTCTCCGTGTCAAAATGGACGGATAATGTCATTCTCCGTTTTGTATTAAAACGGATAATGGCGTTCTCCGTTTTGTATTAACACGGGGAATGATCATCTCTAGGTCAACATAAAAGGGAAAATGGCATTCTCCGTGTGTTTTAAAACGGAGAATGACATTCTCCGTGTCAGTAAGACGGAGAATGCTCATTCTCTAGGTCAAAACACAAAGAGAATGGCATTCTCCGTCTATTTTGACCCGGAGAATGTTCATTTCTCTAGGTTAATGCGAGGGAGAATGCCATTCTCCGTCTAGTTTGACCCGGAGAATGACATTCTCCGCGTCAGTAAGACGGAGAATGTACATTCTATAGGTCAAAAACACAGAAAATGCCATTCTCCGTTTTGTATTAACACGGAGAATACCATTCTCCGTTTTAAAAAAGACGGATAATGGCATTTCTAGTTCAAATGACACAGAAAGGGCATCCTCCGTATATTTTATAGACGGAGAATGATCATTTTCATTTGCCGCGTCAATATAAACGGAGAATGAACAAGACTCAAAGTTTTACCTTTTTTCTTCCCTTCTTCTTGATCTTCTTCTTCTCCCCCTGCTACTTCTTGTTCTTGTTGTTTTTTTCCTAAAAAAACAACAATTAGGTTTACGTCAACATTCTTCTTATTATAATAAGGAGAAAGCCATTCTCCGTTTTATATGAGACGGAGAATGTAATTCTCCGTGTCAAAATAGACGGAGAATGGCATTCTCCGTTTTATATTAACACGGGAAATGCCATTCTCCGTGTCAAAATGGACGGATAATGTCATTCTCCGTTTTGTATTAAAACGGAGAATGGCGTTCTCCGTTTTGTATTAACACGGGGAATGATCATCTCTAGGTCAACATAAAAGGGAAAATGGCATTCTCCGTGTGTTTTAAAACGGAGAATGACATTCTCCGTGTCAGTAAGACGGAGAATGCTCATTCTCTAGGTCAAAACACAAAGAGAATGGCATTCTCCGTCTATTTTGACCCGGAGAATGTTCATTTCTCTAGGTTAATGCGAGGGAGAATGCCATTCTCCGTCTATTTTGACCCGGAGAATGACATTCTCCGCGTCAGTAAGACGGAGAATGTACATTCTATAGGTCAAAAACACAGAAAATGCCATTCTCCATTTTGTATTAACACGGAGAATGATCGTTCTTTAGGTCAAAATACAAGGGAGAACGCCATTCTCCCTTGTATTTTAAAACGGAGAATGCCATTTTCCGCGTCAGTAAGACGGAAAATAACATTCTCTAGGTCAAAATACAAGGAGAATGACATTCTCCGTCTGTTTTGAAACGGAGAATGATATTCTCCGTCTCATATTAGATGGAGAATGCTCGTTCTTTAGATCAAAATACAAGAGAGAACGTCATTCTCCGTGTCAAAATAGACGGAGAATGTCATTCTCCTTGTATTTTGACCTAGAGAATGGAGTTCTCTGTGTCAAAATAGACGGAGAATGGCGTTCTCCGTTTTGTATTAACACGGGGAATGATCATCTCTAGGTCAACATACAAGGGAAAATGGCATTCTCTGCGTGTTTTAAAATGGAGAATGACATTCTCCGTGTCAGTAAGACGGAGAATGCTCATTCTCTAGGTCAAAACACAAAGAGAATGGCATTCTCCGTCTATTTTGACCCGGAGAATGTTCATTTCTCTAGGTTAATGCGAGGGAGAATGCCATTCTCCGTCTATTTTCACCCGGAGAATGACATTCTCCGCGTCAGTAAGACGGAGAATGTACATTCTATAGGTCAAAAACACAGAAAATGCCATTCTTCGTTTTGTATTAACACGGAGAATGCCATTCTCCGTTTTAAAATAGACGGATAATGGCATTTCTAGTTCAAATGACACAGAAAGGGCATCCTCCGTGTATTTTATAGACGGAGAATGATCATTTTCATTTACCGCGTCAATATAAACGGAGAATGAACAAGACTCATAGTTTTACCTTTTTTCTTCCCTTCTTCTTGATCTTCTTCTTCTCCCCCCTGCTACTTCTTGTTCTTGTTGTTCTCCGTGTTCTTGTTCTTCTACTGCTTCTTGCACTTCTTTTTCTTTTGGAGCATTTCGTCTACGAGCAACCTTCTTAAATTTCTTCCCTCCTTTATCTTGTTTTCCAACAACTACTTCTTCTCCTTCTTCTCTAACTCGGTCTACATCCATTGCTGATGATTGCGACATTGTGCTGGAGATTCACTGGCGATTTCTTGTAAGAAATTTCTAAGATTTTTGGAGGAGATGACCTAAAATCGCAAGCGAACAGAGTATGGAAGAGGAGGGAGCGATAGAAACACTTTTTTGAAGAGTCTCTTGGTTTTGTATCTTCTGGAATCGAACCGTTTTTCTGAAGAGTTGCTGGGTTTGTTGATATTCTTAATAAATTAGAAGGGCAAAAGGGTCATGCCGTGCCCTTTTATATATTTTTAAGTTAATGCTGGGCACGCGATGAAAGTTTATTTTGGGGTGGGTTTTTCATAAAACTTTTTAAATTTTTGGGCATTTCATAAATTTTCCCTTTATAATGGGTTTCTAAAATTTTACACTTGAGTTTTGAATAATAAAAATTGATTTTCAATTAGCTAAAAATTTGACATTTGTTGTAAAATGAGAGAGAAAGAGGGTTTTTTATTATTAAGAATATATATGAAGAGAGAATATGATAGAGGTGGTTATAGATAGGGATAAGGGCATCCACATTTGGTCTTTTCACAAATCACAACACTCACCATTTGATGTTCTCATCGACTCTGCCAAGATCAAGCGAACCAAAGCTGTCCTAGCTCGGCTGAGCGGCTCAGCACGGCTCGACTCAGTTTCTAAATTAAGAACCGTTGGGTCAGCGTTAGCGCTAACTGACACGTCAGCCCCGCTGCTGGCCTGAGTGGCTGACAGACGCCCCCCCCCCCCCCCCCCCCCCACTATTGACTGTGTAATTAACTAATTAAAATACAAAAAATCAATAAATTTTAACTCCAAATAAATCAAAAAAAAAATCCAAAAAAGTTCCAGAAAAATTATAAATTTTTTTTATAAAATATTTCTAGGTGTCTAGAGCTTAAATAAAAATGATTGGTCTCAAAATATCACCAATTGACCCTGTAGTAAATCCCAAAAGCCTATAAAAATATAATTCCTCTAGGTTTTATTTATCCAAAAATTTCCAAAATTTCCAAATAATACTAAAATATTAAAATAAAATATTTGGGCAATATAGGGAACCTAGTGACCATATGTGACCTAATACTATCAAAACCTTGATCTAACAATTCTATACCTAATAATAATAAAATAAAATAAAAATATTCTCCAAAAATTAAAAATAAATTTATAGGAAAACAATGCTACATCTACGGATGCGATGCAGGAAGGAACTGGCGGTGACAATCAAAATGTATGCTTTTCTTCCATTTTGAAGACGAAATGTCTTACACTTTTTCATACATATAAGACAAAATATAATACATGAGTAGTCCACCCCGATAACATCGCGTATACTAGAAAATCATTGATGTTCCACATGAGTGACGCTCTCATCTGAAAGTTTTGCTCCATTAATATATCATATATTTGAACGTCGAACTACCACAATTGTTTTAACTCACTCACCAATGGCTGCAAGTAGATATCGATATTTTTAAAAAAAAATTTGGATCGGATAAGATAAGTGTCAAGAACATGTAATAAGTCTTCATGCACATCTATAGTGGTAGACTGTAAGGGATCAAAATCACCAGCCAACAAGAGTACTGAGATCCTGACTGTCCGATAGAAGTGAATTCATCAGAACATAAAGCCAGCCGAATATTCCTATGCTCCACAGCAAATTTAGGATAACTCCTATCAAAATGCTTCTATGCCTCTCCATTGGAAGGATAAGATAATTCTTCTTCATCCATCTTCTGTTTCTTGCTATCTCATGTCATGTGTTGTGTTGTATTTACAGACATATACATCCTATACAGTCTTTGTGATCGACAAAAACTGCATGTATTTGTAGGGACACAACCTTGCTCGGGAAGTTGACTTTACTTTGCCTTGAATTGGCTTATACCGTTTTTCGTGACAAAAAATGCATATACTTTTATCATTGTTATCCTTGTAATACAACATGCAACCATTTCGATAACAACCTATCTTTTTGTAGCCTAACCCGAGTTTTCGTATCATCATATTCGACTTGTAGAAGTTTTCATGCAAGTCCTTCGATCCTTTTGGCAACAACTCTCTAACAAACTGAATCATCCGGTCGTATCATTCCTACGGCAAGTTAAAATCAGACTTGAGGTTCCACAGCCGCATCACCATCGACAAGACAGAATAAGAATCACAACCCGGGTATAATAGAGTATCAGCATTATTGATCATATCATAGCTAGAACTCCTTTGCATCAGGATTTAGATCATCCGGATCAACACTTAGACGGACCACATCAAATACCAACTCACGTGCCAGGTTTTGCTGTCGATATTCGAAGTGATCTAGGACATCGTATTGAAGGAGGACCACTACAACAAAAAGACCTATTAATGACGCTTGATAAGTGGTTTTCATGACGGCTGACAAAGAAGCGTCATCAAAGTTCGAAATACCTTTTTTCTATGACAGTTTCGGCTAATTCTGGGCTTTTTATAACGTTTATAAAACAAAATGTTATTAATAGTTTAGAGCGGTGGCAAACTTGTAATTAATAAACTTCCAACAAAACCCTTCAAACATCCGATCTTTTTCAGAGCTTCCCTCCTCCCCCTCTTCCCTCCTCTTCCTGAACCCTAAAATTTTCCAAAGTCCGTTCAGTTTCTTGCTTATTTCTATCTCCCTGAACCCTAAAATTTTCCTAAATTCTAATCTTCTCCTTCTCCTCCTTTCAACCTCCTAAATCGAAGAGAAAGAGAACCCCTAAATCAAAAATTACAAAGAGGGAAGGAAATGGAAGGACGGGAGTGCGTACTGTGGCGACGGCTACGGCGGAGGAGTGCCAGTGCGGAGGTGGCAGTCTGGGCGGCGCCAGTGCCCACCGGTGGCGGCGTAGCATAAGTTACACCGGCATCTTGAGAAGGGCATCCTCCAGGTAGTAAAGTGTGTTCTCAGTAGTGTCCAGGTAGTTAAATAATACATCTTGAGAAGGGCATCTTGAGAAGGGCATCCTCTAGGAGACGCTCCACATCCTTAGCTAGGCCATGGAGAACACAGGCTTCCTTTACAACGCCATGTTCGGCGTGAAAGTCCGTTGTTTTCTGTCAGTGTTGATGTTTTTAACACTATTAGATCTATCTCTATTTGGTTACTTGCAATTTTGTTGTAGATATATTTTTGTTCTTGTTGTTGCTTTCTATCTGTTTGATAAAATGCCAGTGAGATTAACCATGTGTTGTTTGTACTAAAACCAGCGCCATCCAGAGATTGAATTGCATCCACAAGAATGGAGATGACAACCCCAGCTCCTGCCTCATGTCTAGCAACCCTTAAATGATCTTATTCCTGACTTCGATCAAATATGGTGGCTCTCCATCGTTGCTGCTGTCATGTATTTTACCTACTCCTCCATTGGTCTTGCTGTTGGTATCGTGCAAGTTATTAGTAAGTCAGTGCATCACCTTTGTTCAGAGTTATTATCTCAATATATGTAACTTTAGTACTTATTTTTATTTTGTGCAGCCAATAGAGGTGTCAAGGGAAGCCTCCCGAGGAAAAAACATTTGTTGTTGGATAGGGGTATCCATCTTATACCGTTTTATCATGCAGCTACTTCATTTTTTTGTAGAGGCCTGAGCAACTTTTTAAAAGAACCCAGCTAATGGAGCGATGGGCTCGGTGGGAGGTATACTATACTGCACTTTGAATCATCCCTTTGTATGTGTGTGTCGTGCGTACACGGGTGTTATGGATGTTCTTGTCAGCGATCCCCTACCCATTATTATTTTGACATTGGCAGCTACCAATTTGTGTAGGGATGCAAACATAGAGAAAGACAGTTCAGACATACACAATAGGACACATATGACTGATTGACTGATTCCTCATTTGTATTTTAAATTAAGAGCTGAGTAGTCTGCACATACAGACACATACATAATGATTCCAGCTCATTGTTATTGAAGTCAAGAGCGAATTAATACTGGTATTTCTGCAGATAAGAAAATTTGAATATCTTATGGAGCTAAATACTATGGCTGGGCGTACTTTTTAGGCTATCACCCAGTACTTTTCAGGCTATCACTAAACACATTACATAGGTTTACTTAAGTATTTTTCAGGCTGTCACCCAGTACATTGCTTACTACCATTTCTGATAATCCATTTGCTTCTTCATACATAGACCTTTCTAAGGTGGATGTAATTATTAGTTTACATTTTCCTCTGCGAGCGTTTGATTTTCTTCTCTTTTCCTTTTTCTTATTAGGATTCCTCATAATTTTGTATCTTGCAGCCAGTTGTTGCATTAAATCACTACTAAATGTATTCTACAGGCCTTACTTATTTTGTTTCCCTTTTTCAAAGCATCCTATAAAATACATCTGGATGTCGGATTACAACTTGCTCATATATTAAAACTTTTGGGAGTTTGAGAATTTATAATATTGATCCTAGCAATTTACCGTAGGGAAAAGTGCCTTTGTATGTCTGATGACGGATACATCTTTAAGTATTTTTTTTTCATTTGGTAGAATCTTCCTTTAAAGATGGTCCACTTTGGATATGTCACCCTCATTTCCCGTATTTCCCGTATTTTGTATTTATACTCGTATCTGGATTTTGGCATGTATTTTATTTTTCTCAAGCTTGTGGAATTTCGATATTTCTCGTATTTTGGGTTTTCTCATGGCTCGGTTTTATTTGGATTGGTTCGATTTTATGTGAGTTGGATCACCTTAACCTATGCTACCCCTCAACCCACCACAACTCACCCTCTTTATAACCCCCACCTACCACTCTCTCTCCTCATAACTTCTACCATTAATTTCCTTCTTCTTCTTCTTCTCCTTCCTCCACAACTCTCCTAACCCTAGGCAAGTGCACCTTACCACTTCATGAGAGCCCTATTTTCTTGGTTATTTGCTAGATTAGGACATGGTGATCAACATTAGAACTTGGTATTTTGTGATTTGAAGTCTCCTTTGCTCTAGATCTAAGTTATTTCTATTTTCGGATTTTGCATGGTTTGATCTCTTTAAGTTGGATTTTCATGGGTTTTGGTGTTTCCAAGTGGAAGAGCATTCAATTCTACCCAAGTTGGAACTTTGAAAATCTGGATTTGGAGTTCGGATGGTCAAGTTATGATGCTTTGAAGCCTTGGGTTCATCCATGGTGTTCTTGCTATTTGGAGAAGACAGTGAGCAGTGTGCAGAGCTGTTTAGCTTACGCACACTGAGCTGCGCGCGCTCTTTAGCATGCGTACACAGACTTGGGTATACTTCCTATTGGAAGCGTGTCTCCTTGAGCGTGCGTGACTTTTCACCTACGCTGCTCTCTCAGCGTGCGTGACTTTTCACCTACGCTGCTCTCTGTAGCGTGCGTGACTTTTTACCTACGCTGCTCTCTCAGCGTGCGTGACTTTTCACCTACGCTGCTCTCTGTAGCGTACGTGACTTTTCACCTACGCTGCTCTCTCAGCGTACGTGACTTTTTACCTACGCTGCTCCCTTGAGCGTGCGTGACTTTTCACGAACGCTGCTCCCTTGAGCGTGCGTGACTTTTCACGTACACTGCTTCCTTGAGTGTGCCTTGGTACGCAGACTTGAGTGTGCCTTGGTACGCAGACTTGAGCGAGCCTTGCGTGCGTGCTTTTGTGCGTACGCAGCTCCCCTGCGTGCGTGCTTTTGCACGTATGCTGTCCCTTGACCCTTGCTTAACCCATTGGCTTTTGGAGTTTTGGTTCTATAGCCCTGTATTTTGATATTTTATTAGATATTTTATGCCCATTTTATATCCGTGGTGGCGCACCCCTGACAAGTACCCTGACATAATTTATCTTGATAACTTGATAGTGGCCCATGACGGCGCACTCCTGATTTGACATGACCTGATAACTTAGCTTGACCTGTCTTGACACCGTGGGTGGTTCTTTCTTGCTTGCTTGTTAAATTCCACTTGTCCAGTCTCGCATCATATCTAGGATGGGACTCCTGGGTACCACGGTCAGGAGTACCTACTAAAATGGATTAAGGCTAATAACTAGAATAACACAGTAGTCATGAAGAGATGACACAGCTACAGGCAATCCCGTTACCTGGGTGCTCCAGGGATTTGTAGCCTGCCGTCGAGTAGGGCGCATTTCCAGCACACTGTCAGGTGTTGCACCCTCTAAGTCACCTAAGGGTACATGCGTCTCCTGGACGATGTACCCACCTGAATTCAACCCTAATCTTTCGTCCTGGGTAACCTGGATGGTCTGCAGGGCTTGTGGTTGTGGAACAATCTCACTGCATCTTGTTAGTAAATAGGCCTGTGATAACCCTAGTTAGTTAAAGTAGTAAGCCGTAGGATCTGCTTGGTCGTGATTGATTGAATGAGGTATAACCAGTCTAGTCATGTCTTGATCCCATGCAAGATTGCTTCCTGTCTTGATTACTTACATTACTTATCTTGCCGATAAATGGTGGGAAACCAAGCTCTGTTCAGATGAAGGGTTACAACCCCGGTCCTTGTTTGGTTTACGGGTTGTAACCTGGCTATCGGAATAGTTCCATGGTTATCTCATCGTATATCATCCTGACATGTTTTCGTAATTTTAGTTTTAATATTAGATTTTCTGTGCTGATTGCTGGCTTTTGTTCTTATTTCGTGGCCTCCCTTGTGGCACTTGCTCTTTCTGGGTTGACCCAGCTGGTTTTGTGTGGCCAGATTTCGGAGCAGCTCCCGAGGATCTACCAAGCTTCCAGTCCAATGGTGACAACTAGACGGAACCCGGGCCAAGAGTGGGTTTTCTTTTTTGTTTTGCCCACTTTATTGTAAAATTATTCTTTTGAGACGTTTAGCCGACGAGCACATGTTAGCTCGCAGCACTTTTACTTACTGTCTGCCTACGGGCTGTAAACATGATTGACAAATCCTAGGGTTGATCATGTATGACTAAACTCTTGCTAGTCCTAACATTTTGTAACGACTAGCTTCATGATCAGCTGAATATGTAATATTTGGGACGCCTTATTATTGTATATTTAATGATCATACATCTTGCGACTTTACTTACTTGTGGTGATTGAGACACTAGGCTTGTTCATGACCATAAGAGACTGTTGGCTTGTAGAAAACCCTCATATATCTAGACAGCCGTGACCGTATATCGAGGTGGTTTCCATTTCAATATACGTAGCTGGCTATGTCTGCCCCCCGCTCTCCAGTATTCTGGTTCTGGGGCGTGACATGGTTTAAGTGGTGGCCTATGCAGGTCTTGTAAATCAAGATATGTGGGGGTTTACCAGATAGATGTCTCAATCAGTACTCGTCCTTGATCTCTGTTCGTATCTTCTGAATCCCTGGATTCTTGTCCTGATCCTGTGCTTATATCATTGATCTGTCCTGGTCCTTTCCTCATTGTTCCCTGTGTCGTCTTCTTCAGCGGCACTGTACCTGGTCCTACCGATCGACGAGATGGAGCATTTCCCGTGGAACAGCAGCAACCCGGAGATCAAGCCCAGCATTCCGGGGTAGCCTCCAGAGTTGTGCCTACAGGAGGAGAGTCACCAGTTCGGCCCGTCCAGCCCGCAGAGCCAGATAATGGTACCTTAGTAGGCCTCATCAGAACCTTGATAGCTTCCCAGGATCGTCGAAGCGACGCCCTGCACCAGACAGTTCAAGATGCTTTGACTAGAGACGGACATCCAGGGAACCAGGCGGCCAACAGTTTCAAGCGATTGAACCCTCCTTTCTTCGACGGCAGCGTGGATGCGATTGCCACGGATGTATGGCTTCAGGATACCGAGGTGATTCTGGAAGCAGCCAGGACACCTGAGAATGAGAAGGTGGCGGTGGTACGCCTGCAGTTGTTGGATTTTGCTCGCAATTGGTGGGCGGCACAGGCCATGGGATTAGTGGCACCCATTGCTTGGGCAGTGTTTAGGGAGAGATTCCAGACGAAGTACTTTGATGTTGTGGCTCGGTACGACCTGCAGACCAGATTTACCAACTTGAAGCAAGGAGGCAGGATGGTCGATGGTTATGCGACCGAGTTTTCTAGGCTCAGTAGGTTTGCCCCCACCTTGGTGGCGACCGAGTTTGATAGGGCCCAGCGGTTCCAGCAGGGACTACATTTGGAGATCTTGTTGGCGGTTGAGCAGTTCGAGCACCAGACGTTCGATGCGATCTTGAGAGCAGCTAGGAGGCATGAGTATACCTCCCAGAGGATTGTAGATAGGACCGGAGGTAGGAAGCGGTCCCACAGTCAGATGCACCAATCATCAGCTCCAGTCCCGGCAGCTAGAAGTTTGACCATTGGAACTCCGAGGCGGGCGGCCTCAGTAACGTCGGTTCAGCATTCGACCCCGACGTACCCGCAGCAGCAGAAGCAGAAGCAGACTTTCGCGATGGGATGTTCTCATTACGGGAAGCCAGGGCATGTGGTGGCAGACTGTCGCAGGGCGCAGGGATTGTGCCTGGCTTGTGGAGCAGCAGATCATAGGGTTGGAGCTTGCCCGAATAGGGGTGGTTCATCTGCATCCAACCCTTCTAGCTCTTCGGTGAGAGGACCGGCCCCAGCACCAGTTCAGCAGCAGCATTATCAGTCTTCGAGGCCCTTGTCGTCTCAGTCTCAGGCATTCCAGCAACAACACCCCCAGCAGTATGCACAAGCCCAAGCTCAGACCCAGAATAGGCAGAGAGGTTTCCAGCAGAGGGGACCAGCAGCCAGAGGACAAGGTCAGGCCATGATGATGGCTATGGAAGAAGAAGTTGCACCAGGTGAGGTAGTGGCAGGTACTATTCTCGTCAACTCCTTTTCAGCTTCGGTATTGTTTGATTCTGGTACATCATATTCATTCATGTCTGTACGATTCACGACACTGATAGGATTGGAGCCTGAGTCATTATCAGTGAGGCTCAATATACTTACTGGTAATGGTCTTGTGGGAGTAGATCGAGTGTTTTCCTCGTGTCGGATCGTAGTTAGCAGTAGGGAGTTCCCCGCTAGATTCATAGAGTTTCCTATGGCAGACTATGATGTAGTCCTAGGCATGGATTGGTTGAGGAACCAGTATGCTAGGATAGACTGCCATATTGGCAGAGTTGTCTTTAGTATCCCCGGCAAGCTAGAGTTTTCATTTTCTAGAGGCGCAGTAGAGCCATCTTCCCTAGCATTGCGGATGGCAGTAGTAGCAGTGCAGTTACCCCGGATAGTTGAAGAGTTTCCAGATGTCTTTTCAGAGGAGCTTCCAGGGATGCCGCCAGAGCGGGAGATTGAGTTCACTATAGACTTGATTCCCGGGACAGCACCAGTGTCAGAGCGAGTCTACAGGATGGCGCCTTCAGAATTAGAGATTTTGTACAAGATGATTGAAGAACTGAGGACCAAGGGATTCATCCGTGCAAGTGGATCGCCTTGGGGAGCCCCGATGCTTCTTGTGGAAAAGAAGGATGGTACGTCCAGGCTATGTTGATTATCGTACCTTGAATTCGGTGACAATCAAGAACAGATACCCTCTTCCGAGGATAGAGGACTTGTTTGATCAGCTCAGAGGGGCTTCAGTGTTCTCAAAGATCGACTTGCGGTCAGGATACCACCAGATCAGAGTCAGAGAGCAGGACATCCCGAAGACAGCATTCAGATCGAGGTATGGACATTAGGAGTTCCTTGTTATGCCCTTTGGAGCGACCAATGCGCCGGCCATATTCATGGACCTCATGAATCGCATTTTTATGCCTTACTTGGATCAATTTGTGATCGTGTTCCTAGATGACATCCTGGTCTACAGCAAGAGTGAAGCAGAGCATGAGCAGCATCTCAGAGTCGTCCTCCAGACACTTAGGGAGCATCAATTGTACGCCAAGTTCAGTAAATGCGAGTTCTGGCTCGATCGCATTTCATACTTGGGTCACATCATTACCCGAGGAGGAGTGGAAGTGGATCCCCAGAAGATTATGGCTATCGAGTCATGGCCGGTACCCAGCTCAGTGGCAGAGGTTCGCAGCTTCCTTGGATTGGCCGGCTACTACCGGCGGTTCATTTCAGATTTTGCAAGGATTTCAGCGCTGATGACCCAGTTGACCCGCAAGGATGTGCCGTTTGTTTGGACAGCAGAGTGTCAGGAATCATTTGAGAAGTTGAAGCGAGATTTGATAACGGCTCCCATTCTCACCCTTCCAGATGGGACCGAAGGATTCACAGTTTATTGCGACGCTTCAGACAGAGGATTGGGGTGTGTTTTGATGCAGCATGGGAAGGTAATATCTTATGCGTCACGCCAACTTCGTGATCATGAGAAGAATTACCCGACCCACGACTTGGAATTGACGGCGGTAGTGTTTGCTTTGAAGTTGTGGAGACACTACTTGTACGGAGATAGAGTGGAGATCTTTACTGATCATAAGAGCCTGAAGTATGTTTTTACCCAGAAGGACCTTAATATGCGGCAGAGAAGATGGCTCGAGCTATTGGTGGATTATGATGTGCATTTGCAATATCATCCCGGGAAGGCCAACGTTGTAGCAGATACATTGAGCAGGAGAGCCAGAGTTTATTTTCTGATGGCACAACCAGAATTATTGACAGATCTTCAGAAGATGGGAATTGAAGTGGTTCTTCCAACCAGCGTGGCGTTGATGGCCAGCCTACAGGTTCAGTCCAGCATAGTTGAGAGAATCCGGGTGGCGCAGTCAACAGATTCCAAGATCCAGTGACTCAGAGCAGAGTGTGAAGCAGGAAGAAGGCCAGAGTTATGTATCCATGAAGACGGTACACTTCGGCACGGCACTCATCTTTGTGTACCTAGTAGAGATATCAGACAGAAAGTCATGGCAGAAGCCCACAGTTCACAGTATTCTATTCATCCGGGTGGTACGAAGATATACCGTGATACTCGTCAGCATTTTTGGTGGAATGGCATGAAGAGGGAGATAGCCCGATTTGTCTCTCGGTGTTTGGTTTGCCAACAGGTTAAAGCTGAACATCAGAGGCCCGTTGGACTTCTTGTCACGACCCGATCCCAAATTAATGGGTCGAACCGGACCATGTCCAGCCTGCACCGTGGTGAGACGGCGGCAGTAAGCTGTTCCATTGCAGGTAATCACAACAACACAAATACATTTGTCACAACTGTTCTATTCGGAATTTGAAACTTTATTTAATAAATATTCAGAAATACAACTGGAAAGGAAATGCAGAAATAAACTACAAACTCCAAATAAAGAAAAAATGCAGAAAGAGAAACTATCTAAGCATCAGGTTCAGCAGTCCCAGGATCAGCGTCCTCCAGAGACGGCTCCGGTACCGTCGCAGGGTAGAGGACCGGGTCATAGTAGCTATTATAGTATAGCTCGTCATCCTCAGTGTTACCTAAAATGTTGTCTCCAGTCAGGAGGAAGCAAAGTACAATTCATGCTAATTAAACAGTTAAATAAGAAATAGAATCATGCAGTTCTAAACAGTTTTAAAACATGTTTGTTACAGTAGAAAATAGTGATTTGAATAGGTAATGACATATGACCGGCTTGGGTTTGTTACAGTAATGGATAAGGGGGTTTTGTTACAGTATGGTCATAATCATTACGCTATTCCCCAGTCCCCAATAGTTACAGTAGTTACAGTACAGTACTCTCGGTGAGAGTTTCGTGTTTGAGACGTGGTTTAGACATGCAGTAAAACGATTAAGTAAATAACTGTAAACTAACACAAACTATACTTGCCTCAATTGAATGACTGGAGAGACGGGTTGATACCGAAGAGGAACGTCAGGTGAATCTTCGAATTCCTACAGTTGAGAACTCGACTTAGATTCCTGAATAACCAGACTAAGTGTGCTAGTTGAAATCTCTAGTAGTCATGTCCTAGTCAGGTTTTAAGTTGTATTAATCTACAGCTAACGTTTACGTCGCAACTACGTGCGTTCGATTAAGCCGGTTAACTGGATTATTTGGAAATAACACGATAATCAATTAACTTTGAAAAACTTTGTGTTTTCGTAATATATTTATAAAAATATGGTTTTCTTTTAATGACAAATCATGAACTAGTTATTTACTAATTTTCATCCATTTAATTAATTCTTAATTAATCAGTAAATTACGCTCTAACTACGATTATACGTCTAATCACAAACCACCCAAGATCACATCCACCAGAAAATAAAATAAAACCACGTTACATAATACAATGGCACAGCTAAACATCCTAGAGTGGGCTTATGCCCTGTACAATTATCTTTTACATCAAATAAGAGAAAAAAATGACTTAATTATTAAATAAAGTGCAGTAATTAAATAACTATAATAAATAGCCTAAATATTAAATAAAATAATTGAAAAATGAAAGCTAAGAGTCTCAGACTCGGTCCATTCCTCAAAATCCAGCTAATACCTCAACGCCCGGTCGGACCGGTGCGTTTGCATTTCGCCGGGGCCCACAGACCGGTACGGTCGTCGCCCGAAAAATCAGTTTAGAAATTCATTTTCGAAAGCCAATTTGAAATCAATATAAATATAGTTTTGTAAAAATTTGAGCATCACTTCCTCTATTTCGGGACAAACCCAAAACTGGGAAATGCGCCCCGGAAAACCTACAAATATTTCCAACCCAAAATAATCCACAGAATATATCCACTAAAATAATCCCAAGCCACAGAAAATAATTCTCAATCCACCGAACTTCCCAAAATGTTCGGGAATCCCATAATCAACCAATTCACACCAAACCAGCAGGTAAAACACAGGAAAATACGCTAACGTAGCTAATCGAAAATATAACGCAGCTAACCGGATTTCCCGAAGGGAATCCGGGGACCGATTTCATCATCGACTCTACATGGAGGGACGAACTACTCTGATTATCAGGGATTACCCAAAATGACGGAATCCGAAGGGTTGCCTCGGACTCGGAACGATGTCCTGGACAGCGGCACGGACACAGTACAGCGTCACAGACATGGGCACGGGCACGGCACGAACAAGGTAGTGGGGTCGCACGCGTGGAAAGCGTGCACGCAGACAGCAGCACGACGCGGGGAGCACGGGCGCGGGAACGGAGACGAAGCGCGGGGCTGGTCGTGCACTCGGGGCAGCGCTGCACGGAGGCGGCCTGGCCTCACGGGAGACGACGGTCGGCCGGAGAAGCCGCGGATCAGCGGGGCTCGTTGCGCGAGGAGCGCGCCGGGTCGGCAGGGCTGGCGGACACGGGGCCGCTGCGGAGTGACGACATCCGGCGGGGCGCGTCCGGTCGGGGAAGTCCGCCGGGGAAGAACCGCACGAAGGCGCGAGGAACTGCTCGGCCGGACGGCGGAGAGCCGCGCTCGCCGGAGCTCAGGGTGCTCGCAGATCGGGGTCGGCGGCTAGGGCTAGGGCTCGGTAGGGGAGAAAGGGTTGGAGAAAAAATGGGTTCTCCATGACAGTGAGTGAGAGAGAGAGAGATTTGTTTATGAGAGGGAAAAGAGATGAGAGGAAGAGAATTAATTTGTTTCTCCACTGTGAAAAATAAGGGGAGATCGTGAGAGATGAGTGGGAGAGAGGGTTGTTGGGGAGGATAGTAAGGGAAGAGGAGAACGTGTGGTGAGGGAAAAGAGGGGAGTTGGTCCACGGGTAAACCAACTCAAAAATATATATATATTAAATAATAGAAACCAGAATTTAAATGAAGGGAGAATGGGTTGTAAAATCGGATCTGGGTTTCGGAAAGCTGGTCCGGGCTCGGGTCTCGGGTCCGAAATTCAAAAGTCCAAATTGTTATAATTTTCGAAATTCCTTTTTCACACCAATAATATTTAATAATAATATTAATAATAATAATAAAAATAATCTTCGAAATACTAATAAAACATTAATTAATAATTATCTGCAAACTATGGGTTTCACACTTCTTCAACCCTTACCGATCCCAGAATGGAAATGGGAACATATAACCATGGATTTCGTGACCGGATTGCCCAGATCTCCGGTCGACAGAGATGCTATTTGGATAATTGTGGACAGGCTTACCAAGGTAGCACACTTTCTCCCATTCAGAGTTGGGCAGTCAACGGCGCAGCTAGCAGAGATGTACCTCAGGCAGATCGTCAGGCTTCACGGTGTGCCAGTCAGTATCACCTCAGACAGGGATTCGAGATTCACATCACACTTTTGGCGCAGCTTGTAGAAGAGTTTGGGGACTCGTCTTCAGTTCAGCTCAGCTTATCACCCACAGACGGATGGTCAATCAGAGCGCACAATCCAGACTCTTGAAGATATGTTGAGATCTTGCACCCTTGACTTCGGTGGTTCATGGGAGAATCATCTGCACCTGGTGGAATTCTCGTACAACAACAGTTATTAGGCCAGTATCCAGATGGCACCCTTCGAGGCTCTTTATGACAGGAAGTGCAGATCCCCGCTAGCATGGGACGATGTCGGGGAGAGGCAGATGTTCGGACCCGAATTGATTTCCCAGACGGTTGAAGTGGTCAGGAAGGTCAGAGATCACCTCTGAGTTGCCCAGGACCGCCAGCGCCATTGGGCCGATGCTCATCGGCGTCCCTTAGAATTTGTTGTCGGCGACCATGTATTCCTTAGGATCTCGCCTAACCGCGGCATCATTCGCTTCGGCGTGCGGGGAAAGCTTAGTCCTAGGTATATAGGGCCGTTCGATATTCTAGAGCGAGTAGGAGATGTATCCTATCGTCTCGCTCTTCCGCCGTCGCTAAGTAAGGTACATGATGTATTCCATGTATCCCAATTACGACGGTATATTCCGGACCCGAGCCACGTCCTAGACCATTCGAAATTAGTTGTTGGTACCAACCTTTCGTATGAGGAGAGGTCCGTGTCTATATTGGACCGGAGGGAGAAGATACTCAAGAACAAGACTATTAAATTAGTCCATGTTGCTTGGGGTCATCACTCTCTAGGTGAGTCAACGTGGGAGCGTGAGGACGACATCCGATCGCGATATCCCTACCTGTTTGACTCGTGAGGTATAATATCTTTCTTATGCCTTACATTTTTCCTTCCTTGCTTGCATAGTATGATTGTATGATTGGACTGCTTAGTGTAGCTTGCCTGTGCTTAGTGTAGCTTGTCGTGGCATTCTCTAGCTCCTTGATTAAATTTCGAGGACGAAATTCTTTTAAGGTGGGTAGAGTTGTCACCCACATTTCCCGTATTTCCCGTATTTCGTATTTATACTCGTATCTGAATTTTGGCATATATTTTATTTTTCTCAAGCTTGTGGAATTTTGGTATTTCTCGTATTTTGGGTTTTCTCATGGCTCAGTTTTATTTGGATTGGTTCGGTTTTATGTGAGTTGGATCACCTTAACCTATGCTACCCCTCAACCCACCACAACTCACCCTCTTTATAACCCCCACCTACCACTCTCTCTTCTCATAACTTCCACCATTAATTTCCTTCTTCTTCTTCTTCTCCTTCCTCCACAACTCTCCTAACCCTAGGCAAGTGCACCTTGCCACTTCATGAGAGCCCTATTTTTTTAGTTCATTTGCTAGATTAGGACATGGTGATCAACATTAGAACTTGGTGTTTTGTGATTTGAAGTCTCCTTTGCTCTAGATCTAAGTTATTTCTATTTTCGGATTTTGCATGGTTTGATCTCTTTAAGTTGGATTTTCATGGGTTTTGGTGTTTCCAAGTGGAAGAGCATTCAATTCTACCCAAGTTGGAACTTTGGAAATCTGGATTTGGAGTTCGGATGGCCAAGTTATGATGCTTTGAAGCCTTGGGTTCATCCATGGTGTTCTTGCCGTTTGGAGAAGACAGTGAGCAGTGTACAGAGCTGTTTAGCTTACGCACACTGAGCTGTGCGCGCTCTTTAGCGTGCGTACGCAGACTTGGGTACACTTCTTGTTGGAAGCGTGTCTCCTTGAGCGTGCGTGACTTTTCACATACGCTGCTCTCTCAGCGTGCGTGACTTTTCACCTACGCTGCTCTCTCAGCATGCGTGACTTTTCACCTACGCTGCTCTCTGTAGCGTGCGTGACTTTTCACCTACGCTGCTCTCTGTAGCGTGCGTGACTTTTCACCTACGCTGCTCTCTCAGCGTGCGTGACTTTTTACCTACGCTGCTCCCTTGAGCGTGCGTGACTTTTCACGAACGCTGCACCCTTGAGCGTGCGTGACTTTTCACGTACACTGCTCCCTTGAGTGTGCCTTGGTACGCAGACTTGAGTGTGCCTTGGTACGCAGACTTGAGCGAGCCTTGCGTGCGTACTTTTGTGCGTACGCAGCTCCCCTGCGTGCGTGCTTTTGCACGTATGCTGCCCCTTGACCCTTGCTTAACCCATTGGCTTTTGGAGTTTTGGTTCTATAGCCCTGTATTTTGATATTTTATTAGATATTTTATGCCCATTTTATATCCTTACGCCTTTTGTCATAAACTTGATTTCACTTAATATGTTTGGAATGACTATTGTACATGACCTGGTATGATAAAGAACTTGCATAACACGATAGTGGCCATGGTGGCGCACCCCTGACAAGTACCCTGACATGATTTATCTTGATAACTTGATAGTGGCCCATGACGGCGCACTCCTGACTTGACATGACCTGATAACTTAGCTTGACCTGTCTTGACACCGTGGGTGGTTCTTTCTTGCTTGCTTGTTAAAATCCACTTGTCCAGTCTCGCATCATGTCTAGGATGGGACTCCTGGGTACCACGGTCATGAGTACCTACTAAAATGGATTAAGGCTAATAACTAGAATAACACAGTAGTCATGAAGAGATGACACAGCTACAGGCAATCCCGTTACCTGGACGCTCCAGGGATTTGTAGCCTGCCGTCGAGTAGGGCGTATTTCCAGCACACTGTCAGGTGTTGCACCCTCTAAGTCACCTAAGGGTACATGTGTCTCCTGGACGATGTACCCACCTGAATTCAACCCTAATCTTTCGTCCTGGGTAACCTGGATGGTCTGCAGGGCTTGTGGCTGTGGAACAATCTCACTGCATCTTGTTAGTAAATAGGCCTGTGATAACCCTAGTTAGTTAAAGTAGTAAGCCGTAGGATCTGCTTGGCCGTGATTGATTGAATGAGGTATAACCAGTCTAGTCATGTCTTGATCCTATGCAAGATTGCTTCTTGTCTTGATTACTTACATTACTTATCTTGCCGATAAATGGTGGGAAACCAAGCTCTGTTCAGATGAAGGGTTACAACCCCGGTCCTTGTTTGGTTTACGGGTTGTAACCTGGCTATCGGAATAGTTCCATGGTTATCTCGTCGTATATCATCCTGACATGTTTTCATAATTTTAGTTTTAATATTAGATTTTCTGTGCTGATTGCTGGCTTTTGTTCTTATTTCGTGGCCCCCCTTGTGGCACTTGCTCTTTCTGGGGTTGACCCAGCTGGTTTTGTGTGGCCAGATTTTGGAGCAGCTCCCGAGGATCTACCAAGCTTCCAGCCCAATGGTGACAACTAGACGGAACCCGGGCCAAGAGTGGGTTTTCCTTTTTGTTTTGCCCACTTTATTGTAAAATTATTCTTTTGAGGCGTTTAGCCGACGAGCACCTGTTAGCTCGCAGCACTTTTACTTACTGTCTGCCTACGGGCTGTAAACATGATTGACAAATCCTAGGGTTGATCATGTATGACTAAACTCTTACTAGTCCTAACATTTTGTAACGACTAGCTTCATGATCAGCTGAATATGTAATATTTGGGACGCCTTATTATTGTATATTTAATGATCATACATCTTGCGAATTTACTTACTTGTGGTGATTGAGACACTAGGCTTGTTAATGACCATAAGAGACTGTTGGCTTGTAGAAAACCCTCACATATCTAGACAGCCGTGACCGTATATCGAGGTGGTTTCCATTTCAATATACGTAGCTGGCTATGTCTGCCCCCCGCTCTCCAGTATTCTGGTTCTGGGGCGTGACAGGATATATGACCATAGGGTCCATTTTTGTCTTATGACTGAAGCAGAACAAACTTCAAGTTACATTCTACTTTTTCAAACATGAGATCGAAAGTTCTATATATATTAATTCGTTTATAAAATATTGGAGAAAGGGTGACCAGGATGTATCTAGTCACTTGCAAATTTGGCTGGATAACAACTTTTTATTGTTGTGTCCGTCTAGTTTGCCAAGCCCATTATGATGGAAAAGGGTTGAATGATGGATAACTTTCTTGTTTCACAATGATTGTATATTTCAAATAATTTTTTATACTATAAGTACTGTATTTCAAGTGACTTTTGTAAGAATTATTTTTCTTGTTTATGTTGCATTGACAATGTAGACCAATAGATACTACCGTAAGGAGGGTGACACTATAGTAGTTAATGGAATTACTAGGACTATAGGTAAGCCTAGATGGACATGGTTTGAAGTTTTAAGTAACGATACTATTTTGGTTAGCATTACAAAGGACAAGACTCTTAAAAAGGTTGAATGGAAGAAGAGGATTCAACCAGGAAGCTAAGACACTCCAAAAATCTGGCCCTGTTGTGTCGAGCGCATATCAGATAGATATCGGAGACACGTGTAGTCACTCCAAGAAATACTAGTGCACTCCTATATCGTGTCGTGTGTTATATGTCTCCGTCCAACGTAGGGTTTCAAACAGTCTGACTCCAAAATTTTGGGTTCAATGCTTTGTTGTTGTTATTGTTCTGTTGAATTAGGCTTTGAAAGGTATCTGTTGTTCAAACCCTAGGGAGAATTCTAGGCTTTTGTGTGAGAATTTCATGAAATTTATTCCTAGGTAGTGTTTAGTTTACTGCTTTTTTCCCCTTGTTTTAATTCTATGTTCATAATATGATTTATTCTGTAACCAATATCTTCAGTCTATTCAACTGCTAACCTTTTCATACTCAAGGCTTGAATCTACTTTATTGTTGCACCAATATTCTTCTTTCATTTCCTAGTCTTATATAATTTACCTCTAAAATTAACAAACTTCAAACAGATTAAATACTCCAACCTTTACTATGCTTTCAGCTTGGCTAGAGAATCTGGTTGTATTTTTTTATTCACTGATGGCTAGTAAATTGATGTACATTTGTAAGATGAATCATAATTACTATACTATACTGCACTTTGAATCATCCCTTTGTATGTGTGTGTCGTGCGTATACGGGTGTTATGGATGTTCTTGTCGGCGATCCCCTACCCATTATTATTTTGACATTGGCAGCTACCAATTTGTGTAGGGATGCAAACATAGACAAAGACAGTTCAGACATATACAATAGGACACATATGACTGATTCCTCATTTGTATTTTAAATTAAGAGCTGAGTAGTCTGCACATACAGACACATACATACTGATTCCAGCTCATTGTTATTAAAGTCAAGAGAGAATTAATACTGGTATTTCTGTAGATAAGAAAATTTGAATATCTTATGGAGCTAAATACTATGGCTGGGCGTACTTTTCAGGCTATCACCCAGTACTTTTCAGGCTATCACTAAACACATTACATAGGTTTACTTAAGTATTTTTCAGGCTGTCACCCAGTACATTGCTTACTACCATTTCTGATAATCCATTTGCTTCTTCATACATAGACCTTTCTAAGGTGGATGTAATTATTAGTTTACATTTTCCTCTGCGAGCGTTTGATTTTCTTCTCTTTTCCTTTTTCTCATTAGGATTCCTCGAAATTTTGTATCTTGCAGCCAGTTGTTGCATTAAATCACTACTACCTGGAGGATGCCCTTCTCAAGATGCCGGTGTAACTTATTTACTATTATTTTGTATCTTGAGAAGGGCAGTAAAGTGTGTTCTCAGTAGTGTCCAGGTAGTTAAAGTTTAGTATCTTGTAATTCTCATCCTTTGATTGTGAAATTGCACTTCATTTACTATTATTTCTATGAATTTTAACTATTTGATGTTTATTTTCCTTGTTGTCTTTTCCTCATATCATTACACTTTGTTTAATTTCTCTCATTTCTTATTAGTTTTCCTCGTATATCCTCCACTTCTTATTTTATTTTTGCACAAAACAAAAAATTGCAATCTTTTCTGGACTCTTATTTGTCAAACTGATTTGCACTTCTTATTATATTTTCTGTATCACCGGAAACAAACATGCTAATACTCCTGTCTTTGTTGTCCATTTGAACAGCCCTGAATGTATTGAGTCTTTCTGTTCTGATGTGGAAGCGGATCATACAGATTTCAGGATAATAATGCTTGTCTGGTATTATGTTTTTTAACTTAAAAGTCTATGGAATTTCATTGCAGGATATTATCTTCTTCTGAGTTATTTACATTTCGCTGGAATTGACTT
The DNA here is from genome assembly GCA_029216955.1 of Iris pallida. Taxonomy (NCBI): domain Eukaryota; kingdom Viridiplantae; phylum Streptophyta; class Magnoliopsida; order Asparagales; family Iridaceae; genus Iris; species Iris pallida. The sequence continues at coordinate 2,935,019 of JANAVB010044819.1, forward strand.
GATCAGGAAGATGAAAGCTGAAAAACAAGGATACTTTAACCTGGTGTCTCTATTTAAAAAGCGATGCATGTTTTGTTTATGGTGTTTTCAGGAATTACACTTTTTTGTTTCACTACTTTTCATAGTTTAATAATATTTAAAATTTCTTGATTTCATCCTATGTGTTCAACATTATGGCAGGAAGAATGGCGTAGAGGCCTCAAAGCACTACGGGCCGATACTATCAGCAAACTCAAGAAGGCACTACCAGAATTGGAGAAAGAGGTTGGATGGAGACTTTTGATTATGTATTCAATTTAGGCTTATTTCTACACCTTAGCATTTTGTTGCACTTTGTTCTCAATTGTGAGGGAACCACTACTGTGTGTTTTACTGTTGTAAATATATATATGTATTTGGATATTCAATGTAATGAAGATGTTGATATGTACTCTATTTTGAGAAATGTAATAAAGATGGTGATATATAATGTTAAGTTTTTGGAATGTAATATATACTGTGCAGTATAGAGCATTATAAATATGCTAATTTGAATAGTATAAAGTGTTATAAATGTGCTGCATTGAGCCTATACATATTATCTATTCATGACGTTTTAAAATTGTTCTGAATTGTGCACTATATATTAACTATTCATAACGCTTTTATAGAAACTATTCATGACGGTTATTTTATGACGCTTTTAAAAAATATTTATAACACCCGTTTTCATAACGGTTGCTTTGAAAGAAAAAAAGCGTCATGGTTCGTCATTAATGACGCTTTTTAGTCGTCATTAAAAGGGTTTTTTGTTGTAGTGGACTAATATTGTAGAAACAAATGTTCTCCTTAAGCCGTCCACTCCTTGTACTTAGGTACGCAATCCTTCTTGTAAAGATGCTCTCTCACGAGATCCACCTCTTTAAATGGTATATTACTAAATTTGACACAAGGACACTTTATGAGCCTCTTATCCATGAAATAAGATTGTCTACTGACGTATTTGAGAAATTTCTCAACGCTCACCTTGAAATCATTCGTCAAACAATTCCTGCTATCATATCGCCGATTGTACATCCATGAATGGTCAATTAAGTATCGACTCATTGCTTTCTTGTACGTTAATGATTATGCACGTACTATATATATATATATATATATATATATATATATATATATATATATATATATATATATATATATATATATATATATTCAAACAATATAGATTAATTAGAAGCAAACTATGATTTATCAACTCATTGCTCTCTATCTATCTTGAGTACTTTGATATGTAATATATAATACAACTAATTAATTATCTAATTGTTGATGCGTGGAGTATCAACTACTTTTCCTGTTCAAAAAAAAAAACTACTTTGATTAATGCCAAATAATTATATCGTGTATTGGTGAACACACAAAAGTTGGTATGATCAACACACTTAAAACTATCGAGGGTCACCTTTCAATTAGCATAGATACAAAGTATGAGTTATAGAGCAACTAAGTGTCACGATTATAACTATGTAAGTGGCAATTTTACACGAAATCAAAGAACATCAATATCACCTAATTCAACTTGCCCATGTGCTTGACAATTTGAATTTTTTTTCTTCTCAAAATCTGTTAATTTAGTTGCTACGTACATGGACTGAATATAAATCTTTTTCCCTCAATTGTGTGCGTCTATGTGCATGGCCGAGTGTTTTTTCTTCACAATATACAAAGAAAACCCTATATATTCACAATGAGAAGAGAAAAATTGGAAAATGGAATTTACAATGTGGATGCGGGGTCGGAGGTGGGTCGAAATCTTACAACGACGAGGATCATCGGAGGTCAGTGTTCGGGCCGGAGACGGCAGCTCGTTGTCGCGAGGCTCGGGAGGTGGAGGGCACGGGGTAGAAAGGGGGAGAGGGGCGACACAGCGAGAAGGAGGGGGTCAAAAGAAACCGCTTGGGTGTCTCCGAGATGGAGGAGAGGAGGCGGCGACATCGGGGGTCGGGAGGAGGAGGGTCTTGGGTCGGCGGCGTCTGGGGTCGAGAGGAGGGGCTAGAAGGAGGCACACCAGGGGTTCGGGGAGGAGGCACACCGGAGAGAAGGGGTTGAGGAGGGGGCCGGGGAGGGAGTTTTTTTTTTTTTTGGTGTGCGTGTGAAAATGAAAAAACTGTTGGAGTGGGTGGGGTTCCCACCTATGTGGAGAATACCCCGGAGAGCGACGAGCGCCATCCGTGTGTCGGAAAAGCTTGGGGAGTGCATGGATTTTATTTTGGTACATATATGATAAGGAAATATATGATTGGATTTCCATATTTACTTTGATTATATATTTATGATTGGACCCTTCATATAGTAGCTTTCCATATTATTGGGTTTCCAATTATGGTAAGCTAATTATGATTTGATTTCCATTAAATATATGATTGATTTATATTGGAAGTTTTCATATATATTGGCCTTCCATGTATGGGTTACCAAGGGCTTATAAAAGGGTGATGCATGCTAGTTGTAAAATCATCTCAAAAACAAAGAGTGCTTTACAATCTTTGAGAGAGAGAGAGAGGATTAAGGACTATTGTGAAGGAGAGATTGCTTCGAATAATTTTTCGGCATCTCTTGTTCTTCGGAGTCCGCAATCAAAAAATTTCTTCTTTCAAGTGAGTTGTGGTGATCCGTGTTGGTTCGGGAGGAGCTTATAGAGGGTGTATTCTCTTTATTCTATTAGTGGAGGTTCTTCAGGGTTGGACTCCGATCGTCCCGTGATTTTTTCCGCAAGGGTTTTCCACGTCAAAAATCTTTGTGTCTGCGATTGTGTTTGGCATTTTTGGTTTGTGTGCTTTTGCTCGGTTCTCTTGCAGGACTTTCTGGTTTGGGGGAACGGTTTCCGTGCTTCGTTCCCAACAGAGTGGTATCAGAGCTTTGGGTTCAAAGAAGTGTCAGGAGTTGACAGTCAAACCAGGAAGCAGAGATGGACGCGAAGCCGGTGCGCATGGTGAACCTGAACGGTACCAACCACCATTATTGGCGGAGCAAGATGAAGGATTTGTTGTTCGTCAAGAAGCTGCATTTTCCAGTATTTGCATCCGAGAAGCCCAGTGACAAATCCGATGAGGACTGAAACTTCGAGCATATACAGGTGTGTGGATACATGCGGCAGTTCGTTGACGAGAATGTGTACAACCACGTTGCCAATATTGAGCATGCGAAGACGTTATGGGAGAAGCTGGAATCTTTGTACGCGAAAAAGACCGAGATAAACAAATTATTCCTGATCCAGACGATGATGGGTCTGCGGTACAAAGATGGTGCATCCATTATGGATCACTTGAGTGAGTTCCAGGGCGTGGTGGACCAGCTATCCTCGATGAGAGTCAAGTTCGACGACGAGGTTCAAGGACTTTGGTTGCTATGTACATTGCCAGACTCGTGGGAGACCGTACGAGTATCTATGATCGCTTCTGCTCCGGAAGGCGTGGTCAGTCTGGAGTTTGCCAAGAGCGGGGTACTGAATGAAGAGATGCGGAGACGTTCTCAGGGCACTTCATCCAGATCCCATCACTCAGAGGCACTAGTTTCGGAGAGCCGCGGAAGGGGCAAAAACAGGGGTCCAGGTGGTGGCAGAGACAAGAGCAGGGGGAAGTCCAAGGGTCGGTACGAGGACTCGGAGTGTTACCATTGTGGCAAGAAGGGCCACATCAAGCGAAACTGTTTTGCTTGGAAGAGAGAGAAGAAGGGCGACAAGGGGAAGCAAGATGAGAACACTACAGCGACGGCTTCGATACATGAAGGCGATGTGATCGTCGTAGGTGATGAGGTTATCACAAACCTCGCCTGCGATGACAATTCTTGGCTGGTGGACTCAGGGGCTTCAGCGCTTGTATCTCACAACAGGGCACTATTTTCCACTTACACGATAGGCGACTGTGGAGTATTGAAGATGGGCAATGGAGATGTGTCAAAGGCGGTTGCCGTTGGAGATGTTCATTTGAGGACGAAGACGGGTGCAGTTCTTGTTCTCAAAGATGTTCGTCATGTCCCTGATATCCATTTCAACCTGGTGTCGGTTGGAAGGTTGGATGATGAGGGATTCTTCAGTCTCTTCGGAAATAGTCAGTGGAAGCTTTCCAGAGGTTCGATTGTGATTGCCAGAGGAAGCAAGAAGTCCGGTCTCTACTATATGGAGGGGAGCGCACAGGGGGCACAGGAGGTGAACGCAGTCAGTAATGCGTCTACCGAGTTGTGGCACAGGCAGCTCGGCCATATCAGCGAGAAGGGGATGAGCTACTTGGTGAACAGGAAGGTGATTCCAGGGCTCAAGTCTACAAAGTTGGAGAAGTGCATGCACTGCTTAGCTGGGAAGCAAAATAGGGTGTATTTCCAAAGTCACCCAAGTTCAAGGAAGCCGGCGTTGCTCGAGTTGATTCACTCGGATGTCTGCGGTCCTATGAAGGTAAAATCTATTGGTGGTGCTTCTTACTTTGTAACTTTTATTGATAACTGTTCCAGGAAGGTTGGGTCTATGCCTTAAAGACCAAGGATCAGGTGCTGCCTACTTTCAAAGAGTTTCAGGCCTTTGTTGAAAGAGAGACGGACAAGAAGTTATTGTGTGTTCGGTCTGACAACGGCGGCGAATACATTGGTCCCTTTGATGCTTATTGCAGAGAGCAGGGGATGTAGTGCCCCGTCCCGCAAAGTCAATCGGAGGAATCGAAACGCCGACGGCGTTCGGCCTTAGCCTTGCAACGGCTTGCTCGGAGACATCGCTCAGGTGGGGTAGTTTCGGTGAACTCTCCTCATCTTTGCCTTCACATAATAAATCGTGTTTTCAACTTGCACAAGTTAGGATTGATAATAAAAGCTACGCATCCACATAGCTAAGGGAATAATCCCAACGGTTTGAATCGAGTTAGAACATGGAAAACGTCCCACGGTCGGCTTAGAGTTGGTTCACGTCGTGCTTTGAAAATGACACTCGGTCCTTCGTCCCGTGGCTTGGGAGAAGGAAAGTTGGTCTTCGGTGCAAAAGCTGAGAGTTAGCCTAAGTCATAGGCGTCGCCCGCACAAATGCTTGCTAAAGCATGCACGGTCCCGTCCCGCAAAGTCCCGCAAGGCTTGGCGTAGCCTTTGCTCGTCCCTTGGGGTAAGTTGTAGGCTTGAGTGAGTTAGGCAAAAGTTATGCCGGTCGACCTAAGTTATTCTATGTGTTGTCCCGCTCATTCTGCGGTTGTCAAGATAAATAGTCCCACGACCCCAAGGCCCGTCATATGAAGTATGACTTGGGCGACAGCGTTGCGTCGAACACGAGTCGGTTTAGAGGCACGAGCCACGGTTGGTCCAGTAGAAAGTTAGCCACGGTCGGTCGATACTTATGGAAACACGTTATGTTCAAGTTAAGTTGGAAGGCTATGCAGTAGCCGTTCCCTGAGTTCAAAGAATGTTAAGTCTAAGCGATGGGTAGTCGCCGAGGCAACCCTGGTTCGGGGCTCTGCAAAGAAAGTACGAAAATGGAAAGAGTAAAACAACCAAGTAAATAAATTGATCACATACAAGCCCCAAACTGTATCCTAAAATACTCCATGTAACCCTTATGAACTTGGACAACTTGTCGACAAGGGGTGGTTTCTTCGAGCGGAAACCCGGGGCAACGGGACCGTCTCGGCCTAGGAAGAAACTGGTTGTAGCCGCGCTGGTTAGGCAACGCTGGTAAAGGCATCGGTAAGACGGGGACTTGCATCGGGGCTCGCTACCTGCGTTGCAGGGGTCCCGTATTACCAGGCTACGTCCAAGGCGGCTGGTTAGGCCAATCCCATAACAAACACTTAATAATAATTGTTTTCAACTAACATGGTAAGTTTGGTGTCGGCACGGGCGGCAATCCGTGTGCGTGCCTTTGGATTGAGTTGAATATGTATGAGTTAAAAAGACACAATGTCGGAGCCTAAGATTTAGCTACAGCAAAGGCGACGTGCTTCGGCACGAGATATGGCGTCGACTTTTAAGTTGCGAGTTAAGTCAAAAAGGGCCGTAGGGCATGTTGTGTGGAGTTACGTTGAGTTATGAGGCACGGTCGCGTTGTCACAACACAAGTGTATGCGAGACTAAGCGAGGAGGTACTGCCTCGGTGATATTGAAGCACGAATCGAGTATGGCACGACCAAGTCGTTACGTCCCAGAGTTTATCACGGAAGATAAGTATAAGTCGGTGCATTGACAATGCAAGCACGAGAAAGGTCTAGAGACAAGGAAATGGAGTCTTTCGTGTAGCTGCGTCTCCGATTATGGCCGTAAGGCAAACACGACTTGATAGGTTAACGTTGTTGGCACGAGAAGTGGTCTAGCGACAAAGTATGAGTTAACGTTGACATTGCAAGCACGGGATGGTTCTGATACACAAGTTGCGCTAAGGCGCCGGTCCTAAACTGATCCTAAGGCAAGAATAGAAAGACAATCGAAAGAGGGTTTATGTTACACAAAGTAAATGAAACGTGTAGGTTTTGTATGGGTGGGCGAGAAGCTCACTCCACCAGTACAGTGGTACTGACACCCACACAGTGTTTCATGTGCAGGCACAGGTAGAAGCTCGTGGCGCGGAGCTCGCTTGGATGCGTCGAGGCACGGAGTTCCTTGGCGAGTCGAAGCGTGCGGTCGCGTGATCTGAAGACTTATACAGGACGTAATGTATGGACATCGCCTTCCGAAGCTTCCGCTGGAATCAAGTATTGTATCGAGAGATGAGAGAGAGCAGAGTGACTTGTAAAATGAGAGAAAAGTGAGACTTGAGAGACTTGTAATTGGCCTTGCGCCCACAATGTAATCCTTGAATTCAATATCAATAAAAGAGCTTTCTTTGAAATACTTGTGTTCATGTGTTCTTTAAATTCCGCTGCAATATATTCAATGTCTCTGCACGGGACTTCTGTGCGACGACCCCGTCGTAGCCGCTGTAATCGGCCGTTATGGAACCCGCCTTGCACGAGCGCAATCTAGGCTCGTGCGGCATCACGCCTTAGCGAGGACGATCGCTCCTACGGGAGCGGGGCGTGACATAATGGCATCAGAGCACGGCTTTACGTCCTTGGACCGTCGATTGAATTCTTTAACTTCGATGTTTTCGCAAAACTCTGTTGCTTCCGCAAGTTGTTATCGTTGGTGCGCTCTCTCTCAAATGTTCCTCGGCATGTCCATACAATAAGTCTAAATATTTTTGAAAGCTCGTACAAGCGTTCAATCTAACGCATCGGTAGGCTGTTGCCAAATACGTCGATAGGGCCTTTGTGCCGAACGTTGCAAACTTGACGCGATAGAAAATATGTGCTACTATTAACAAGTCGCGTGCATGCCTAATTAGTCCAATATCGACCCTAGCAATTGAGCATGCAAACTCGGAATATAGTCCGCACAGGATGGCTATGCACACGGCCTTTTGGCTAAGTTGTGTTTCGCGTCGCGCACCTCGACCCTTGGTGCAAACGAGTTGCGAGCGATATCAAGTATCGTTCGGTCAGGACGGAGATACACTTAGAGTGTCTATCGATAGGAACGCGATCGGACTAACGCTTAGGCGTACACGGAAGATTGATTTAGATTTTGAGAAAATAGTGCGAACGACTTAGCGCGACTACGCTAGCGATTCGTCGAACGAATCTGATGGATATCTTAGCGCATGACGCGAACGTGATTGAGGACTAGATCTTATGGCTTGAATCCGAGTGGTGTATGTGATAGGTTCGGAGAAGAATAAGAATGAGTGTCGACTACTAGTCGAGTGGCTCGAATCCGAGTGGTGTATGGTTCGTCTTGGAAATTGTTCGAGTGAATATTGAGGATTACGAGTATGTCGGCGAGGCGATGCAATCGCGCAAAGCCTTAGAACGCGTCACGCTTAGTTGGTCGTGACCTCGAATGTCCCGAACGCGCATCTCGTTCGGACAACTTGTGAATGAGCAATGAGAGTTAGAAAACGATTTGGAACGATGAATGAAAATGAATGGTCTTGATCGAGGGAACTTAGAGGATCGTACGTGCGATATCGGATTGATACAACTGAAATGCGACTTGAGTTTTGAATAATGATCTTGAAACGAGCTTGAGGAAAAGCGACTGAACTTGATCTTGAGTATTGAGAAAATTGAGAAATATCCAACTCGGACAACAGCATCAACGCACGACTCGAAATTGGTTGCAAAGGAAGATCGTCAGGTTACGCATATCATCGATGGTATTGAGGCGTATCAAAGATCGATATGCGATAACTCGGGGGTACTCTGACTCAGCGAATAACGATCGTGCAGATGTCTTGGTTCCGATGGATGCTATATTCGGGATATTAAAATGTGTCGAGGAAAGGATAGACTTGGCTCGAGGACTTTCTAAGTTGAACGAATGACGATCGAACTATCGAACTTGGCTTGGATGAAAACTGGAATGTTTGGATTTGCTTCGTCGACAACCACAATGTTGATGTTCTTGTCTTATGCGAGCGCTACTCCAGCCTCGCACATGCATCACACCGATTAGGGCGATCACTCTGCGTGAGCGCTGGTATGGTGATTCATACAGCGGGAGTGGTCGAACTTGTACGGTGCGACAGATTGTGCTTTGACTTGTGGCTTGACACGAAGTTAGACTCGAGATTGAATTGGTGTGCTTGTCGATTGAACTTGAGGATTGAGTAGGTCCAATCCGCGTATCGAGAATGAATGAGTCTAAACTCAAACAAGAGTTACGCCCCGATGAGAATGATTATTCCGCGGAAGCGTTGCGTGGTGATTCATGAACCGTCGTGGATAATCGGACTCGCATGAGATTGGGGCGCAACGTATTGTCGAGCGAGACGACCTCGTGATCGAATACATGAATTGGTTAGAATTGGCGAATTGAAGGAATTTGAATATACACAATGCGTGCCATAATACGAATTAGGTGATCGTGCTTGATGTTTAGAAATTTGAGTGACGCGAGCTTGGGTAGAAGACCCCATATGATCGACTCTGGTTTGACCCTAGGATAGGGGTCAGTGTTGGCATTATTGTTGGGGAACTATGATTCCAATCCTGACATTGACTTAGCCTCGAAAAGAAATGGCCTAGCGGTTAGGCGAGACGCCATGTTTCATGAGTTATCAGTCGAAGGATTGATCTTGAGGATTGGCATGGATGGATAGCGTGAATCACGAATGTAGAAAACCCTGCTCACGAGATTCGGCTGACATGCATATATTTCAGGGACGCCTGGGTATGTGCACGATGCGACTCGAGTGAGAATGATAAATTTTCTATCATGCGGCTTGGCTGAATGCATGTATTTTAGGGACGCTTGGAATGCGTGCACGATCCAGCCAAGTGATGCGGCGAGTTCAAGCAAGGCTTGAAAGATGGGAGTGTGTCGAGATCTTGAAACCGTGTTAAAGAAAAGATTGATAGTCGTGCGAGCGTGGCTCGCAATCGAAGAAACGCGTAGGCAGTGTGCGTACGATTAAGTCTTGGCCATAGAAATGGTAGGATAGCTTGCCTCCAGGAAAGTCTCGAGGACGAGACTTGTTCTGAGTGGTGTATGTTGTAGTGCCCCGTCCCGCAAAGTCAATCGGAGGAATCGAAACGCCGACGGCGTTCGGCCTTAGCCTTGCAACGGCTTGCTCGGAGACATCGCTCAGGTGGGGTAGTTTCGGTGAACTCTCCTCATCTTTGCCTTCACATAATAAATCGTGTTTTCAACTTGCACAAGTTAGGATTTATAATAAAAGCTACGCATCCACATAGCTAAGGGAATAATCCCAACGGTTTGAATCGAGTTAGAACATGGAAAACGTCCCACGGTCGGCTTAGAGTTGGTTCACGTCGTGCTTTGAAAATGACACTCGGTCCTTCGTCCCGTGGCTTGGGAGAAGGAAAGTTGGTCTTCGGTGCAAAAGCTGAGAGTTAGCCTAAGTCATAGGCGTCGCCCGCACAAATGCTTGCTAAAGCATGCACGGTCCCGTCCCGCAAAGTCCCGCAAGGCTTGGCGTAGCCTTTGCTCGTCCCTTGGGGTAAGTTGTAGGCTTGAGTGAGTTAGGCAAAAGTTATGCCGGTCGACCTAAGTTATTCTATGTGTTGTCCCGCTCATTCTGCGGTTGTCAAGATAAATAGTCCCACGACCCCAAGGCCCGTCATATGAAGTATGACTTGGGCGACAGCGTTGCGTCGAACACGAGTCGGTTTAGAGGCACGAGCCACGGTTGGTCCAGTAGAAAGTTAGCCACGGTCGGTCGATACTTATGGAAACACGTTATGTTCAAGTTAAGTTGGAAGGCTATGCAGTAGCCGTTCCCTGAGTTCAAAGAATGTTAAGTCTAAGCGATGGGTAGTCGCCGAGGCAACCCTGGTTCGGGGCTCTGCAAAGAAAGTACGAAAATGGAAAGAGTAAAACAACCAAGTAAATGAATTGATCACATACAAGCCCCAAACTGTATCCTAAAATACTCCATGTAACCCTTATGAACTTGGACAACTTGTCGACAAGGGGTGGTTTCTTCGAGCGGAAACCCGGGGCAACGGGACCGTCTCGGCCTAGGAAGAAACTGGTTGTAGCCGCGCTGGTTAGGCAACGCTGGTAAAGGCATCGGTAAGACGGGGACTTGCATCGGGGCTCGCTACCTGCGTTGCAGGGGTCCCGTATTACCAGGCTACGTCCAAGGCGGCTGGTTAGGCCAATCCCATAACAAACACTTAATAATAATTGTTTTCAACTAACATGGTAAGTTTGGTGTCGGCACGGGCGGCAATCCGTGTGCGTGCCTTTGGATTGAGTTGAATATGTATGAGTTAAAAAGACACAATGTCGGAGCCTAAGATTTAGCTACAGCAAAGGCGACGTGCTTCGGCACGAGATATGGCGTCGACTTTTAAGTTGCGAGTTAAGTCAAAAAGGGCCGTAGGGCATGTTGTGTGGAGTTACGTTGAGTTATGAGGCACGGTCGCGTTGTCACAACACAAGTGTATGCGAGACTAAGCGAGGAGGTACTGCCTCGGTGATATTGAAGCACGAATCGAGTATGGCACGACCAAGTCGTTACGTCCCAGAGTTTATCACGGAAGATAAGTATAAGTCGGTGCATTGACAATACAAGCACGAGAAAGGTCTAGAGACAAGGAAATGGAGTCTTTCGTGTAGCTGCGTCTCCGATTATGGCCGTAAGGCAAACACGACTTGATAGGTTAACGTTGTTGGCACGAGAAGTGGTCTAGCGACAAAGTATGAGTTAACGTTGACATTGCAAGCACGGGATGGTTCTGATACACAAGTTGCGCTAAGGCGCCGGTCCTAAACTGATCCTAAGGCAAGAATAGAAAGACAATCGAAAGAGGGTTTATGTTACACAAAGTAAATGAAACGTGTAGGTTTTGTATGGGTGGGCGAGAAGCTCACTCCACCAGTACAGTGGTACTGACACCCACACAGTGTTTCATGTGCAGGCACAGGTAGAAGCTCGTGGCGCGGAGCTCGCTTGGATGCGTCGAGGCACGGAGTTCCTTGGCGAGTCGAAGCGTGCGGTCGCGTGATCTGAAGACTTATACAGGACGTAATGTATGGACATCGCCTTCCGAAGCTTCCGCTGGAATCAAGTATTATATCGAGAGATGAGAGAGAGCAGAGTGACTTGTAAAATGAGAGAAAAGTGAGACTTGAGAGACTTGTAATTGGCCTTGCGCCCACAATGTAATCCTTGAATTCAATATCAATAAAAGAGCTTTCTTTGAAATACTTGTGTTCATGTGTTCTTTAAATTCCGCTGCAATATATTCAATGTCTCTGCACGGGACTTCTGTGCGACGACCCCGTCGTAGCCGCTGTAATCGGCCGTTATGGAACCCGCCTTGCACGAGCGCAATCTAGGCTCGTGCGGCATCACGCCTTAGCGAGGACGATCGCTCCTACGGGAGCGGGGCGTGACAGGGGATACGACACCAGAAGACTCCACCCAAGACACCTCAGCTCAATGGTGTAGCGGAGCGCATGAACAGGACACTGATGGAGAGGGTGCGGTGTTTGCTGTCAGAAGCAAACTTATCGGGCAGTTATTGGGGTGAGGCTCTTCTCACAGCTGCTTATGTTATTAATTTATCTCCTAGTGCTCCTTTGCAGGGTGATGTGCCTGACAAAGTATGGTACGGCAAAGAGCCGTCATACAATCACCTGCGAGTGTTTGGCTGTAAGGCCTTCGTGCATGTACCGAAGGAAGAGAGGACCAAACTTGAGCCGAAGACGAGGAGATGCGTCTTTGTCGGCTACGGTCGGGATGAGTTTGGCTATAGACTCTACGACCCGATGGGAAGAAAGCTCTACAGAAGCAGGGACGTGGTATTCGTCGAGGATCAGACCATGACCAACACTCAGGATTCCGAGACGCCTTCTGAGGCTGAGGAATTGCCTGAGTTAGAGTCATTTCGCTTCGAGCAGTTTCCAGAGGAAATCGCAGAGGATCCAATTATGGGGGAGCCAGTACATGGAGTTGCTCCCAACCTTGATCATCAACCTGCTGATGGTGGTCTGGGTGTCCCTCAGGAGGATGAGCATGCCGGGGAGACGGTTCCTGAAGAGGAGGAGGCTGTTGGTATACAGCCAGCACCAGTGGCTCCACTAAGAAGGAGCGACAGAGAGCGTCGACCATCTACGAGATACTCACCGGGTGAGTATGTGCTATTGACTGACGGGGGAGAGCCCGAAAGTTTTGCAGAGGCTATGGAAGACGAACACAGGCATGAGTGGATGGAGGCTATGCAGGAGGAGATGAGTTCCTTACATGCCAATTCCACTTATGAGCTGGTGCGGTTGCCAAAGGACAAGAAGGCTTTAAAGAATCGATGGGTGTTTAGAGTGAAGCAGACGGATGATGCTACTCGCCCTCGATACAAAGCGAGGCTGGTAGTTAAAGGCTACGGTCAGCGGAAAGGCGTGGATTATGATGAGATCTTTTCGCCAGTCATCAAACAGTCGTCTATTCGGGTAGTGCTAGCATTGGCAGCCAGTTTCGACTTGGAGGTCGAGCAGATGGACGTGAAGACGGCATTCCTCCACAGTGATCTTGAAGAGGAGTTATATATGGATCAGCCATAGGGATTCTGTGAGAAGAGCAAGTCACATTTTGTCTGCCGGTTGAAGAAGAGCTTGTATGGTCTGAAGCAGGCTCCGAGGCAATGGTACAGGAAGTTCGAGTCGTTTATGGGGGAGCATGGCTATGCACGGACGACGTCGGACCATTGCATATTTGTGAGGTACTTTGCCGAGGATGATTTCATCATTTTATTGCTCTATGTAGATGATATGCTGTTAGTGGGTCAGAATGCCACTAGGATAGTGGAGTTGAAGCGCCAACTGGGCGCGACCTTCTCTATGAAGGATTTAGGTGCAGCAAAGACTATTCTTGGAATGGAGATCAGCCGAGAGAGAGAGAGTCCAAGCTGCTACATTTGTCCCAAAAGAAGTACATTCACCGGGTACTTCAGCGTTTCGGTATGGACGAGTCGAAGAAAGTGAGTTGCCCCCTTGCGGCTCACTTTAAGTTCACTGAGGAGCAGTGTCCATCTACCGAGGACGAAAAGGAAGATATGGAGCGGGTTCTATATGCTTCAGCTGTGAGAAGTCTTATGTATGTTATGGTGTGTACGAGACCAGACATCGCTCATGCAGTTGGCACAGTTAGCAGGTACCTTTCAAATCCTGGAAGGGTACATTGGAGTGCGGTCAAGTGGATTCTACGATACCTTCAGGGTACTGCCGATTGGAGACTTTCTTTTGGTGGTGACGAGCCGAAGCTGGTTGGGTATACTGACGCTGATATGGCTGGAGCACGAGGCGATCGACTTTGGACTATGTGATGATGTTTGCTGGAGGAGCGGTATCGTGGCAGTCGCGGTTGCAGAAGTGTGTTGCCTTGTCGACCACAGAGGCAGAGTACATTGCGGCGACGGAGGCTTGCAAGGAGTTGATGTGGATGAAGAAGCTGCTGCAGGAAATAGGGCTGAAGCAAGAGCAGTATACTTTGCTTTGCGACAGTCAGAGTGCTATTCACCTTGTGAAGAACCAGATATTTCATAGTCGGTCCAAGCACATCGAGACTCGGTATCATTAGATACGGGATGTGGTTGAGAAGAAGGATGCGGCGCTTGAGAAGGTTCATACTGATGACAATGGAGCGGACATGCTCACGAAGGTTCTTCCGAGGGAAAAGTTTGAGTACTGCAGGCAGATCGTCGGGATGACGACCTCCTCCACATAGTTGTGAAGGGGAAGATTTGTTGGAGTGGGTGGGGTTCCCACCTATGTGGAGAATACCCCGGAGAGCGACGAGCGCCATCCGTGTGTCGGAGAAGCTTGGGGAGTGCATAGATTTTATTTTGGTACATATATGGTAATGAAATATATGATTGGATTTCCATATTTACTTTGATTATATATTTATGATTGGACCCTTCATATAGTAGCTTTCCATATTATTGGGTTTCCAATTATGGTAAGCTAATTATGATTGGATTTCCATTAAATATATGATTGATTTATATTGGAAGTTTTCATATATATTGGCCTTCCATGTATGGGTTACCAAGGGCTTATAAAAGGGTGATGCATGCTAGTTGTAAAATCATCTCAAAAACAAAGAGTGTTTTACAATCTTTGAGAGAGAGAGAGAGGATTAATGACTATTGTGAAGGAGAGATTGCTTCGAATAATTTTTCGGCATCTCTTGTTCTTCGGAGTCCGCAATCAAAAAAAATTTCTTTCAAGTGAGTTGTGGTGATCCGTGTTGGATCGGGAGGAGCTTGTAGAGGGTGTATTCTCTTTATTCCATTAGTGGAGGTTCTTCAGGGTTGGACTCCGATCGTCCCGTGGTTTTTCCCGCAAGGATTTTCTACGTCAAAAATGTTTGTGTCTGCGATTGTGTTTGCGTTTTTGGTTTGTGTGCTTTTGTTCGGTTCTCTCGCAGGACTTTCTGGTTTGGGAGAACGGTTTCCGCGTTTCGTTTCCAACAAAAACGTTGTTCTGCCAATATGACATTTCACATTGATGGAACGAGTCTATTGTTGATCCGTCGCTAGATTTTTTTTTTTTACGAATTAGCGACTATTTTTGGGGTTAAAACTTAATATTATTTTCGACGTTATTAGTCGATGTTCTGTCGCTAGTTAGGGACGGAAAAGCTTCCATCGCTTAGTTTGTAGTTTTGTATTGTAACTCAACATATATCTAATATCCTATAAACATATTTATAACAAATCCAACTTCAAATATATTTAATATTTAAACTATAGCTACATGATATTATCTAAACATATATTAAAAAATTTAAAAATATATCTATAACAAATTTTAATTAAATATATCAAAATTATATTTTAGTTGTTTTAATATAATTCAAATTCTTGTCTGATTTTTTAATAATATCAGAAAATTTTATTTTTATGGTAAGTATATCGCGCATGAACATGAACATGTACCAATAAATGTTCCGATAACAAATGATACAACAAATGATACTAAAAGAATCCAAAGGAATCTAGATTGAATGAAACCATCACAAGATTTTATGAAACTTTTTGTTGACCAATATACTATATCAAAAATAAGGTCGTAAAAAATTAAATAATAATAATAAGATCATAATGCACGTTATCGAAGTATGCTGGTCCAGCCGAATTTCTTTAACAGGAAGGCACTCAAATTAAGGCTATTTATAAGCGCACATAAGAAGTTGATCAGGACTAGCCAAAAATAAACTTTGATTTATTTACAAATTTGTCATTGAAAAAATTACTCAGGACTAGCCAACATGTGAGTATATAAGTCAACTTTTTATTTTTTTTGCTCTCCTCTCTTTCCTCACAAGAAGAAGAATAAGAAGAAGAAAAAGAAGAACAACAAGAACAAGAACATCAATTTTTTCAAACCTAGTTTATTTTGATTTTTTACTCTCTTCTAATTTTTCAGATCTCTTTCTCCAAACCCTAGTTTATTTTTCTTCTTCTTGTTTGGGCATTATGGATGAAACCCTAGTTGTAGAAGAAATTGGGTTATCAAATCTATTAATCTATTAGTCTATTAACCAATGTGTTTAGAAATTGTGGCAGTCTTGAAATAGACTCGATGTACAACGGGACTGCCACAATTGCTGGCAGTCCTAGAAGTACTGAGGACTGCCAGGAATTATGGCAGTCCTGAAAGGGACATGCTCTACAGCAGGACTGCCACAATTTCTGGCAGTCCTAGACATATTGATGACTGCCAGAAATTGATTGTGGCAGTCATGAAAGGGACTTGCTGTACATCAAGTTCCTTTCAGGACTGCCACAATTTCTGGCAGTCCTAAAGTCGAAATTTCCTAATGAAAAAAAATGTTATGGTTTATTTCAATCTTGATAATAGAGTAAAATATGCATTTTAGGGTTTATTTACATGCATTCTTTGTGAGGAAATAAGTATTTAAGCTTTATTTTCATGCATTTTAGGGTTTATTTAATTTTTGGGTGCCATCGAAATTGGGAATGAGAAGGAAACTAGGATTTTGATGGAGATGGTGATGATGGAAATGGTGGAGAAGAAGAAGAAGAAGATGATGAGAAGAAAACTAGAATTTTGATGGAGATGTGAGAATGGAAATGGTGGAGAAGAAGAAGAAGAAGAAGAAGAAGATGGATAGAAGAAGAAGAGGAGGAGGAAAAATAGGGTTTGTGAAGAGAGAGAGTGAAATTTAGAAATGAGATTGATTTTGACTTTTTCTAAGGGCACCACACCATTTACTTGGGGCTATCCCAAAATTTTTAAAAAAAATTACAAGTTTGCCATCAAAATTTTTTACTTGGGACTAGCCTAATTTATTTCCAGCAATCAGTCCAGGACTGCCAGCAGGTTGGCTGTCCTAACACATATGTTAGGAATGCCAGCGGGTTGACAGTCCTAACATATGTTAGGACTGCCAACTTAGTGGCAGTCCTAACATATGTTTGGACTGCCAACTTGTTGGCAGTCCTTGGAGATGCTGCTGCACCAGAACCCAATTCTCGTCGAAGGTCTGGATGCCGGCGGCCCTACCACTTCCCGACGAGCACACCGGGGAGAAGACGACGCTGGCGTCGTAGATCCCGTCGCCGCCGTCGGGTGGATCCCGTCGTCGAAGCGGGAGACGGTGCGGGGATCGGTGGATGGAGACGGTGAGGGACTGGAGGAGGAGGCGGAGGAGAGGAGGGAGGCAACGGCTGGAGGCGGAGGCTGGAGGCGGAGGAGAGGAGGGAGGCGGCGGCTGGAGGCGGAGGAGGAGGAAGGAGACGGCGGCTGGAGGAAGGAGGAGGAAAGAGGAGGAAAAAACCCTAAATTTGGGATAGCCCCAAGCAATTTTCGGGACGTCCCCAGTAAAAGTTTCTCAAACTTGGGCTGTCCCCTAGTAAAATGACGCCCCCAGTAAATGGTGTGGTGCCCTTAGAAAAAGTCTTGATTTTTGGGATTTGGGGGGTGTGGGGTTTGGACAGCCCCCTGAGTGGAATATTTGGATAGCCCACGTAAAACCTTCTCAAACATTGGCTAGCCCTAATCTTGGCTAGCCCTGATAAACTTCTTATGTGCCCTTATAAATAGCCCAAATTAATTAGATGATGTTAGCCTAAGGAACTATAACACAAATTTATTTTACCACAAAAGGTACTGAAACTATGACACAAATTCTAGTATACTAGCAGTATATTGTTGATAGACTACCAGTATATATCGGTGTTATTATTTTGGCTCTATTTGAACCTTGGCCAGGTCTACCCAATCGATACGTCGTCCTCCCACCACCTCGAATCACGGCTGGATTTCCAATAAGTTACATGCTCATGTGATTTGGAAATAATTTTAAGTTTCCCTCATTACAGTAATGCGTTAATTTTTCTTGTTGGATGTAGGAAAAAAAAATTTCTTGTCGAACTGGAATTTGATATTATTATAGATTTAAGACTAAATTATAATTTGATACTTTCAACTATTCGAGTTTTTCAACTTGATAACGTGAAATTTGACAGGTATCAACTTGATACCCTAAATTTTAAAAATGACTAAATTATTTCCCTCCCATCCTCCCTCCTCCACAGACTGTCACTACTCTGCCGTCCCCACCCCGTGGTTGTACCACCCTCGTGCCCCCCGATCACCTCTCCATGTCGCGGCTGCAACAACCTGCGCTCCCGCCTCCCTCCTCGCTCTACGGCTACACCCCCGACCCCCTCCCCGTGTCGCGCCCCTAACCCCCGCGGAGGGGTGGGGGCGGGTTAGGGCGTGGCGCGATCGGGGGCCGGAGGTGGTGCAGTCGTGGCGCGAGGAGAGGGGATGGGGGAGCGAGATTGGTTCAGCCCAGGGGAGGGTGCGGTGGGGGAGGTGACAGCCAGTAGAGGGGAGAGGGAGAGATATGAGGGATAATTTTATTATTTTAAAAAAAATTAGGACTCTGTTAATGATATCTATTAAAGTTGAGTGTATTAAGTTAAAAAAAACTCCAATAATTGAGAATATCAAGTTATAATTTAGCATATTTAAAGTTAGGGAAGATTTATGAAATGCCCAAAAACTAAAAAAGTTTTATGTAAAACCCACCGCTAAAAAAACTTTCATTGCGTGCCCAGAATTAGAGAAACTTATCCAAAGCGGGTTCCAAATGACCCTTTTGTCCTTCCTTTTAATTTATTGGAAACACCCACAAAACTGCTCTTAAAAAAATATTTCAATACTCCATCTTCTTCCATACGCTGCTCACTTTCGAATCTAGGTTTTCTCCTCAAAAATCTTCAAAAATTCGTCGAAAAATTTCGGAAAGACCGGGACGAACGACAAAAGTGCTAAAACGGAGGTCCAAACATCATTTTTTTGCGAATCTAAAATTTTGGAAGGCCGTCTAACGATGACACTGTTACTTTCAGTCTCCTCGACGATACGCTCATTTTGCGACAAACGGAACCTCGTTTCGACCTCCCAGTCAAAAGTTATGGCCCTCCAAAGTTTCAGCTAACCATAAAATGCAGGAGAATGGCATTCTCCGTCTTAATTTACACGGAGAATGACCATTCTCCGTCTTAATTAGGATGGAGAATGACATTCTCCGTCTTAATTTACACGGAGAATGGTCATTCCAGTGTTAAAACGCAGGAGAATGACCATTCTCCGTGTTAGAAACACGGAGAATGCCATTCTCCGTGTTAAATGAAACGGAGAATGTCATTATCCGTGTTAAATAAAACGGAGAATGGCATTCTCCGTCCTAATTAAGACGGAGAATGGCCATTCTCTGTGCTAAATTAAACGGAGAATGACCATTCTCCGTCTTAATTAGGACGGAGAATGCCATTCTCCGTGTAATTTATCACGGAGAATGGTCATTCTAGTGTTAAAACGCAGGAGAATGACCATTCTCCGTGTTAGAAACACGGAGAATGCCATTCTCCGTGTTAATTAGGACGGAGAATGCCATTCTCCGTCTTAAATAAAACGGAGAATGCCATTCTCCGTCCTAATTAAGACGGAGAATGACATTCTCGGTCCTAATTAAGACGGAAACGGAGAATGTCATTCTCCGTGTTAATTAGGACGAAGAATGGCATTCTCCGTCCTAATTAAGACGGAAAATGGCATTCTCCGTCCTAATTAAGACGGAGAATGACATTCTCGGTCCTAATTAAGACGGAAACGGAGAATGTCATTCTCCGTGTTAATTAGGACGGAGAATGGCATTCTCCGTCTTAAATAAAACGGAGAATGGCATTCTCCGTCCTAATTAAGACGGAGAATGCCATTCTCCGTCCTAATTAAGACGGAGAATGGTCATTTCCAGTGTTAAAACGTGTAATTTAGTTTTTTCAGGAATAAAGAGTTTCGTTCTTTTTTCAAAGCGATGATAATTCTTATGGAAAAGAAGAAGAAAGATTTTCTCTCCACAATTGAAGATCTGAGTTCAAATGTCTCCACGATGAAGATGATGATGATGGTGATGATGATGACGAGCGATGATCTGAGTTCGACTGAAGAAAAACACACCGAACTACGAACGACCTTTGCGATCTCTGCTGAATATGAGAGCAATGGAATTTAGATTTCCCGTGAAGAAGAAGAAGACGAAAATCGCAATCCAGATATGAGTTTTTTGAATTCAAATACATATAGATGACCAATTCGCGCGGAGGGGTAGTTTCGGTATTATAAAAATAGCAGTTTCTAGCGGGTGGCATCTAAAAGGGAATCTTGGAATATTTAACGTGAAAATACTTAATTCTGGGTATTTCATAAAACTTATCCAGCGGGTGGGCATTTCATAAAAGTCCACCCCGAAATTGGATTTCTCAGCAATTTCCAGTTAAAGTTAACTCTGAATAAGCTATACTATAATGGGATAAGTTTCAACAAAGGGAAGCCAAAGTGTCCTTGAATTTGCTTTGAGATAGTTGAGTGAAGAGTTACTGAAAAAGACCTCTAACAACTAAGTTACGTCTGTAGACTTTAAGAACAAACATCACTTTTACAAGATTCCGCACAGGTATCATTAAGCTCCTCAAATGTGTCTCTTAATTAGAAAATCTTTCTCCAACCTATCGAGCACAAACACCTTGTCCGCTGCAACAACGCGTCGGTGCCAAGCTAAAGGTACACGGTCGACTTTTTTTTGTCTCTGGATCTTATCTAACTATAATTTCATCGAAAATGAGGACTTTATTCCTTGTTCTTTGTTCTTTAATTATGTTAGCAATAGTGGAGACGAGTAGCAAGCGATGGCGACATAACCAAGAAATTCAAAAGAATCAAAAAAGATAACCGAAGATTAAGTATAAACCTGATTGAATTCAAAAGCCAAAGTTGTATATCTATATAAATATAGTTATGCATGTAGGTATACATAACTTTATCCAGGTCCCTTTTCAAAAAAATATTCTTGTGCTCAGTGTGGATAGGTATAACCTTTCTGGCTAGACGGATCGGTCTCGAAATCGAACCGCGGAAGAGATGTGTGTGTCAGGGTCGGCCCTAGGATAAGCATGACAAGCCATCGGCTTGGGCAACCCCCCGGTTAGGACAAACCCACCCCCCACCCTCCAGGCTCCTAAGTCCCACATCTCGGCCAATAGAGTTTCTGCGGTCCACCCCAATCCTCCATGTCAGTTGAACTGTCAATCATTTATGCCCATATTTTGTGTTCCTATTGGGAAGCCCTCGAGTAGCTCAAGTCATGAGTGAAACTCGGAATCTGAACTCCACACCGCCGTCAAAACCGAAAATATATTTTTCTAGAATTGATATCAGTATAACATTTTATAGCTTGTTATAAAAAAAAAATTCTCTTTTTCTGAAGTCAAGGGCAAGGAACAACAAAAATTATGTCCGGATAGGACAACCCAACCTCCTGAGCCGGCCATGTGTGAGTGTAAAAAATAAGAACAGTAGGCACAAAAGACATACAACACAGCGTGCATAAACTCCCGTATCATGTTAGGCCGAGCATCTGAAAATAAATAAATAAATAAATAAACCTTTTCCAGGTCAGAACTACTCTTTTCCTGGTGATAGTCTCGAGTCTTCGCCAGGATCTCCGGGCGTAGTGGCATGTTAAACTTTTGTGCAATGTTGCCAACCTAGTACCGTTGTTTTCTACAACAATCCCATTTTTATACTCAAAACCCTCTCCAGAACGTCAAGGGTTATGGCAATAGGAGCTTGAATTAGGAGTTCACATCTGGATGATCCGAGTTTAAGTGCGCGTTAATTGTGCAGGTCAGCCCTTCTGATTCCACATTGGCAGGAACGAAAGTGTTGGTCGCCATCGAAACCGCTTCGATCATCATTGACAATCTTGAACTATAGCTCGTCTACTTGGGCTAACAGTATACTTTTTTTGACTTGGGGGTGGGAAAATCTTACATTTTCTGACGAGATTGGCAGCTATATAGACTTTTGAATCAGCAGGCGGGAAAACTAATTAAGAAATTACATGGGGAACGAATAATATTAAGGGGGCGTTTGATACACGAATTTTTTTTTTTTTTTCAGGTAAATTTAGGGTGGAAAACCTATTAGCAATATTGTTTAGGTTATAAAAAATTATTTTCCGGAATTGTGAATATTCTGCTAAATAATTTATCCATAAAACATGATAATCATATACAGAGTAGGTGGGTATATGTTTTGTCGGGCAAATTCTTTTTTCTAATACTCTTTTTAGTTTGTTTTCCAGTCTTTTTGTTCTTTTTTTCATTCTTTTGAGAATTTTTTTTGGTTTTCTGTTTTTTATTTCTTTTTTGGTTTTTATGTGGTTTTTTTTTTTTTTTTTGAATTTCACTTTTTTTTAATGAATTTTTTTTAACTGTTTATTGGTTTTTCGTAGTTTTTTTTTATTATCTTTTTTACCTAATTTTGGCCTTATTTTACCTAATTTTGGCCTTAAGGCCCGACAACGGTATACCGGTAGCGATATACCGACGGTATACCGAATGATATCTTCTTTGAGTTGAAATGATTATAGAACAAAATTGTGTCAGACCGGGGTGTACCTTTGACTATGATACTATTTTTCCAGTGTATTCTAATATGCGTTCAAATCGATCCACATTCGTCGCCTTCAACTTCTCGAGCTTCTCTGACACATTGATGACGCTCGTCGCACTCCAGAATATTCTCCACATATGTTGAAAATCTCATCCAACACCAACATAATGTGCTTTCATATTTTGGTTATTATTTTTCAAGTAGTCAAGTTGAAAATATATGCTTGTAAATCATCTTGTTGCCAAACAGGCATAGAATAAATAAAGTTACTCTAGTCCAAGCCCTATTTCAAGCCCCTTCTGGTTATGTATACTTCCTTTAACAACTTTAGCCATATTTAATGACAAATGTTAAGGGTGATACAAAAATTACTAGGAAACAATACATTTTTGACAATTATGTGCATCTCCGGGACTGTCACAGGACTGTCAAAATTTTGACAGTTCTGAAAAAATAGGACTGTCAAAATTTTGACAGTCCATATAAAATCAGGACTATCAAAATTTTGGTATTCCTAAAATAATAAGGGCTGCAAAAAAAATTCGTAGTTCTTGATATATATAAGACTGCCAAAAGTGTGATTTTTCGTAGTAATTCTTGTAGTGACCTTAAATATTTGTCTATTTACACGGTGTCTCACGCATGTCGTGTAGTATTCCCTTCC
Source organism: Iris pallida (assembly GCA_029216955.1). Classification (NCBI taxonomy): domain Eukaryota; kingdom Viridiplantae; phylum Streptophyta; class Magnoliopsida; order Asparagales; family Iridaceae; genus Iris; species Iris pallida. The sequence continues at coordinate 2,958,189 of JANAVB010044819.1, forward strand.
ATGTGTGTGTATTCCCTTCCATGTGTGTGTGTTTTGATTACCTATAGGGTAATGTAGCATCGTGGTTGGTTCAAGTTCTATCTTGATAAATCCTTCCCCGAGATCTGAATATGTTTCTTCTACATTTCTGAGAGACACAGTTACATCAGCGGTGACAAGAAGTTGATTCTTGTTAGTGGACCCAAAGCCTAAAATTATATTACCAAATACTTCATTTGCCCTGTGATATCTTACTCTAGTTGCTAGCAAAGAAATATGAGGCCTTGGTATTGAGAGAATTTCTTAATGCTTGCAGTATCTTTCCAGGATCAAGTAAGTTTATGAGATACCAATTAAAATATATTAACAAGGATACGCATTTTGTTAGTGTTTTTAGAGATATTGGCCCTCAACATAGTTGAATGGACAAAAGGGATTCAAAAAACCTGACACCAAAAATTTGGGATAAACAATATGTTGTTGTTGTATCAGTTGAAATTTAACAGGCACGCATGAGATCAACAACAGATGCAACTGGCATAGTTAAATTCTGAACAAAAATGCTTTCTGTAGTAGACCACATATTTCGACAAAAAAAAAATTTATCTGATTTACATTCTACACATTTTAGTCCATAAAAACACATTCTACACATCGTGAACCACTCAAACAACACTGAATGCCGACTGCAAAGTGGAAGAGAAACGTGTCGCAATGGTCTGGGATGCAAATTGCTGAATCTGTTTCTTGGCATCTGGGAAACAAAACAAACACAAGAAACAGTATATCAACATTTATGCATATAGAATTTTTGGATAAAACCTTTACATATAAGGCACAGAAAATTGGATGGCAAATAAGGGTAAATAAAAATATTTTTCGTGTACGGCCATGAAGAAACCAACTGCCATAGAGAAACTAAATCAGCAAATACGCATACAAACAAACATAAATGAGCTGGGGATTTGTTTGTGTGCTGAGCATATGCATGCGTGCCACATAACGCGTGCGGCGTGTATGTGCAAAGAGAGTTTGATAGTGAAACAAGTTCATTAATCAGTTACATTATGTTGACAGAGAAACATCTCTACAAAAGCAAAATATCTCTACATTTTGAAATATAATGTGTCTCCATTCCATGTCTCCCCATGACTTCCATTTCTACCACAAGTTTGAGGTTGAAGCCTTTATGTGTGGTTGCTCTCTACAAGCAATTTTCTCCACGGAGAAATTTGGTTCCAGTCCCCACTTTTACAAATATGCTCGACTCTCAATAGATTCCTTCTCCACACAAAATGTATATTTTTGGGCTACATATGGGTTTTATTTTGGACACAAGTGGCCCTATGTTTTCACACACACACATATATACAAAAACAAGAATAACAAAGCCTTGGAGTCGGCCATTTGGATCCTCGTACCGGGTGTCCTCCCTAATATATATATATATATATACACACACCTTCTTTAACATTTCAAAACATGTTCGTTGAAGCCTACCTATAGTTCTAACAGCTCCATTAACCACTATATTATAACGCATCCTTACCCCCTACAGAAGCATCTATTGATCTGTGTTGCACATGTCCAAACCACTGAAGTCAATTTTCTTTCATCTTGTCATCAATCGGCGCCACCTCTTACATCTTATGGATACATTCATTTTTATTATAGTCGCTCATCCATCTTAGTATTCTCATTTTAGCTACGCTAACATTTTTGACATGTTTCTTAATTGTCCAATACTCTGATGTATAAAGCATGGTTGAACTTAGCAATTTTGTACAAGAAAAATTCAACTACAGAGGTATCTTACAATCACAAAGTACTCCGGAAATATTCCTCCTTTTTAGCCATAATATTTTAATTTTATGTATGACATCTTTCTCAATCTCCATCATGACATGAATGATCATAAATATCGAAAACTAACACTTTTAGTTATCTCATCCATATGAACACCCCCCCTCATTTTTCTTTGATTTCACGTTAAAATTATATTTCATATACTTTATTTTTTCCCTAATATATATATATATATATATATATATATATATATATATATATATATATATATATATATATTTTGGAACCAGGTAAATTGTTTCTGGAATCTCTCCCACTGGGATTCGAACTCCTGACCACTCGGGCCGCATGCATCTCTCTTTAGGGGTGAGCAGAATACGGTTCAAACCGTAAAACCGAACCGGTCCGAACCGAAATTTGCATTCGGTTCGGTTTTAAATAAACCGGATCGGACTTCGGTTTTACATTTCTGAAATTTCGGGTTTCGGTTCGGGTTACGGTTTCGGGAGCGGACCAGACCTCTTCTCCTATTCTCCAGTTCTTCTCGTTCTCGGGAGCGGACCAGACCTCTTCTCCTATTCTCCTTTCCCAAACCCTAATTTAAGTCTCCTCTCATGTTCTTCTTCTACACTTCTCTGAGAGATCGAAGCTCCTTTCTCCAGATCGAAGATTCTCGAGAGTTTTAAGAAGTTCCCTCCCAAACCCTAAACTTATCTCAAGATCGAAGCTCCTTTCTCCAGATCTAAAGATCTACGGGCCAGATCTAAACTGAACTTAGATCTACACTCTCCGGCACCCATTCTAGATCTCCGAGGTGAAATTTTTTTCTCCTCTCTTTTAAGATGTTTTTATTTGATCTTTTAAGTTATGTTTCTTGTTGTGTGGTGTTCAGGTGGTAGATCTATTTTTTTGGACCATATTCTCATCGATCTCTCGGATTTCTGCATATTGGACGGAACACTACCAAATTACTGGTATAAGAATATTATCTCTCTTTAAATTTCTTGTATTTTCTTGTTTAGCAAAAAAAAATTCATGCTGGGAGGAAAAAATGCATTCTGAAAAAAATTCATGCTGGGACTCCACACACTTAGACTCTGTGAACACGACACTACGACACTCTTGTTGAGTTGTTGTTTGTTATTTGGCCAAAAAATGCATTTTGGAAAATCACAATTTGTTGGAAAAAAATGGTTCCTGCATGAAAGAAATGCTTGCAGGGGAAAAAATGCTTGCAGGGGAAAAATTGCTTGCTTGCAGGAAAAAAATTGCTTGGTTGCAGGGAAAAAATTGCTTGCAGTTGCAGGGAAAAAATTGAGTTGTTGTTTATGTCTTCGTTTAATGTCCATAAAATGTGCTTGTTGTTTCTGCCTTGGTTTAATGTGCATAAAATGTTTTATGGTTAAGCAAATTAGTTTTTTTGTTAGCAATTAATTAACACATAGCAGTTAGCACTAGGATTTGGCCTTTTTGCAAGTAAAATCACATTTTGTGATGTTTACTAGGTAGCACGCACGAAACCAATCAATGGCAACATCATCATATTCATGCAATGTGCGTATTTCTTTACTGAATTTTTTTTTCTATTGTTCTAATTTTGAAAGCAACAAATTTTATATTTTAGATGTCGCAAGAAGATCCTCCTCAACCACCAACTAGTTCGCAAGCCACAAATGAGCCAATTTCTAATCCAAATTCAAGGCTTGGGGTTCATAGAAAACCTATGAAGCAACGAGCACCATTTTGGATAGATTTTAATAAGTTTGTGGATGCGGAAGGCCGTCCTAAAGCTAGTAGTAAGCATTGTTTGAAAGAATACCATTGTCATAGTAAATTAAATAGTACAAGCAATGTAAAAAATCATTGGAATCAATGTCCGGTGAATCCAAAAAATCGTGATCCAAATCAATCTATACTCAACTTGCAATCAAATACGAAGGGCACGGATAAAACTCTTACTAGTTGGAGATTTAATCAAGAGGAGGTGAGGAAGGCTTTGACACGTATGGTAATCCTTGATGAGCTTCCGTTTCGGTTTGTTGAGGGCGAAGGATTTAGAAACTTCATGAGTGTTGCATGTCCTATCTTCCGTATTCCATCAAGATGGACTGTGGCACGAGATTGTTATGAAATTTACTCTATTGAGAAGAGTAAGTTCAAAGCATACTTGAAGGAGTCTAAGCAAAGGGTATGTCTTACAACGGATACGTGGACTTCGGTACAAAAGGTCAATTATATGCGTCTTACGGCACATTACATTAATGAAGAGTGGGAGTTAAAGAAAAAAATAATCAACTTTTGTCCAATCTTTAGTCACAAAGGTGAGGACATCGGAAAAGCGGTAGAAAAATGTTTGCTTGAATGGGATATTGACAAGGTATTCACTATCACCGTTGATAATGCAAGTTCAAATGATGTAGCTATTTCTTACTTGAGCAAGAAGATCCAGAATTGGGGAAATAGCATTCTACATTGCAAATATTTGCACATGCGGTGTATTGCACATATCATCAATCTCGTGGTGGTGGATGGTTTGAAATTGATGTCTTCTTCGGTTACTCGTGTTAGGAATGTGGTACGTTATGTGAGACATTCTCCTAGTAGATTTCAAAAATTTAGGGAGTATGTTGAAGCCGAGAAGATCCAAAGCAAAAAATTATTATGTCTTGATGTTAGCACACGTTGGAACTCTACTTTTGTTATGTTGGAGACTGCACAAAGATTTGAAACGGCCTTTGAGAGGTTTACTTCTTTAGATCCGTGGTTTAAAGCGGAGCTAACGGAGAATGGTGGGTACCCAAATGAAGATGATTGGGCTAATACAAGAAGACTTTGCACTTTTCTTCAACACTTCTATGAGCTTACCAAGCGTGTTCCAGGTTCTTTGTATGTCACATGTAATAATTTTTTTGATGAAATCACATCAATTGACATTCTTTTGCGCACTTCGAAGAATAGTGACGACTTTGACTTGACTATCATGGCCGATAAAATGAGAGAGAAGTATGAAAAATATTGGGGGATATAGAGAAGATGAATATGGTGATATTTATTGCACCAATTCTTGATTCCCGACATAAGTTGGAGTATGTGGAGTATGCTCTTGATCATCTCTATGGTCCGAAGAAGAGCAATTCCATTAAAAGTAAAGTGAAAGTTGTTGCCTCATCTTTGTTCAATGAGTACAAAAGTATGAGTGCTTCTCAAAGTGGTGGTGCTAGTGCTACCATTGAAAGAGTTGAACCTTCTACCGAAAATCAACCGTTGCAATTGAAAAAGTTCATGAAAGCCCAATTCAAGAAACACAAGATGGAGTTGGGTGGTGGTGATTCAAAGTCGGAGCTCGATCGTTATCTAGAAGAGAGTATCGTAGATGAAGAAGAAGATGATGATGATTTTGATATATTGGGTTGGTGGAAGCTTAATTCTCCTCGTTTTCCTATCCTTTCAAAGATGGCTCGGGATGTGTTGGCCGTTCCCATATCTACCGTGGCGTCCGAGTCCGCTTTTAGTACCGGTGGTCGTGTCCTTGATGAGTATAGGAGTTCATTGACTCCAAAAATTGTTCAAGCCCTTATTTGTTGTCAAGATTGGTTCCGGGGGCCATCCGATCGACCCATAGTATCTATTATTGAAGAGGACTTCGAAGACATGTACAAAGTGGAAATGGGTAATATGTTTGATTTTGAATTTTATTGCATTACTTTCGTATATAATGTTTTTTTGTTATAACTTTGTTAATTGCTTCTTTCATTTAGATTTGAGTAACTTAACGGTGGAATCAACGTCGACAAGCAAGGTTTGATGGACTTTGTTATAACTTTGTTCCTGCTGACTTTCTGTTCTTGCTATATTTTTGGAGTTGGACTTGCTGTCACATTAGTATTTTGTAATATTGGGGACTTGCTACTCCGAGTACTCTCCAGTTTCTACTGGCAGTGGCTGGCTATAGCCTGTGCTGACTTTCTGTGGGACTTTCTGTAGCCTGTACTGTACTATTTTTACTTTCCTGTCTTTCTGTTCTTGCTATTTGGTAATGTGGGACACTGGGAGACGGGAGTGGGACTTCTGGACTTGTTACATTTTGATGATGGTGGTATAATCTGGGACTCTATTGATGATGGTATAATCTGGGAGTGGGACTTCTGGACTTGTTACATTTATTCTGGGAGTGGGACTTCTGGACTTGGTATAATCTGGGACTCTATTGATGATGGTATATTCTGGGAGTGGGACTTTCTGTTCTTGCTATTTTTGCTTTCCTGTCTTTCTGTGACTCTGTCCTTTATGCTCTATGTTACTGCTACTCTATTGATGATGGTGGTATAATCTGGGACTTCTTGACTTTTTACTTTTGCTGTTTTTCTTTTCTGTAGCCTGTACAGTATGAATGCAGTGTGCAGAGTAAATTATTGCAGCCATTGAGGAATGAGGACTCTGGCGAGGCATATATTATAAATGCTTGCAATGGCGAGGCACTCGTTGCAGCCATTGCCGAGAAATCTGCAGACATGAGACAACCATTGATGATGATGGCTTGTTTATTTATTAATGCCAGTTTATTTATTGTTTATTCTTTAAAATTTTACTAACATATTTACTTAGAAAGTGGCAATGATGATTAAGGCTTGAGAAAGTGTAATTGATACTACATGGCATCATACTATGATGCATAAATAAGTCATCTGAGCCATTTTTTTTCTTTTTTCTTCTACCTCTTTTTTTGGGTGCAGGACATTTGAACAGTAGATTTCGTGTTAAGAAAGCGGCATCAGTGGCATGGACCTTCGTCTCTAAACATGCAATTCTGTTTGAATTGTATATTTGCTTGAATACTTGTGAACTCTGAAAATTTATGAACTCTGGCATTGTATATTTGTGAACTCTGGAAATTTATGAACTCTGGAAGTCCTGGAAATTTATGAACTCTGGCATTGTATATTTGTAAACTCTGGAAATTTGTGAACTCTGGAAATTTATGAACTCTGGAAGTCCTGGAAATTTATGAACTGTGGAAGTCCTGGAAATTTATGAACTCTGGCATTGTATATTTGTGAAAATTTGTATATAAACTCTGGCATTTGTATATTTGTGAAGTCCTGGAGCTGAATTTGGCCCATAAACTAATTTGCATATTTGGCCCATAAATTAATTGTGAAGTCCTGGAAGTCCTGAAAATTTATGAACTCTAGCATTTGTATATTTGTGAAGTCCTGGAAGTCCTGGAAATTATGAACTCTGGCATTGTATATTTGTGAAAATTACTGTATATTTGTGAAAATTTGTCTACATAAATTAATTTTTTAGGTTAAATTTGCATATTTGGCCCATAAACCGGCCCATTAAAATCTGGGCCCAAGAACCGAATTAACCGAACAAACCGAACCGATTTAGAACGGTTCGGATCGGATCGGTTTTTGACTAAACCGGTTCGGGTCGGTTTCAAATATTTTGGTTCGGTCCTTGGTCGGTTTAAGAATTAACGGTTTGGTCTGAACCGAACCGACCATTTGCTCTCCCTATCTCTCTTAACCACTAGGCGAGAGGTCATTTGCATATATATATATATTATATATATATATATATATATATATATATATTATATATATATATATATAAAAAAATATATATATATATATTATATATATATATATATATATATATATATATATATATAACACAGAAAAGAGGTAAGACATTGCACATGGGTTGGCATGTCCTTGTTGTAAGAATTGACTCAATGACATAATGTATCACTGTATTAATAATAAATGTAAAATTTCAGGACTAATAATACTATATTATCAATAAAAGTAACATTTATACTGAAAAAGCAAAATAGCTCATGTCAAATTAAACCTTAGATAATAATAAATGTAAGAATAGAAAATATATTATGGAGATAAAATAACAAAATACAAGTAAAGATAACATATTTACTTTTCTTTTGTACTTTTAAGAAACTAATTACTTAGTTAGGTATATGATTTGAATATTTTTGTAACCAAAAATCTACAAATCAAGTGGTAGAGGCACTTGGCACAAGTAGGAGAGAGATTCAATCCTTAGTGGCCTAAAAATTAAGTGTGCAAAAAAAATGTTAATATTTTTAAGAAAGAATGAGAGTGCTAAAAAAATTGAGACAAAATGAGAAGAAAGTAGGAGAGAGGGAAAGAGAGAGAGAGAGAGAGAGAGAGAGAGAGAGAGAGAGAGTGGGAGGGAGAATAGTGTTGCGGGAGGAAAAAGAATAGGGAAGAGAGATTTGTTTTCAAATTTTATGTCATTTTCTATGGGAAATTTGGACTTTTCGCACTGCCCACATGGGCTTTACAGCCCTATAGTAAGTGTGCAATTATTTTTAAACAGTGTATAAGGGACCCCTTGAGAGTTGAATAGGTCATCAGGGATCCCTACAAGCCATTGTTTTGAGAGAGAGGGATAGCAACCAAATTTTCCCTCCCTCTATTCAAAGGCTGATAGAATTCCTTATATTCATCTAGTTCTGCATGCTTTAACAATATCCTGATAACAGAGCCCTACACCTCAGTCTCAAAGAGAAAATGTATGCTCTATCCTTTAATCAACCAAAACCACACCAAGCAACAAAATACTCCTTAAGCAACTTCATCCATTTCTCCCTGGTGAAGCAAGAACACTTCTGTCTGTAGTAACTCTTTTGAAGTTTCATGTTGCTGGAGACTAAACTGATACGTGTAACCATAAATTGTATAGGAAAGAGAATATGATGAGCATATTACGAGTGACCATGTATACTATGTTGTTACGGGCGACGCCTAGGCGCGCCTAGGCGGCCTAGGCGCGCCCGATTTGAGTACACCGCCTCGACCTGGGGATTTCAAGGCAGGGTTCAGTGGTGGGCGCCTAGGCGCGCCTGGGCGGGCGCCTAGGCGCGCCTGGGCGGACGCCTAGGTCCGCCCAGTGGAAGTCGAAGTCGGGCGCCCCGGCGGTGGGCTTCACAATTTTGCTACTCAAAGTCAATTCACATTGCTTCTCCTTAATTCTGCTACTCAAAGTCAATTCACATTGCTTCTCCTTAATGCAAAAGTCTGCTACTAATGTTTACAATTTACATTGCTTCACATTGCTTCACAATTCACATTGCTTCTCCTTCTCCTTAATGCTGCTGCATCTCCTGAAAGGCTGAAACCTGAGATATGCTACTGCTACTGCTGCACACAGGGAAAACAGCAAGAAATTCTGGACGGGCGCCTAGGTGCCGCCTAGGCGCGCCTAGGCGAGGCGGGCATGGTCTTGCCTCGCCTCGCCTCGCCTAACGCCCAGTACAACATAGCATGTATAACGATTATACTACATAGTGAACTAAAGTGTACATGTCTATAAGTTGACAATCAACAGTACTGTTCGCAGCTAGAGTTGAAGGATTTACAACTGCCACCACATTCAAACTATGAAAGAGTTTCATGTAGCGATAATTCTGCACGAGCCTTGGGTAAATTGGCAACTAGCGGGATACCAATAGTTCAAGAAGGTCAAAAGGAGAGTGTAACTTACTAACAGTGCCTGCTTGTTAATATTAGTTTAGTCAGGTAGTGGGTACTAGGCAACATTTGCTATTGCTCCTTAATGTCCGAGACTTCCAAATGGTTGGGAGTCTGCACCTATGCCATAATATGAGAATTCTGCTCGGTCATGCCACCAATGTACTCCATACCCTACTCCCTGTAGAATGCCCTCATATGCAGCACAACCAATATTTCATTTTTTTTCTTTTTTTTCTTTTTTTAGAAGCTATATTCAAAACTTTCAGCTGAAACCAAATAATAGATGAATTATAATGAAACAGAACGGTCAACAAATTGAAAATCAACTATCGCAGAGAGCAAATAGGTCAAGCCAAACCCTAGCCTTGGAAACTCACCCACAAGTCCTAACAACTTTTAGAACACAGAAGCACACATGAAGCCCTCGGACCTTAAAGTAAGGTGAAGCAAAGGCTTCAGAGTTAAAAGGCGAGCTTCAGAAATTTTATTTTTGCTCTACTCATAAAAAGAAAAGATAAATGCACCTAGTGATGATCGCACAGTGACATTGCAATTCACAGAAACATCTTTCATCTAAATGATCACATCATCAACAGGAACAAAAGAGAGAACTATAATATCCAAAACCAGCTTATCAAAATAATTTGATGTATTTAGAATCAAGGGGGACAAGGGAGAAGATCACAGGAGGAAAACTATGAAGAATGAAAAAAAAACCTGTTATTACGAGGTTACAGGAATCTCAAAACCAAGGCCTTGAAATTTATGATTGGTTGAAGAGAGGGAAAGAAATATAGGCTATAGCTTAGGGTTGGAGATGAAAAGAGTTGTGAGAGAGAAGGAATTGTCAATAGTTGTGCCTCTTGTGCTATCTGTTGTAATCCTTGCTAAAGTACAAAATATTATATGTATTAAGAGAGAACTCATAGAAGGATAGGATAAGAAACAAATAGATGTGCACCAGCATTTGGAGGTGGCAATATCGATGGCTCCTACTGATGAACCATAACTCGAGAGAGATGGAACTTTATGATGAAGTTTATTTGTTGATATGCAATTATGCCGGACACTAGACACAAAAGCTGGCAATTAGTTTTAACTTTATAAAAGCCAATTGTTAGAAACCCTTTATAAGTGCTTCAAGAGATAAATCTTCATGACAAAGAACAGTAGGATGCAGCATTCATTTTAGAGATAATTGTAATTCATAACAAGGATTAAAATTGTCAAACAATCATGTCAACTCATTAAAGGTTATGGACATCCTTGGTAGATATTCCATTTAGTTCATAAAAGCCAATTGTTAGAAACCCTTTATAAGTGCTTCGAAAGATAAATCTTCATGACAAAGAACAGCAGGATGCAGCATTCATTTTAAAGATACAATGTTCATCATATTGTAATTCATAACAAGGATTAAAATTGTCAAACAATCCTGTCAGTTCATTAAGGTTATGGAGATCCTTGGTAGATATTCCATGTAGTTCAAAACTAAAAATTAGTATGCACTTGACAGTTATGAATAAAAAGGAAAAGGGGAAACTTTGTACAGGTCCGTGAAATTTTTTAAGAGTGATTCGTGGACCCAGTTGAAAAGTCAAGTAGTTGTAGGACTCAGGTACATAGGCGTGTATAGCCCAAATGGCTAGTAGCGATGCCAGTTTGCCCCCATGCAAATGAAGAAATTTGATTGACCTAGGGACCTACTATAAACAGACTTTTTGACAAGGGCACCAGCCAGTTTACCAAAACTATTAGGTGCACAGTGCACGGGACAGCGACAGCGGCAGGAGGGAGGTTAATGAGTGGTTTTCCAATGAATTGGCAGATCTCTGGTAGTCAGGGTAAGACTGACTTCTCACACTCTGGGAGTGAGTGGGAGAATCCAGGTTGGTGGTGGGGCTTTAAAGAGTGACTTCCTCTTTGGCATGTGATGATGACAGCAGTCACAAATTGGACAGGAAAGCTAATTTATTTCTTTACTTTAAACAAAATCCATTCTTCCTCCCAGGGACGGCCCTGGCCCAGGGCCCATGAAGATATATATATATATATATATATATATATATATATATATAATCTTGTATCTAACATAGAACTAGTATGTACCATGACTCTCTTCTAACACAAAACAATTGTGATGTAGTGGTTATTATGTTAAACTTGCACACTAGAGGTCCTAAGTTCAATTCTTGGTGGCAACATTGTTTTTAATTTACTTTTATTTCAGATTTTTTTTACATTATATATGGGCCCCATTTTGAAAGTTTGACTAGGGCCCCCATTAACTCAGGGACGGCCATGTTCCTCTAACTATATATCATCAAATATTATCTACTAATTCATCAAGCAGTCGTCTAAGAAATACAATAAAATTCAAATTTAATATGCTCAATAATCAAATCTGAATATATAGTTCTAAAGTGAATATATGTGGTACCATAAAAATAGAATAAAAAATTACAAAGAAAATAAGGTCAAAATTATAGTTTTAAGGGGTAAATAATATTATTTGGTGATTTAGAATATACCTTGGTTATAAAAATAAAAACGGCATTTATCTTCATATTTTTTAGGGAATAAAAGTACAAACATCTATATAAAGGATAAGAATAACACAATATTGACTAAAGCAACATTATAGTGATAAGTGATTTAGATTATACCTTGGTTATAAAAATACAAATGCTATTTATCTTCATATATTAGAGGGAATAAAAGTACAAACATCTATATAAAGGATAAGAAAAACACCATATTGACTAAAGAAACATTACCTACACTACTATATAATGAGAAAAGCTAAGCTTCACCGTGAAACTTTTTTTCCCGAATATAACCTTGCACATGTTTACTAATTAAAATTATTTATTAAAGGTTAATAAGGACAAGTAGGTAATTACAGAAGTTATTTGGTTTTCCTAAATAGTCTTGAATAATATATATAATAATATAACAATACTAATATAATAAGAAATTTAGAATAATTAAGAGATGTGTATTTTAGTCTTCTTAAGTAGTCTTAAATAAGGATTAAAAGGATTAAAATAATTATAGCTCTTTTAGTCTTCCTAATAATAATCTATAATATACGTGAACACACGTGCATATATACTAGTACCGATAAAAATAATAACATATTGATGAAAGTAACATTATAGTGATAAAAATAACATCATAGTGATTAAATTAACATGATATATATATTGACCAAGATGTGATGGTGGTAAAAACACCATATTGACTAAAGCAACATTATAGTGATAAAAGTAAAACAATTTTGACTAAAGCAACATGATAGTGATACATATAACATTATACCATTGGAAAAAAATATTAATTTTAGGCTACTTCAAATAGAGTATCATTTTCTAACTACCTTTCAAAAATTTCATACTACTAATTTTGTGGATTAAAATATAAAGGTATAAAAGTTAATAAGATATTAATGATTTGTATTTTAAAAACATTAGGAATACTTGCAACACATTAGGCAAATATGTAACTAATTTCGCATAGCTATAACAAATTAAAACATCTGTAACATTAGGAATACTTATAATGGTTGTGTTTATAGATTTCATATACACTCTGATTCCTAACAAAATCAGATACGGACTGCTCCAAGTGCAGGTACTGAGTCGTCGCACCACACACAAGCATATATGGATTCTTGGGTTGAGTGGATTATGGAGAAATGGCCTTGGGTAGGTCCCCCACTATGGCCAGGTGGGGGTAGAGTTAGTATTCAGATCTAGGCTTTTGGGAGTAGTAGAATAGAAGCTAGGTTTAGAGTTAGGGTTTAGGGAGGCTTAGGGAAGATAGTGGCTGCCAGGATTTTGTGAAGGCTAGGGCTTAAGGGATTTTGTGGGGATAAAAGAGCTAGTTCCAGAGAGAATTATGCTATGATACCATGTTGAGAAGTCGTCTCAATACAATGGACTTATTTTATTTTGAGAAAGAGAGTGTACATTTATATGAAAGAGATAATAGGTCTCCCTTCCTATAAGCTTCCCAGCATGGGAATAAACTAAGATAACAAAGAATATGGATGGTTCTCTCTCTTACAAATGATATTCCATAGTTATGCATATGGATTTAAAATTATAAAATTCCCACGATATAAACAAATGTTTAGATTCAGAATCTTAAAATTTGTGTAGTTTAAGGTTTAGAAAACTGTTTTACTAACAATTAGACATCTATTATACCTTCTGGAGTTTGGTTCTGTACGTGTAGATGCTGATTCTATAATTCTTGGAGAATATTAAATGCTGATAAGAAATATATACGCACATGTGGAGTAGCCTGGTCAAGAAAATGCTGAGAGAACAAACTTAAACCAAAAAGTAGAAGAAAGTCATCCCAGTTTTGGGTTTGATTATATGAATTAGCCAGTGTAGACTTCATTCCTATGAAAAGCTAAGACTTGAACTCAACAAGCGGGGTATTTGGAAGATTCAATGCTATCAAAATTTGATGAGATCAAGAAAGATGTCCAGCAATCACATGGGTAGTTGGGTTTCATACAAAACATTTGTGATAGAGACATAGTCCCTTGATTTGTATAAGACGGATACCGCCATGCTTTATGGATCAGAGATTTCAATGTTAATTGAAAAACATATCCATAAAATGAGAGATCCCAGAGTTGAGCAATTGAAACACATGTCCACAAAATGGGCATAGCCAAAATGAGAATGCTAGGATGGGTGAGTGGAAATACATTTAAAGATAGGATAAGAAAAGTGTGTACTAACAGAAAGTTGGAGGTGGCAAGAAAGGAAGATAAGATGACATAAAAGTATCTTAGGTGGTTTGGACATTTGCAACATAGACAAATAGATGAAATGGTTAGGATTGTAAGATATCAGCTAAAGGAGCTACTCAAACTAGGGTGAGGCCTAAACAAAAACTAGGACTGAGGCTGCAAAGTAGGATATGGTGTCGTTAATGTTGCATAGGGCACAGAGCTTGAGAGTGTCGAATGGAAGAAAAGGATTCAAATAGCCGACCCCTAAATTTGCTATAAATGCTTTGTTGTTGTTGTATATAGTCCTCTTGATAAAATCAAGGTTGTAAAAATCGTTAGTCGGCCGCTAGTCGGTTCGCGGGGACTAGGGATTAATCGGAGACTAGTCGTATTAATCGTTTCGAGTTTTTTTAATTAACAATATATATATAAATAGTTAGTCAGCCGCTAGTCGGTCCGCGGGGACTAGGGATTAATCGGAGACTAGTCGTATTAATCATTTTGAGTTTTTTTTTAATTAACAATATATATGCAATATGACAATATATATGTGTGATATATATGCTATAATTGGGGACTAGTCGGCTGTCGGCGGGGATCGGTGGCGTCGGTGGATGCTAAGTCAGTAAGTAAGGGGTTTTCTTTTTTAATCTTCTCCTCCTCTTCTTTCTCTGGAGGCTGGAGGCTGGAGGTTGTTCTTTTGGGTTTTAATTTTTCTTCAAATTGAAGTTCGGGTCGGATCTGCTACCCGCTTTTTTGTTTCACCAACAGCCCAATTGGCCGACTAGGAAACGCCTAGCCGACTAGGCCTCCTAGTTGGCCGATTTTTTTCGACTAGGGGGATCCGCCGACTTGTCGGGCGACTAGGGGCCAAATCTAGTCGGTCAGGTCCGACCACAGACTAGTCAGACCAACTAGAAGGACTTCTGCAACATTGGATATAATCACTTTGTCTTAGCAACCATTTCTATAGTGTTGATATTGCAACCTCATCTGGATGAGAGTCCCCTCTCATTCCAGTAAAGTCTAAAAATATTGCCTAAAGTTATCCTTAGTTCCAAATTATCATCAAAATCGTCCTTATTTCTAGTAACGGCATCCTCTCTATTCTCAGAATCTCAATCTGTTCTGGCAGTTATCTCAAAAATACATTCCAGCATTACGAAATCCATTCAGGCTTGCAAAGGGCTGTCTCTACTGTCAGTAATAGATGCACGCAATTAACCAAAATAACAACCTCTACATTGTAGTACTATCTTAAGCATCAGTGTTACCAGACTTCAGAAAACGAATAATCATATAGCAGTTACCTTTCTGGCATTTGGTGAAGCCAACAATATTTGCAATGCTGAGGGTCAAACAAACTCCAACTACTAGCAGATAATCAGCTTGGAACCTTATAAGCGAAAATATCCCAAGGAATATCCATGCAACAGCCTGCATCATGAGAAAAAAGTTCCTCTGTAACTACATGTACACGATGAGAATTATGTGCCTCTAGTAGCAGAGCTCAAGACTGAGCTCAGCTTTATTGAGGAAACGCATAAAAAACCGTGCTCCAGCTTGATCTCAGATTGGTTTATACAACAAAAGTTACAAACCAGATTCAAGATGCTCGAATAATTACCAAAACAAGCTTCAATTCTTTGTCAAGTTCAGATAAAGCTGAAAGCAATGACCCATAAACATCAAAAGGAAAGAATTTGAGAACAAATTATTCAGTACCTTGTTGAGAATCAAGAAATGGTTGGTACACACCAAAAAAATAAAAACAGCAAGCTCATACTCAGACGAAAAAACAGACAACACAAAGAAGCATTGACACAAGACCTAGGAACTACCCCAATAAGTATCTTATTGGAAACTTCAAAAAAAGGGCGAGCAAAGTGATACAAAAAGAACTCTGTTCTCCCTATTCTTTATCTACGAGACTCAATGGTACTGCTTCAAATAGGGTATCAGTCTATAAATAAATATTCTATAGATAATGAACAAGTATGAGATCTAATCTGCTTCCATATTCTCTACAAGTCAAATTTTTCTCAAAGTCAGGAAGTGTTACTTTTGTGCAACATTCAACAGCAATATCAACAATCAACTTCAGAACTTCATGTTATAACTTTATATTCAAGTATGACACTAAGAAGCCAAGAGAGCATAATTTGGAAGAGGGTAACACAGACTTGAACAAGCATCCACATACTACCAAATAAATGCACCACTTACGAGCAAGTAGCATTTTACGTCGCCCAGTAAATCACAAAAAAGTAAACTACTTAATTATGAGAGCCACTTTATCTACTTATTAGTTTCCTGCTTGAACCAAAAGGCATCTTGACTTTCACCAGGTTCTCCATAAGCCCGATTAGTGGATGGGATATCTTATTGGAATCACTGGGTTGATGGAAATCCAGTCTACTTATGGTTCATTTATCAGCTTTGAGTGCGAGTCCGGATCTGTGTCTCATTAAGCCCTTCTTGTGTGCTGCTTCCCTTACAGACCAAACCCTTCCTTCTGCCACTGCTGATTTTGCTGCTGTACCCTGTACCAGACCACACAAAACCCTTTTCCTTGCTGCCCATCATTTCTATTCTCACCTTCAAATTTAACATCTATATTTTCACATTCTGAAGCTTGTCTTCAGCTTTCCTAAAGAATTAGCAAAAAACTAAAAATATGTGGTGCTTGTTTCTATTGCATCTCTATCCACATCATTTCTCTTTTCTTCCTTGGGATGATCTACCATGGGCAATGGTTGTGTATGCCTGCATTCAAGAGCTAATACATTTTTATCTTCAGCCCTCAAAGGTAAATAGAACATATGTGCTTCTATGTGAAAGAGGAGATGGTCCTTAACAGAGCTGAACCGAGGAGAAGGGGCAACCCCAAAAACTTGTTTAGGGCTTTGTTTTTGTTGCTTCTATGATGTACATCCCGTACATAGTTCATCTTGTAAATTTCTATAAACCAACTCTTATGAGACGTAAAAGTTAAGACATTTATCCAATTATCCAGATATTAACCTTTGAAAGTGTAAATCTGTTTCTAGTGAACTATGGTTGAAATCAAGGTTCTAAACGGCGGTAGGTGGGTGGACGGCGGAGAGGGTCCGCCTACCGCCTAGGCGTCTAATACATCTTGCCAATGTGTATGACATCCTGTATATGTATGTAAACACTAAATAAAATATTCAAAAAGCTGAAGTTAGTTATTTGTAATTTTGAGGGTTTCAAATTTATTCAGACTGACAATATCTTTAATGCAGAATATGCAGTTGGATTCCCCCAACTAACATTAGTTATAAATTAGAATAAAGAGCATCCAGAGTCCAAAAACTATGACGTTCCTTTCTTTCAGTTTTTTAATATAAAATCTATAGTTTTTTTTTCCCGAAATACACGTCCGCCTCCCCCGCCTCAGCTACGCCTATGCAGCCAGTTAAGTATTAGTAGTAGAATTAGTAGTATTGGGCTTTAGTCCCACATCGGATAGAACAATAGTGAGAGGGGTTAGCCTCTCCTATATATATGTAACTCTCTCATCAATAATAATTATCTCATTATTTTACTCTACATGGTATCAAAGCCATAACCCATACACTCCTCTCCACAAAACAAAACCCTAATCTTAGATCCCATCCCCCCTACCTGATCAGCCCAACCCCTCTGCCTCCCTTCTGTTGCCCCCTCCCCAGCAGCCCCCCTGCTGCTACCCCCCTCCTCTATCCTATACCAAAGATGTACACCCTAACCCAGCCGCCACCTACCCCAAATCCTAGCCGTCTTTCCATATAAAAAAAACATTGTGATCCTCAGAGGGTAAACAACGGTTTGTTTGTTGGAACCTCCGACTCTCAACATTGACTTCAGGAATTAACAAAGAGCAGACAAGTTTGTTTTGTGTGAATCTTTGTTTTTGTCCTTGGTCTTCACACCAAGATCTACCAGAGGGTAACTTGGGTTGCATCTCTGTCCTGGCTTGTGTGATCCACATTCAATCTATGCTTCACATGCGCGTGTCGATTCTGGTCACGTTTGTAGCGCATTGGCAGAGTTGATGTGATTATCAAGGTGGACAGATCAAATCGACGGTCGAATCAGGAACACTGAGGGATGACTTGCACTGAGACGAATAGCAGTGCTACAAACACTAGTGTCAAAAACGCAATGGCGGCCTGGCATGACAATTTTATCGATTCAACTTATCGATCGACGGTTGGACGGGCCAGAGGACTACTCGACATGGCAAAAGAAGGTCGAATAGACACTTCAAAAGATACAGTTGTCCAAATATTTGACTGACAACCCTCCAGTAGAGACTGATTCCATATTCGAGCAGTGGGAGACATATGACAGTCCATTGTTCACACAGTTGATGAATTTAATGGAACCATTTGTGGAAGACATGGTTCAGAATAAGAATTCGGTAAAGGAATTATGGGAGGTTCTAGCGGCGGCATTTGATGGAAAACGTGATTTGTCTCGTATCTACACGACTCGGTCGTTGGTGTTTACCGAACAAATCAGGGAGATAAACTTCATAAGACCACTTCCGGGCCTTTAAAGCTATGGCTGATAAAATCGACCGCGTATTACCTCTAACGACGGATATCAATGAAGTAAGGGCTCAACGTGAGCAGTTTTATGTCATGGCATATCTTGCCTCTTCTCGTCCTGATGTGGATTTTGCTCGCTCTCAGATTATTGTTGTATCTGATATTCCATCTCTGATGGAAGCTCATTTTCGTGTCCCAAGGGCATCGAAAGTCGTTGAGACCACTCCGGATAATGCTCCTGTTGATCGATATGCTCTTGGTGTTGTTCATGCTGGATTTTGTGGTGGTCGTGGTGGACGTCGTGGTGGACGTAATGCTGGCCGTGATAGTGGACGAGGCAATGGCAGTCGTGCTGGGGGTAGACCGTGCACATGCTTCAGCTGTGGTCTGCAAGGCCATTTCAAGTGGCAGTGTCCTAAAGCTCATGCCGGCTATGTTACATCAGATACTTTTGATGATGGCATTTGATCTATTCAAATGACTGCAAAATCATATACAGATTTTTTTGACTTTCAAGCTCAACATCGTGGTAAAATATCTACATCTGGCTCCACAGTCAGGTACTCGGCAGCATGTATAGTGAGGTCGAAGCAGTGGATGATTGACTCTGGTGTGTCTGCTCACATGACTGGCAACGCAGGTATGATTCGCAATTATGTATCGGTGGATCGTGTTTCCAATATTACTGTTGCCAATGGTGGTTCACTAACATCCCGTGGGCGTAGAAGTGCTCGTCTTTCTTCCAACTGTCACTCAATTCCGTATTACATATACCTGGAAACTCGTTTAGTTTACTTTCAATTAGTCAAATTACTCGCGACATGCATTGTTTGGTAATATTTTTTTTTATGGTTGTATTTTTCAGGACCTAAAGACTGAGAAGACTATTGGTAAGGGACATGTGACTGGAGGCTTGTACTTGTTTGACATACCTTCTTTTGTTGTATGTGCCAGTATAAAACTTGATCCTTTCGAGTTACATTGCCAATTAGACCATCCATCAATCCAAGCTCTTCAGAAAATGTATTCATCTTTAGATGTTCCTACTTCTTTTTATTGTGAGCCGTGTCGCTTGGCTAAGCATCACCGGATTCTCTATCCGGTGAGTCATAATAAAATTGCATCAGCTCTTTTAGAGTTGGTGCATTCTAATATATGGGGACCTCGTCCGGTTGAATCAATAATGGATTTCAAGTACTTTGTTCCATTTGTTGATGATTACTCATGTGTCACTTTTGTTTAACTAATTGAAAATCGCTCCGAATTATTTGAAATTTGGTGCAATTTTTATAACAAAATCAAAACACAATTTGGTGTTTCGATTAAATAATTTCTAAGTGACAATAGTCGTATCTATCTTATGAGTTCAATACTTATCTATCCCACAATGGCATTATCTACCAAATTTTCTGTCCTTAAACACCACAACAGAATGGTGTGCCCGAGCGCAAAAATCGTCACCTCTTGAAAACAACGCGTGCTCTTATGTTTCAAACACGTACTCCCAAAATATTTTGGTCAGATGCGGTACTTACAGCTTGCTATCTTATTAATCGCATGTCATCGTCGGTTTTCAATGGTACTACTCCTTTTTCTCGGTTATATCCCGAACGAGAGTCGTTTCCTCTACCTCTCAAAATTTTTGGTTGCTTGTGCTATGTTCGGAATACTCGACCGACTCTTTCTAAATTAGATCCTAAGGCAATCAAACGTGTTTACCTTGGGTATCCTAAAGATCAGAAAGGATATCGATGTTTTTTCCTACCTTGAAGAGGTATTTTCTCTCAGGATGTTACCTTCGTTGAAATCGAATTTCCTCAACTTCCACAAACTACGGATCCAGTTCCCCAAGTTTACCCAGAAGAGGATTTCTTGTTGTTTCATGTTCAAACACAACAGCCTCCCGTAAGGGTGCCTTAACCTACCGAGCAAGTATCCGAGTCAAATGGTCCGCAAATACAGGGTTAGTCAGTATCGACGTCACCCGAACGATCATCGTAGATAGTGTCCACGGTCACAGAGCCATCCTCCTCCTCTAGCTCCACTGATTTGCCTCCGCCTGTTCCACCAACTCGACCTCGTCGTGCCTGTCGTGATCATTCCTTGTATGTTACAAACTACAAAGGGCTCGCGAGCCACACTCAGTCATTAATAACTATTATTGATGGGATTTAGATTCTCAATACTGCTGAGGAGGGTCTCTAATATCCTGGTTGGCATGCTGCTATGAAAGAGGAGATGAAAGCGCTCCGAAAAAACCATACTTGAAACTTGGTAGATTTGCCTACTGGTAAACAGGCAGTAGGTTGCAAATAGGTGTCCACGATCATGGTGAAACCGGATGATACTTTTGATCGCCTAAAAGCTCGTATAGTGGCTAAAGGATATTCTCAGACCTATAGTGAAGATTATTTTGAGACCTTATTTCCAGTTGCCAGGATGATATTTGTGTATGTACTCTTGGCCTTAGTTGTTCGCTATGACGGGCTATTGTTTTAGCTGGATATCAAAAATGCATTTCCCTACGGAGATATTGAATAAGAAGTGTATGTGGTGCAACCTCTCGGGTTCGTTGCAAGGGAGGGTAAAGTGTGTCATCTATGGAAGGTCCTCTACAGTCTCAAACAATCACCTCGTGTTTGGTTTGATCGATTTACATATGTTTACTCAGTTTGGCATGTGTCATTAAAGAAGAATCATTCGGTATTCTACCGACAGACATCAGCTGGAAGGATACTACTTGGTGTCTATATTGACAATATTGTGATCACGGGAGACGACGGACAGGACATTGCAGGACTAAAAAAGTTTATGGAAGAACAATTTCCGACCAAGGATATGGGACCGTTGAACTACTTCTTGGACATTGAAGTCACACGAGGTAAACGGGACATCGTAATGTATCAAAAGAAGTATGTGTTGTACATACTAAATGATGCAGGAATGATGCAAGCCAAGGGAGCAACCACACCTATGGATCCAGGAGCAAAGTTACTCCCAGACGAAGGGGTCCTGATGACCAATCCGAATCAGTATCATCGAGTGGTTGGAAAACTCAACTACTTGGCGGTCATGACTCACCCGAACATTTTTTTTGTCGTGAGTGTCGTAAGTAGATCTATGGCTTCTCCATGAGTTCAATACTGTCATGCAGTTCTCAAAATTCTGTGCTATCTAGTCCAGAATCCGGAAAAAAAAAATCGGAGAAAAATCATAGACATACTCGTATTGAGTGATTTACCAATGATGACTGGGGTGCAAGCCTAACAGATAGATGGTCTACATCTAGCTACTCGATATTTATTGGGAGAAACCTGGTATCGTGGAAGAGAAAGAAGCTTAGTGTTATAGCACGATCAAGTTCGGAAGCAGAATATCGAATCATTGCTCATGGCACAACAAAGGTGTTATATCTGAAGCATCTTCTACAAGAATTGGAAGAAGAAGCAAGATCTAAAGTAGCAGATATGTGATATGATAACCAGTATGCTATCCATATTGCTACCAATCATGTATTTCATAAAAGAACGAAGCATATTGAAATCGACATTCACTTTGTCCGTGATGAGTATAAAAAGGGGATAATAAAGTTTTACCACGTGAGGACCAGTGACCAGATAGCCGATATCTTTACGAACTCTCTTTTGGGTCCTCGGGTTCAATTTCTGTGTAATAAGCTGGACATGACCGACATCTATGCTCTAGCTTGAGGGAGGGTGTTAAGTATTAGTAGTATTGGCCTTTAGTCCCACATCGGATAGAACAATAGTGAGAGGGGTTTGCCTCTCTTATATATATGTAACTCTCTCATAAATAATAATTATCTCATTATTCTACTCTACGCATCCAAACCATCGTCGGCCGCCTACTCCGCCGTCTACGGCAAAAGCGGCGCGGAGAGCGGACGCCTCGCACCTAGAGGGACGCCTCGACCGCCACTTAGAACACTGGTTGAGATGATTGGATAACAATGGAACTCATTGTAAGAGTATTCTTAACACAACAACATGCATTGTTCAGTTTAATGAAGACAGGGCATATAGTCGATCCCAAAAATTTGTTTCGGGCTTTGCCATTGTTGCTTCTATGATATACCCCATAATTCATCTTATGAAGTACTATAAACCGACTCTTATAAGAGACATTATTTTTACCCAATTATTCAAATATTAACCTTTCAAAGTATAAAGTTGTGTATAGTGAACTGAGATGACTTGATAACATTACAAGGTTAGCAGTATCGGTATCGGACCATTCCTATGAGTATCGGTATCGGCGATATCGGCGCTTTCAGATCGGAGTATCGATTTTTTTGGTACCGGAAAACAAATAATTATTAATAAATTATTAACATTTAAAAAATATATTTTATATATTTAGGCATAATTTCAAGTATTTCCAATGTTATTTCTTAGTAGTTTTGAAATTAAATGAAATAGTAGTCACCCTTACCGATTGGTTTATATGCAATAGATCAATTTTCTTCTTTTATATGCTTTTACAACCTTATTATGCTTCAAGCCTTTGTTGATTTGTTTTTTTCGTTCAATTTTCTTTGCCAAATTGATCGGAAGAGAGACCCCCAATGTCGGTATCGGTCAGTATCGAGTATCGGTCGGTATCGGATCGGGACATGCCAAAACGTATCGGTATCAGCCGTATCGGATCGGTATCGGCCGATACTTTAAACTATAGGGAACTCGTCGTGAGGGATTCTTCATACAAATAACATGCATTTTTCAACTTTATGAGATATCAACCTCCAGATGACTTGATTTCCTATATTCATTAGTACTTACTGTGAGATATATTGTCCACCAAAAGAGCCATGAATCTTTCTTGTTCATTCGAGCAAGGGACTGCACAAAGAAACACCAAAACATGAGATACATGGACAATTTCAGACCAATTACCGGCACATCATAAAGTAGACACATCTTATTACTCGATCAATTACTCACCTCCTGATCGAGGCATTCAAATTTCCACACACTTTCCCCCTGCTCATTGATCTCGTTCCACCACCTCAGCCCGACCAGTATCCGTCCGCTGACATTCTTGACGACCCAAAAATCAAGAGCAGCGAGGAGGACGGTGACCACGAAGATGATAACAAAGCTACTGAAGAAGAGTGCCGACAAAATATAGAACGCTAACGCTGCAGCCTGTAATTTCCATAAACAAACTAACTTGAGTCCCAAACTCGCACATACAAATAATAAATAAAAGGGTAAAAAGCACCTTGAAGAGGACATGAAAGAAGCACGTCTTCGGGTTCGCATAGTTCTCTACAGGCGGCTGCATAAAGAAACGCTAAATGCAATCAGAGGAGACAATTTCTTGATTTAAGAGATCACAATCTTAATTATTATGACATATTAAACAAATATTTCCCAAAACTTAAATAGGATTTTTTTTTTTTTTCTAGCATACAAGTCCACTAAAACTACCTTATTTCGACATAAGCTCCCGAAACTCTTGCCACTTATAAATCTCCCAATTCACTAACAATTAGAGTTAAATAACAAGATTATTATGAACCTCTTAAACAACTATTTTGCATACAAGTCAATGAAACTACCCTATTTTCTGTATAACTCCCCCAAATCTTCTAATTTGCTTACAAAATCCCCAAATCACTAACAAATAGAGTTAAATAACAAGATCTAAGGGGCTTATATCTCCAAAAAGAAACAATTTACATCAAATTTCCACCGAGGGATTCGTTATGAAGAGAGATGAAATCGGAAAGATCAAACCCACGATACAGTAAAAAAAGATTGCAGAGGAATACTCGCAAATCGAGAGCTTGGCTTTCAACACAACATCACAAATCGAAATTTATAGACAACAAAATTGTGATCCAAACGAACATTAAAGGAAGCCCTAACCCTAATATGGAGAGGAGTTACCTGTAGTCGATCCATTTTTTTTTCTGATGATTGATTTCGAGGACGACGACGAGGAGGAGGAAAGTAGGAAACAACGGAAGCTAAAATGTAATAGCAGTCGGAACAGCTCGGTTCGGTTCGGTTCGGTTCGGTTCGGTTCGCCCGGTACAGTGTCAAATGACCCCTTTTTTGTTGATGGATTTACAACTTTCCTTCCAATGATAATTACAGAAACAAGTAGCGTGCACTTGCATTAATGTACGCACCCAAAAAAAAAATATTAACAAATAAATATAAATATTGCCATTTT
Source organism: Iris pallida (assembly GCA_029216955.1). Classification (NCBI taxonomy): domain Eukaryota; kingdom Viridiplantae; phylum Streptophyta; class Magnoliopsida; order Asparagales; family Iridaceae; genus Iris; species Iris pallida. The sequence goes on from JANAVB010044819.1 coordinate 2,983,007, forward strand.
TTATAATTGAACTCAAACAACCAAACTTCCACTTTAACCACTTGAATTGAAAGTATTTATATTACGTAGTCAAATACTTAACTTTTAAAAAAATTAATTGAGTAATTATAAACGACGTCTTAAGATGAGCCGTTTTCAAGTCACCTTAGAACATCTACAGTAGAGACAGTCCAAATTATTAAAAACTATGTAAATTATTGTTTTTGGAGTATCTCCTTGATATTGGCATACAGTGATACACTCCAAACAAATACTCCAAATTAACCTCCTCCCTCTTTTTTTATTTATTTTTAATCCATGTTTGGTAAGATTTTTTTTCTCTCTTTATTTTTCTTCCTTGTTTAGTAAAAATGGTTAATATTTGTGGGCCCAAAAATTAATGTAGAGGAGCTAAAATCTGGAGTGTCTGTTAACTTTCTAATAATTTTCAAGTATGAACAAGTGCTCATTGCAGCATTCAAGTGCTATATAATTTGACTAAAATTAAAATGTAGCACTTGAAATCTTTTCATTGTGGATGCTCTTATATTACTAGAGAAAATAATAATAATAATAATAATAATAATAACTACAATAAATTTTTCTTTGTATGCGTTCTTGGGTTTAAAATTTTGATATAAATCAATGATTTAACAGAAAATTATCTATACAGTAAAAAAAATTACAAATAAAGTAAAAAGTTCGAGAAAATTCAAAAGAAGATATAAGTCGCCAATAGCAATTGTGACTTCAGTGCTAGCACTCAAGTCATTGTTGCTTCTGACAAGTTAGATGTTTTTTATTTGTTTTTGAGTTTCGTTTAAGAAAAAAAAAACATGCATCAAAACCACCAGAGCGGTTGGCGACTTGGTAGCATGTCAACTTGGCTATGTAATTAAAAAAAGTTGTTAGAAGCTTTAGAAAAACAGAAAAGCAAAAAACAATTTTAAGATGATACAAATGCACTCATGTCGCTACTACTACTTGAATTTTTTTTCCTTTTTAAAGCTCCAAAAAAACTATTTTTATAAAATATTTAAACTACAGCAAAACAGCCGAAAGTAGCGACGACTTGACTTCAATGCACATCTTAAAAAAAGGGAGTGATTGCATGAAATTTGCATAACTACATTGATTAGATTGTGCTTACATCAACCACGTACTCGTCCGTGGTGTGTAGTCCGTTACGTACACCGGAGGGTCCCGTGGGGATGGACACGGTTCGATTTCAACCCTAAGCGTCGTTTGCCGGTCCGGAAAAAATGACATCTCAAAAAAGAAAAAATACGTACTCACCGAGCATCTCTTCACATTTTTTAAAAGTAATGAAGTTGCCAGTGCCACTGGCAACTAGGTCTCTTGCTTTGCTTGCCTCTATAAAAACTACCAAGTTGCCAACTGCTCTGGCGTTTCAAAAGCACCAGCGACTTGAGTGCAAGCACTAGGGTCGTCATTGCTATTGACTACTTGTTTATTCTTTTGAACTTTTTTGAACTTTTTATCTTATTTGTAATTTATTTATTAGATTAAAGATATGAAATTTGTCTGATTGCATCTCGTTTCGGGTTAAGCGCTCAAAAGAGAGTAACAATGATATTGGTAATTTAGTCCCACATTGGATAGGAGGATAGGATCGCGAGGGTAGATAATTGTCATAAAGGGGGCGGGGGGCGACTGGTGTTGATAATTTAATCCCACATCGGATAGAAGAATTGGATCATGAGGATAGATAATTGTAATTGGTTCAGGCCTTACATATATAGGTTCAATTCAATATCGCACCTCATTGACCAATTATATTCAATGGTGAATCACATTCTTTAAGTGTTCTTTAATGGATTAGTAGTCTTCCTTTAAATGGGTCGTCTTTAAAGATGACTTTTAAAAAATTACTGATAACATTACAAGTTATGATCCTCATTCAATCTATATTATATGCAAGGTTCGCTATCTTTTAAAGTACTTGAAGTGTCTTTTATCAAATTCTGAACGGAAGGGAAACAAAAATATTCTTGTAACAAGATTTGTTTCAAATACAAATTTTCTTACAAGAGAATCATCATCTCATTTCCGACAAAAACAGTTTATTGACCACATTGGTATATGCTTGCATTCCAAGCAAAAGTAGAACAGCCATAGTCATCCTAGACTTATGAAAGAAAGCTTTTGAATGAGAATTTCAGACATAGAACCATGATGGGAAAATAACACCACAATCTGAATACAGAGAAATTATCCAGATTATTTCTGGTCTACAACGACGGCAAATGCTACGGGAGTCTATAACAGAGTAGAAACATAAGCAAATATGTCGAGCTTTTCCATCTGCTACAATATATATATAGGAAGCTCTGACATGAAATCCGCCGACCAACCACCAAATAGATTTAGGCCTGCAAAACACATGGAGATGAGACGCATAATCAGTAACCCACAAAATAAACCAGTAATGCACGCAGATTAATTAAAGAAGGAACATTGAAATTAAAGACTGCTTTTATGAACTGAACCTTGTTAGCAATGTTGTTCGAGAGCCAATCCAGTCCCTCATAGAGGCCTTCTCCAGATGTGGCACATGTGCTCTGGATGTACCTGAAGGATTCAAACAATGGGTGAAAATCTTTAAATGCTACTATTCGACATATTTGTCGAAAATAAAATAACAACAATATTTTAAATATACAAACATCAGTATGAGAGTGAAAAAACATAGTACCAGTGGCGTTGGCGAAGGGAATGCAGGCCAAGCTTATCAGTGATCTCTGCAGCATTCATGGCATTGGGAAGATCTTGTTTGTTTGCAAAGACGAGCAACACAGCATCTCTCAACTCATCCTGTTAATCCAAAACATTATTAAAATGTGAATCAAAGATGGCGCTTAAACTGTATTAAATAATATTGTTGTGCTCAGAGAAGTGTCGGCTACTGATATTTCATACAAAGAAATCAATAAAATCTTACATAAATAATATACAGGATAGCATTACTTTCCACAAAAAGCTAACTGGTTCATGACCTGCACCATTGCAAAGACCACCACATAAGTGGTATTGTTATGAGTTGCCCACAATTTTTGGATTCCCTGGGAAATTCAAGGTAAAAGTTGTTTCGAGTAGAGAATCAAACGAGACAAGTGTTCTAAAAATCGACATGTTCGGTCATCTAAGGCGCCGCCTAGGAGCTAGGCGGTGCCCTAGGTTGAATCGAAAGCCCCCCGTTCGGCGGGTTTGTGCAGCCATGTTCGGCCATGTGCGGCTATTCGGATTTTAAGATTTGTTAAAGTTTTTTTTAATGCTTAGTTGTATTGTGGATATGTTGTTTGGATTTTAAGGTTGGATTTGGATTTATAACATTGAAATTTCAAATTTCTAATATAGATATGGTGTTTTTTTATTAAGTGTGTTTCATTTATGAAATAATGTTGATGATGTCTTCATGGATTATGATAATGATAGAATACATGCTGATGGTTTCTTTATTAAGTGTACTACAGTAAGATATAACACTAAAAAATTGATTCATGTTCAGTGTCTAGCCGCCCCTCTTCTGCACCGAATTCGCATAGCTAATGCTAGAACACTGGAGACAAGTATGTCCATTTGTCATAGTGACTCATCGTTTATCTGAGTAAAAATTGGGTTAGGCGGCCACCTAGGCACTAGGTGGCCCTAGGAAAACCCCATGTTCGATGAGTTTGTACGGTTGTGAGGCCCTGCTCGGCTGTTCGAATTTTAAGATCTTTTGATGTTTTTTATGCTTAGTTGTATTGTGGATATGTTGTTTGGATTTTAAAATTGAATATGGATTTAGAACATTGAAATTTCAAATTTGTATTATGGATATGGTGATTTCTTTATTAAATGTGTTTCATTATGATACAACACTATATAAACTGTGACAAAAAAAAACATATTCGGCGCCTAGGCGCTAGGCCCCCTCCTTCGCACCGAATCCGCCTAGCGAATTTTAGAACACGCTAAGCACCTCTCCTTGGCACCGAATCCGCATAGCGAATTTTATTACACTTGTTAAAATCATATTGATATGATACAGAGTGCTGACAAACAGAGCCTATATTGCCTGGACAATTAAGGATGGTAGCACGCTAGTTTTTTGTAGGCAAATAATATACAATTTGATCAATTAGAGTTGTGCCAATGGCCATCATGATTCATCCCATATATTTCGGTGAAGTAATATAATTTTGAGCTGATAAAGATTGCTGCCAACAGTACCTGGATTTAAGGTTGCTGGACGACTTAGGATAGCTGCCAGCTACTTTCCTCGTGCAAACATACTCTACTGTTTGATCAATTAAGAGTGCCATCAATGGCCATAGTGAATCCCATCATATTGATGACGATACAGATTGCGGCCAAATAAACAGTCATATTGACTTGTATTTATGGATGGTTGCCTGGACAATTAAGGATGGCTGCTCGGTTTCCTAGGCAATTTGTTTTGCAGATAGAATATACAGTTCGTTCAATTAATAGGGTTGAAACATATCGTACCCATGACTTACCTCTTCTTTACATTAAACAAAGTGATACATTTCTAATATAGTTAAAGGTTTGTTAACAGTTTAGGTACACAAGCTACTTGTAAATCAACATAATATTTCAAAGCTTAGTATTTTCTCCGTTTGTAAGATAAGTTTCGTATGTTTCCTATTATGTGGGAATTTTACTATGAACATAGGACAATAAGCAGGTTAGTGGAGACAGATTGAAGAATTAATGTAAGAGTAAAAAAGATGCAAACTGCGAAGCTAAATAAAGTAACCAGTAGTCGTATCAAACATAGATTATAAAGGCATAATTAAGACTACTAAACAGATCAATATTTCAAAGAGCATAAAGCAGATTTTTATCACAAGATGTAATTCAATAAGAGTGTTATGTTCAGTGTGCTTTGAAAGGATTACCTCATTAAGCATCCTGTGAAGTTCATCCCTAGCCTCAACAACACGGTCTCGGTCATTACTGTCAACCACGAAGATAAGGCCCTGGGTATTCTGGAAGTAGTGTCTCCACAGAGGTCGGATCTGATATACCAGCATATGTTAAAAATATATCATCCCGAGAGGATACAACACTATTTAGACCTCATAAATAAGTATTTCTTATAGCAGATAGCTAGAAATGTCAAAATGATAGTAGGTCGAAGTGCTATGATTCTGGATTGCTGGAGCCTTCTTTATTTGTGGTCCCCCAAGAGTGCCAAAGATTAGTAGAGTACGAACACGCACACACACAATATAATAAAGCGAAATGATGTTTCGCCAAAACATAAAACGATAAATAAGGGAATGAATTAAAATATAGGAGGTGTATCAAATGTCTACGTATATGACATGTACATGTCAAAAAACCTTAAACTAATAAAAATATTAATAAATGATATAAATGAGAAGCAATTTCAAAAACCGAATTGAGTGCCGGTGGCATGAGGATAACTAGCGTGTGTGCGTGTATGACAACAAGGTGACTTATATCAGAATAAACGACTAAATTGTAAAATCGTGCATATATGAACAAAAATGAAGAGTGCTAGCTGCCAGTTGAACTTTATCTAGTAACATATCTAAAAAGATGAAAAAGTAACCATGTTTAAACCCCTTGTATTAATTATGGTGTAACTTTTGCCAATCAATGGAACAGGAACAAGATTTGACGTATAGATTTTTAGGCTAGAATTTCCTACAGTGAACACATTTGGAATAAATAAATAAACAAATGTAGTCCCTATTAACTAGATTTGGCGTATAGATTTTAGGCAATAGACTTTCTAACCAACTCTCCCTAGCTTCTATCAGGCAAGGTAGTCAAAGGCGCAAGGCACACTCGAGGCGCAAAAGGCGCAAAGGGTCCATATAGTACAAGGCACAAGACGTACTTAAGGCACGCGCCCGACGAAGCGAGGAACAAAAAAAATAAAAAATATACACACAAAAATAGTAATGCAAAAAATAAAACCAAATAGCATATAAAAACCAACAAAAATATGTTATAACACAACCAAGTGAACTAGTATAGCAGCACTAGCAGTAACAATCAACAAAACTAGTAGGAGTTTGTATTCTTCCTACGACGCTTTTAGTAAATTTTTGTTTTTATTTCAGTTCAATTGTAACCAACTTTGGAAACCGTTGAAAGGACTAGTATAGCAGCACTAGCAGTAACAATCAACAAAACTAGTAAGAGTTTGTATTCTTCCTACCACGCTTTTAGTAATAAAAAAAAATTACAGTTCAATTGTAACCAACTTTGGAAACCGTTGAAAGGACTACATCCCTCCCACATGTATGAGGTAAGTAGAGCCATCTCTATGCCTCAAAGTTTTTTTTATAAATATATAGATAAGGCGCATCTGTTCTTAGCCGTACCTTGCTGAAAGGCGCACCTTAGGCACGCCTTTGGTGAAAAACGTCTCGCCTAGTGATGTGCGAGACGCAACTGTTGTGCGCCTTTCTACGAGGCGCGCCTTAGACTACCATGTTATCAAGCTGAAAATAATGACAATAATACTAATAAATTATATAGATCAACTTCTGATAATTTCCCTAGAGAGAAGTACTTTAATAACATGTGGCTGCCACCCTAATATTTTGCAACCAAGTGAGTTTGCAGCACATAATGGACAGCTATCATCCTATTCAGTGCACTCTTTTCTCTCAATGCATTTATGTGCTACCAACTCATCCACTTGGGCAAAATTCTCTTCCATAAAGGTTCAAATCCCATGATCCCCACAGTGCAAGGCCCAATATGCTCCCTTTCACAGAACAAATTAAGTCCAAAGCATTAAACCTTGATTTGACTAAAATCCAATCAGCACAAATTAACACAAAGCATTAAACCTTCACTGACTTGACCATAAATCCAACCAAAGAGCAAAAAAAAATTGCCGACATCAGAGGATGTATCATTATGTAGTGCACACCCTCTTAAACAAAGAGTGTTGCAGCCCATTCACCAAAGTCCAATGTGTTCCCTTTAACAGCACAAATTAATCCAAAGCACAATAAAGCTTAATTGATTTGACCAAAATCAAACAAAAGGGCATAAAGATTTGACCAAAATCGAAATCAACAAACTCATCAAATTCCTTCTCACAACATTTGGGCAACTCCAATGAATCAGCATGACCAAGGGAAGCATCTGTGCGTTTGATAGTTCCTTCTCACAACATTTTTGTCGGCATCAGAAGATCTAGCAATATGTACTGCACACCCTCTTAAGCAAAAAGTGTTGCACCCCATTCACCAAAGTCAAAATGTTTCCTTTTCACATTAAACCTTCATTGCTTTGAGTAAAATCCAACAAAAGAGCAAAAAGATTTTTGCTGACAGAGGATCTTCAATATGTACTGCAAGCAAAGAGTGCTGCAAGCATTCAGCAAAGTCATCAAATTCCTTCTCACAACATTTGGGCAACTCCAATGAATCAGCATGACCAAGGGAAAGCATCTGTGTGTTTGATAGTTGCTATGCCGTTTTTCCACATCACATCATATTACTTATATCCAAGATAACTTAGGCTCTCATCTCCTACTCCAACCCTGCTGCTGTGATTACATCTGTTAGGGTCCTATCAAGCGAACTATAGTGGTTTGCTTGTATGAATATTTATCATTTGACATCTTTAAGATACAAGCAAACCAAGGTAGTCAAAGGTGCACTTGAGACGCGAAGGATCCATATTGTCCGAGGCGCAGGGTGCACTTAAGGCACGCGTCCGAACGAAGTAAGATGCTATACATAAATAAATAAATAAATATATTAGTAATGTAAGAAATAAAACTAAATAACATATTCAAACCAACAAAAACATGTTAAAATATAACCAAGTGGACAAATTAAACTGTAGCCAACTCTGGCAACCGTAGAAATGACTACCTCCCTCCCACTTGTATGGTAAGGCTAACTCCATGTCTCAAAGTTTTTTGGGAAAAAAAAAACACAGACAAGACACACCTTTCTTGGTTGCGCCTTGCTGGAAGGTGCGCCCGGAGAAGTGCGCCTCGTCTAGTGAGGTGCAAGGCACAGCTGTTGTGCCTTATGCAAGACATGCCTTAGCCTTATATATATATATATATATATATATATATATATATATAGTTTGCAGTACCGGTCAATACCGGTACCCGTACCGATATGGTTTGGCATGTCCCCATCCGATACCGATCACTATCATTGATGAACAATACCGACATTGGGAATCTCTTTCCCAGTCAATTTGGCAGAAAAAATTGAACGAAAAAGACCAATCCGTAAGGGCGTAAAATTATAATAAGGTTGTAGAAGTATCTAAATGAAGAAAACATATTTATCACATGTAAAGCACTCAACAATGGTGACTATTATTTCATTCAATTTCAAAACTATTAAAAAAAACACAAGAAAATATTTAAAATTGTGACCTAAATTTTGTAATAATTATTTGCTTTCAATACCAAAAACTTTTATGCAAGGATTCCACAAAGACATTATAGTAGAATAGCTCATAAATCAGTGCGCCTTTGACTACCATGAAGCAAACTATAACACATATATATAGTTTGCAGACCAGTCGATACAGACGTACCGATATGGTTTGGCATGTCCCCATCCGATACCGATCACTACCGCTGCTGAACAATATCGACGTTGGGGATCTCTTTCCCAATCAATTTGGCAGAAAAAATTGAACAAAAAAGACCAATCCGTAAGGGCGTAAAATTAAAATAAGGGTTGTAGAAGTATCTAAATGAAGAAAACATATTTATCATGTAAACCATTCAGCAATGGTGACTATAATTTCATTCAATTTCAAAACTATTAAAAAAACAACACAAGAAAATATTTAAAATTGTGACTACATGTATAAAAATCTAAATTTTTTATAATTATTTGTTTTCGATACCAAAAACTTTTATACAAGGATTCCAGAAAGATATTATGGTAGAATAGCTCATAAATCAGGATGGGCTATTCAACATAATATTTGGATTAATGGTAGAGTCATAAATCCAAACTATATTGAAAAACTAAAGATTTTGATGGAAAACCATGGTCGACAACATGTGCAGATCTGACCCGAACATAAAATTGCAAAAGTCATAATTGATATCATTTTTACTCCAGAAATAATAGAATTCACTAGACCTTTATCTAAAAAGGAATAGTGAAAATAGATACGGATCTCCCAAGTTTGAAGATGTTCTATTATTGATTTATTTATTTCTATTAAATCAAGATCAGATTGTTTAAATTGTTATAAAACGTTAACGAAATGTGTCACAATTGTTGTATCACTAGACTTTTGTGTTTCACTTCTGGAAGAAAACTTCATAGTGTAAGAAAAAATTATCATCACATTTAGATGATGTCGCTCTCTTTTCCTTTTAAGAAAAAAGGATCATGAAATTTTTTAGTAATCTTTGAATGTTTATCAATTAAGTTATTATTAACTTTAATTTGTTCAGCTATAAACTTTCTAGTATAAGAAAGTTGGTCTGAAATGTTTTATATGGCAACCTAGAAACGGAACAATCCTAGTTTTAATAAAGCCCCAAAGCATGGATATATCACTTAAAGGTAACCACCAGTACCACACATCATGGACGTTCTAAATTGTGAGTAACAATATCAACACTACTAGTATAATTGATTGATATAATACGGATAAAGCAGAGGCATCGAATTTTTACAAACAGTAATGTCAAAAGAACATTAGTTTTCAAAGGAAGGAGGTACTCAAACAAAAATACCAATACTACGTAAATGATAGTCTTAATAAAGCCCCCAATTATGGATATATCACTTAATCTTACATAGGTAACCACCAGTACCACACATCATGGACGTTTTAAGTCGTGAGCAACAAAATCAACACTACTAGTATCATAGATTGATATATTGGGGATAAAGCAGAGGCATCAAATTTTGACAAACAGTAGTGTGTTGAAAAAGGAAAGAGGTAACAAAAATAGCAATTCTACGTAAAAGTTAGTTTTAATAAAAACCCCAAGCATGGATTTATCACTTAATCTTGCATGGGTAACCACAACCACCAGTACATCACATCATGGACGTTCTAAATTGTGAGTAACAAAATCAACACTACTAGTATAATTGGTTGTATATTGGTGATAATGCAGAGCCATCAAATTTTCACAAACAGTGATGTCGAGAGAACATTAGTTTTCAAAAGGAGGTACTCAAAACAAAAATACCAATTCCACGTCGAAAAAGGGAGGATGTACTCAAACAAAAATAGCAATTCTATGTAAACGTTAGTTTTAATAAAGCCCCCAAGCATGGATATATTACTTAATCTTGCATGGGTAACCACAACCACCAGTACATCACATCATGGACGTTCTAAATTGTGAGTAGCAAAATCAACACTACTAGTATAATTGATTGCTATATTGGTGATAACACAGAGCCATCAAGTTTTCACAAACAGTGATGTCGAAAGAACATTAGTTTTCGAAAGGAGGTACTCAAAACAAAAATACCAATTCCATGTAAATGATAGTGCAACAAGATCATGAAATTGAATTCACATGAAAGGGTACTAAAAATCACATGAAAGGGTACTAAAAATCAATTTTGAATTTCCAGTAGTGTGGACATCGTAAAGTGGAGTTCATACCTTGTCTTGACCCCCCACATCCCACACGGTGAAACTGATGTTCTTGTACTCCACAGTCTCCACATTGAATCCTGAACAAATCAAGGGTTATCAAGATTGAGAACAATGTCCAAGATTATAATATTTGACTAACCACAGTATTCAAAAAATATTGAAGTCAAAACACAAAAAAGAAGACAGATCAACTTAGACGCATGGAAGTAGGAATGAGCATATATCGGTTTAAAATCGATAGCCGACCTGACCGAATTATAAATTTGGGTCGGTTTTTATTTCAGATCGGTTGTAAAAAATTTAAATCGGTTTCCAGCTCTATGGGTATAGCCTAGACCTACTAAGCTCTATGGTTGTGGAGGAATAAGAACAGGTTTGAAGATCGATTTCAAACCTTCGAAAGATATAGGCCAAATGCATGGGATAGACGACGTTGCGTCATGCATTTCTGCAGTTCAGCATCCAAGCCATCATGGTCTTGGGAACAGCAAATGGAATGCCAAAGTGGATGTGATACATGGCGGATAACTCCCAAAAGGTCTCATCAGAGGATCCCTTCTTCGGAAGAAGAACGGAGAATACAAATCTATGTAGTTCATAGAAGTTTTGGTTGAGTATTTAGAATAAACTCTTCTAGGAACAGGTCTGGGATGGCACAGAAGTTCTTTGAAGGAATCGAGAGTGACACCTTTCGGGAATTGGATGTGATAGATATCCACTAATGCTTCACCTATATTAGGAACATGGAAGTATTCACTGATGTCGGTGGCACTGAATTCTAGTTCTTGCCCAGCAACGCAATAATAGAAATTTTCATTAGATTTTACTTGCAAGTTGCAGTAAAACATATGGACAGCGTTATCATAGATATTCTCGGCTACTTCGAAAAATTCACAAAAGCCGAGACGGTCGAACGTGGGAGCATATTCAAAAAATATAGTGAAGTTCACACGTGCTCCAGCACATATTCTACGACCAGAAAATGAATCAAACCAAATGTCCGAAAATTCCTTGTCAGAAAAAAGACTGGAATCAAAATCATCGAATCCTATGGATCTAGTTGGACTAAATACATTAGTGGGGACGTAGTCAGAAGAGTAAGATCCTGCATGTGAGGAATCAACCTTTCTTTTCTGGCTCTTGAGTGCCATAGATGAGAGGAAGGGGATAATGGAGTACCTTGTCAAAAGGAAGAAGAAGATGGAGAGGAACAGCCCACAAACTCCGGAGAAGCTTGAAAGGAAGGAGGAGGAAGAGCTCTTGGGAGTAAAGGAGGCTAATTCTCGGTTTGGTGGTGAGAAAAAGTGGAAGGAAGACGGGGTATAAATAGGGCTAGGGCCGACTGTTCGATTCTGGAAGCTGAACAGCGCCGACCGAACTCGGTCCGAACTCGATCAGAGTTCGGTCCGAGTTCGGCTGCTTGTATTTCCAATGTCATAAATGCAGTATTATTTTTAAAAATTGAATTTATGACTGTTGACTTCTTCATTTAATAACTTCTATTACTTTGGGTTAGCTGTAGGGGCCGGATCCCAGCTAGCGGTAGTCCGAAAACTAGTGCACCGTGTCGCTTCAGGCTATTTACACCTATATGACAGAAGGACCCTTTCGGCTTATACCCAAAATAATTTCCGTTAAATAAATTACAAAATTTTAATTTTTAAAAACAATAATACATTTATGGCATTGGAAATACAAGCAGCCGAACTCTGACCGAGTTCGGTCGGCGCTGTTAAGCTTCCAGAACCGAACAGCCGGCCCTAGCCCTATTTATACCCCTTCTTCCTTCCACTTTTTCTCACCACCAAACCGAGAATTAGCCTCCTTTACTCCCAAGAGCTCTTCCTCCTTCCTTTCAAGCTTCTCCGGAGTTTGTGGGCTGTTCATCTCCATCTTCTTCCTCCTTTTGACAAGGTACTCCATTATCCCCTTCCTCTCATCTATGACACCCAAGAGCCAGAAAAGAAAGGTTGATTCCTCACATGCAGGATCTTCGTCTTCTGACTACGTCCCCACTAATGTATTTAGTCCAGCTAGACCCATAGGATCCGATGATTTTGATTCCGATCTTTTTCCTGACAAGGAATTTTCGGACCTTTGGTTTGATTCATTTTCTGGTCGTAGAATATGTGCTGGAGCACGTGTGAACTTCACTATATTTTCTGAATATGCTCCCACATTCGACCGTCTCGGCTTTCGTGACTTTTTCGAAGTAGCCGAGAATATCTATAATAACGTTGTCCGTATGTTTTACTGCAACTTGCAAGTAAAACCTAACGGAAATTTCTATTCTTGCGTTGCTGGACAAGAACTAGAATTCAACGCCACCGACATCAGTGAATACTTCCATGTTCCTGATATAGGTGAACCATTAGTGGATATCCATCACATCCAATTTCCATATAGGTGAACCATTAGTGGATATCCATCACATCCAATTTCCGGAAGGTGTCACTCTCGATTCCTTCAAAGAACTTTTGTGCTATCCCAGACATGTTCCTAGAAAAGTCTATTCTAAACATCTCAACCAAAACTTCTATGAACTACATAGGTTTGTATTCTCCGTTCTTTTTTCGAAGAAGGGATCCTCTGATGAGATTACCTTTTTGGAGTTATTCGCCATGTATCACATCCACTTTGGCATTCCATTTTCTGTTCCCAAGACCATTCTTCTGCCTCCTGGTGCTGAGCCTCCTCCTGATGCTGACCCCAAGGCTCATCAGGAGCTCCTGATGCTGCTCCAACCCCTGCTCCGGGTTTTGACCCTGAATTTTATCAGCATTTTGATGATTTTGTTGCCCTCTCTGCGCAACGTCATCAGAGCTATCTTGACTCAGAGTTCCGCCACATCACCCAGGCTCAGGTGTTGCGGAATGGCATTGTTGATCTTCACTGGAGTCTCTCCCATGACCCATCACATCCAGTGACTATACTTCCTCACCCCGGCTTCCCAGGACCAAGGTTTGGAGATGAGACGACTTTCCCTCACTTCGATCCTACTGCTGCATATATGTCTATACTTCACAGTTAGACATTTTATTAGCACTTTGTGATGATGATGATTATACCTTTTATGCATGACATTTTCAGCCTTTTCAGTACTAGTTATTTTATGCACTTTGTGGAACTGTTGTTATTTGGTTCTCTTTAGTATTACTTTGTCTGTTTTATGAACATTGTTGGCTTCACACATTACGGGAGAGCCAAAACCATTTTTTCATTGACAAAGGGGAAGAAAGAGCACAAATACCAAAATCAACAATCAAAGAAAGACTACCAAAACCATTTTTTCAGGTAATTTTATTTGTTCTATTTTAGATATATTTTGGTATAGACTCAAGTTTGTCAATTATCAAAATGGGAGAGATTGTTGGCCCATTTCATGGTCACACTCGATTTTAATAATCGACATGAACTTAAGTCAATACACAAAATATACAAATTACTGCTAATCATTTCAGGACTTGTGAAATCAATATCAACAAGCGTACTACTGCATCATCAAGCACGTAAATCATTAGTCTGAAGCTTACTTTCATTGAAATCAAGTCTGAGTCATTTTACAATTTATTATGTATTTTATCTTTATTGAGTCTAGGATATAAATTGTAAGATCGACTAGGTAATACTGGCTTAGGTTAATCTTAGTCCGCTTTTCTATAAAGCCTACATATTCATATTCCATCCACCAAAAAGTTCAATTCCATTTTTGCAACATAATTTGACAAATGTTTAATATTTTTCCTAGACAGAACTCAAACCGAGTTCGGCCCGAGATCGGTATGTTTAAATTCAAATATTTGTTGCCTCCAAATCTGCATGCAACGTTCATATGCGAAATCTTTGCATCAGAACTCTGTCAGAACTATGCCCGAGTTCGGTCCCAGAAAACACCTATAAATAGAAGAGAGTTTTTCATTTCAAATCACACATTCATTCTTCACCTTCTCTTCTCTATTCAATAAGTGTTTTCACTCGATCAAAAGTTTTCATATCACACCTACACTCCTCTTAGCTCACACCTACACTCCTCTTAGCCAAAAGCCAGTAATATCTATTTCGATCTAGAGTCTTTTGGTTCTCAAGAGTTGTAAAGAGGTTGTTCAAAGTACAAAAATTATCTCTTTTGTGGAGCCGGTCGTGCGCTCGTCACCAAGCACGGTATTGTGAAGTTGGTCGTGCGCTCGTCACCAAGCACGGTATTGTGAAGTTGGTCGTGCACTTGTCACCAAGCACGGTGTTGTAAAAGACTGCAAGCTCTCAATTAGCTTGTGCCTTAGTGGATTAACATCGAGCAAGAATACTCGAGACTGGATTAGTCCTCTCAGAGGGATACCAGTATACATCGCTGTGTCACTGAGTTTAATCTCTCTATCTCTTGCTATATTTATTTACTGTCTCTTACTGACTGTCATAGTTATCTATTTAATTTTTAAATTGGTGATTATTTTCCGCTGCACTCGCACTCACTCTATTCACCTCCCCTCTAGAGGTGCTCAACGGTCCTACATATCTCTCTCTCTCTCTCTAGTAACTCTAAGCTCTGATGTGGGAGATCTGGAACCCCTAATTTATTTACTGTCTCTTACTTACTGCCATAGTTATCTATTTAATTTTTAAATTGGTGATTATTTTCCGCTGCACTCGCACTCACTCTATTCACCTCCCCTCTAGAGGTGCTCAACGGTCCTACATCTCTCTCTCTCTCTCTCTCTCTCTAGTAACTCTAAGCTCTGATATGGGAGATCTGGAACCCCTAACCCTAAATCTCGTCTCCCTCTCTCTCAATCTGTATGTAACAAAGGATTTTGGTTTCGATTGACTTACTCGACCGAGGACAGAGGATCTTCTGAGCTCAGTAAGTATGCAAAACTTCTTTTCCAACGACTAAATCTTACAAAACTCCAACAAAATAGTAGGAAGTAGTGACCTCTCTCTCGAATTTGTAGAGCTTTCTGTCTCGTCGTTCTATCTATAGCTCAAATGGCTCCGATATCTGAAAAATCCATGAAGCTGGAAGCTAAGCGCAAAGAGGAGAGTTCTTGGCATCCTTGCATAGTTTCACTCGGGTCTACTCCTTCCTTTCCCCTCTATATAATCCCCAATATTAAATGGCTTTTGGTCGATCACAATTCCGCCACTAAATTTCTTGATGGTTTCTATTTACGATGACCATTCATATGGATTATTGCTATATTTGACTAATGCTTTTAATCTAGAACATGAATAAGTATAAAGCTAGATCATAGAGTATATACATCCGCTTTATATATATATATATATATATATATATATATATATATATAAGTGTAGGCACTAGGCAGTTCAAGAGTAGTACTTTGGTTGTAACATGTCAAAACATTGCTTAATCTTGATATGCATATTGAAATATAGTATTATAGCGTCTAGTTCATTTCTTTTAGCACGGTGTCTTATCGACAAACTAGTTAACTTTCAAGATTTTAGTTAAAATCTTTTTTTTGGAAAGTACCATGTTCACAGAACCTAATATTTTTATACCGATTTAGTGATACTGGATTGTTGAATGTGTTTACAATAAGTAATATGATTACGAAGGGGTTTTCTTTCACCTTGGGATTTATGGATATTCTTTAACAAGGATTTTTATATACTGGTATTGAGCACGTAGAGAGACCTATGGTGATAGTTTTTTTAATATACTTGAAAAGTGTGTCAAAAAAAATAAAATGTGAGTTGGCCCTAATACCATACAAAGTCCATGTGAATGCATCAAAACTCTAATACTGTTGCAAGGAATGAAATATCAACTACTTCGGTTTAAAAATATTAACTCTCGTCAATTTTCTCTAAAACTCAAAAATTGTTGCTCCAGTACCATTAAAGGATTTTGTATGGTAAACTATGTTGTCACAGACGACGCCTAGGAGTGCAGGTTGGAGAAGACTCGCCTCGACCTGGAAAAAAATTTCTGGTTGAGGCAATGCTCACCTAGGCGCCTGCCTAGCATCACCCAGGGGAAAAGACCTACCTGGGGTCGCCTAGGAACTCCTAGGGCCGCCCAATTATGCTTACTATCTTTATTTCATGTTGAACATTGGTTATTTCATATTTTTGGCTTCTTATATTACTTTTATGCTTATTGCTTAATATTTACTGCTTATTACTTATACTACATATTTGTTGTATACATAATTACAGAATTTTTTGTTTCAAGAGCAGCGGATCCTGGACGGGCGCCTAGGCGAGATGGGTGGCATGTCGCCTCGCCTAGCGTCCAGTACAACATAGATGGTAAATAAAATATTAATAAGGTTTCTCTCTCTTCTATTTAAAAATATAACTCTTGTTGATTTCTCTTAATTGAGTTTCTGCTTTTGATATTAGTTTACTTCATATATGGCTTAATTCAACAAAGTGATTGCATTAGTGGTCCTTAGATTCATTCTATGGAGCAGTAGTTTAGGAACAATTGTTCTTCCTTCGTTGGGTAAGTTTGGGGTTGCTCATATCTCTCTCTCTCTCTCCTCTCTCTCTCTCTCCTCTCTCTCTCTCTCTCTTCTCTCTGAGTTCTATTGTATCGTTATATGGACCTTGTTCTATCATTATATGGACCTTGTTCGTTAAGACTTTCAACAAAGATTTTTGTTTTTTTCTATTAGTATTCCCTTTCAAACTATGAATCTTTTTGTTCTGTGCTTCGGTGGTGCATGATTGCGTTCTTGCTGTTAGTGTGGGTTATGCAGCAAAAAACAAATAGCAACTAAGTCTTGCGTATGGACTGGACTATTGTTGGCAAATTGGGTGGAATGCTCAATACTACATGCAACTTTAGGAGGAAGTTGGCAAAGGCGGACAGCTTTGTGCAATACTATAGTAATGTATGAATGTAAATATGTAACAGCGTACAAGGTTATTTATTTACTAAATTGTAATGATTGTACATGTAATAGCTTTTGAACAGCTCAGGCCTTTTGGTAATTTATTTGTACAATTTTGAATGTAATAGTAATATCATTGTTGTGCTGCAAGGCTATTGCTATTTTGCTGCAAGGCTATTGCTATTTGCTACTGCTGTAAAAATGTTCGATTTTTTTGTAAGCAATGGAAAATTTTATTACTATAAAAAATTTAAGAAAAATTGTGAATGTTAATTTTATTTTTATGGTGTTAAAATCTTGAATGAATGTAAGTTATTTTTGAAACAATGGACAGATCTGGGCCCACTCTGGGACGGCCCAAAAGCATTTTCTGACCCACTCTGGAGGGGCCCAAAAAATCGATTAAACCGAAAACCGAGCCGTTAAAATTTGGGTCGGGTTCGGTTTTGTAACTAAATAGTTCAATTCGGTTGCGAAAAATTCCGGTTGGGACTTGGTTCGGTTCCGAAAAATTCCGGTTGGGTCAACCGAACACCCCTACATGGAATTTGATTCTGGCAGTAATAGGAATTATTGTCTACAATTCCAGATTTAATTGTATAAATAGATCATGAAAGATAGAGGAAGCAGTTTGCGAGCTCCCATCACCATGTGTATATTTAGTTCGGGTTTACTTTTAGTAAGATTCATACGGGCATTTAGTATAGAAATGGGTATATGGGCACTTTTGGATTTCTTCTATCCCTTGAGGACCCAATCCAGATTCTAAAAATTTCTAATGCCTTCATGACCCAGAAAACCAACAAAAATATATTGAAGGCTAAACCACCATGAATAGATTTAACAATAAATGTATATTAGAATAATGTCTTATAAGTAAGCCTGTAATGCGTACCAATGGTAGGAATGGTCGTCACGATCTCTCCCAGCTTCAGCTTGTACAGAATGGTGGTCTTACCCGCAGCGTCGAGACCCACCATGAGGATTCGCATCTCCTTTTTGGCAAAAAGCCGGCTGAAAAGCTTGGTGAAAGAGAGCCCCATCGTCACACCTGCACAAAAGACCCATAAATTGTAAATTTCACATCCAAATTATTTCTCGGTGTTTCCTTATATTCAAAAAAGCACACACTAAAGACCAAACTTCTGCAAAGATAACTTTTCTGTCAGAGAGGTCTTCCTAACCAAACGTGTGATATTTTGAGAGAAGAAACACATTGCTACCTCCAGATGATCAGAATTACTTGCTTACAAATCAAAAACATTTGCAAACGACTGGACCAAATAAAACCTAGATCTCTCCAAAACAAAGCCTAAAACCGCAAATTTTATGATAAATCCCACAGATCCAGATCTGTACTTCCCAGATCGAGAGATGGAGAGCAGATCGATCGGACACACAGGAAAATATCGAATTTTGCAAACGGAAAGCAATAGATCACAGTACATCTACCATCATTTCATGCTCAAATCCAACAAAAATCACAAATAAACATCAGATCAGGAACAATCACACACAAAAAAAAAAAAAAATTAACTGCAGCTAGATCCGAACGAATCTAGGGATCGATTTCAAATAGAACCAACGAATTCCTCCTCGATCACGTCAAGAACCAACAGATCACGACAGAACTACCACCATTTCGCACTCAAACAGAACAAAATCGCCCATAATAACAATCAGATACGCTCAAACCCAGGGTTTATTTCCGATCATTTCATGCTCGAATCGAACCAAATCACAAATGAAATTTATCAGATGGGATCGAAATTAGGGTTTGAGAATCGCTTACAGGGAGAATGGGGAGAGAGAGGTGTTGTGGACGACGAGCAGATCTCACCACCACCAGCAACAAAGATATCAGAAAATAAATGGTGCTGCTCTCCTTTCCTTTTTATTCTGACGGAAACGTGACGGACGTTATGTTCTGTCCGTTAGATCACAGCTGTCCGTCCTCCCCGTACGATTGGTAGACGTGTCGGTGCGCTGCGACACCAACCGTTAGTTCACACGTCTACCCTGTGTGGAATGGCAGTCGCAGTGTGACCGGGTCAAATCATTTGGGCTTGCCTCGGTGACTAAGCTAACACCAATATGTGCTAGTAAAAGCACATAAAATAAATTTTATTTCTTTCTAATCTTATTTAACTATTTAAATTTAAAATAAAATCTATTGAATATATTTATATTTTAATTAAAATAATTTAGATTTAATTATAATTTGTTAAGGATACATGTGAATAAAAGATGGACTATTCCGTTATGCGGAAAAAAATGTTTAAAATTATAATTTTTTTATATTTTTTTCAATTAAATGATTTATGATATACATACGGCTTAGACGGTTCATTTTTTAGACGTTTGGAAGCCGTATTATATAGTAGAAGATTAATTATTATTTACGTACGTTGCACGTACAATGACTCATCTCGCCATGATGTACGATATCAATAGTCAATGGCTTGAATTTGGCAATGCCATCATGTACGATATCAATAGTCAATGACTCGTCTCTGGAAAATCCATCATCCTTGATCATGATACCGAAATCACATAAATCGATAAAACACAATATACGATAAATATTTACGTATCCGTATACAAGTACCGATACGGTGAGACAAACCTCACAAAATATCTAGTACTTAGAAATTTATAAACTGTTAGAGATTGAAAACTCAGAATACAACCAAGTTGCTACAAGTTGGGACAAAAATAAGAAATTAAGCTTAATAGGGTGATGAAAATTATCATTACTCAAAATGGTATTTGACCTTTTTCCATCTAAATGCTTCAGGGACCAACAAGTTCAAATGATGTACTAATGGAACGCTTTTTTGTCACATTCTAAACGATGAAAATGACCTCTTTGTTATTGCTTCTCTTAGGTACTCAAACTCTCCTCTCACTACACATATACTCTTTCGCTAAGTATAGGAAGTACCAAAAAAACTAAAAATATATATATGGAAGTCAAACCCCTAGCAGCCAAAACCACCCAATACCATCGTGAGTAGATAGAAGAGGATAACTCTCTATAGTGGGTGTAGTTACAACAGTAACTTCCCACTAAGTGGGCAGTTGCAAGTTGAAATGCCTACATAAGCAACGGTTGAATAGTCGCATCGTTGGAACCAAATTTTCAACAGACAACGTGTTCCTAATAGAATAACAATACAAGCGGATCTGTTAGAACCATTGGACTAGTTGGAACCATTGGACAAGCTGGCCACGTTGGAACATTGGTCACGTTGATCCAACTAGCCGCTGGAACCACTAGGTCGTTGGACCAGCTGGCCATGCTGACTATGATAAACCAGTTGGTCCCGTGTGATTCGTTGTAGTACTATAGCACACGCTGACTTTACTCAACTCCAGCGCAGTCTCCTCGCAAAAGTGCCATCTCGTGTTTGATTCGTACGTTTGAAGTGCGCTATTAAAGCGTCACTCTGCACCCTCCGTCCGAGCTTAGCTCCAAAGCAATTTTTTCAAGAAATATATCTTGGTATCACGTATACCAAGTTAGTCATTGGTGGAAGACAACATAAGAGCCATCCACATTGGTCGATAAAAACTATGGTCACACCGATATGGGTTAAAGCCCCACTAATACAAGTTTATGCCTGCTGTCAAACTTGTAAAACCCTCGCCACAGTATGGTAGAGCTGGAGGCGATGGATCAGTCCATGCATCTTTATCAAATATCCTTTTCCATCGGTCGTCAAAAAGCCGGTCAGACATGTTGAACTCGACAATTCAGCCTTTTATAGAAGTATTTGTTTCTAGACGTGCATCGTTTGTCCAATAGTACTACTCCATGCATTGCAACTTGCAGCATCTTCTTCTTGTTTCCTTCCAGCAGCTCTTGTTTCCTTCCAGCAGAGGTGCATTTTGATCTACGGAATCAAATCACAATGCAATGCTTCCATGAATCTCAAGGACAAACATACAAAAAGAACCAACCGACCCCCCCCCCCCCCCCCCCCCCCCCCCCAAAAAAAAAAGAAAGGTTCCAATAAGCATTACTCAATTTCAAGGCTCCGGACTTAGTTGGCTCTTGTGGTCAGTGAGGAGAGGTAGAACCTCTTTAGCTAGACGGACGGTCTCGGAATTGAACCGCGTAGGAGGTGTAGATTTGCGTGTAAAAATTGGGAGTAGTGAGCTCAAATAACATGCAATATAACGTGTACAAAGTCATGTGCAATGTCGGACATCACAAAAAATAAAATAAAATCAAGACTCCGGGCTAATACAAGATACAAGAAAAGAAATCCGAAAGTAGTGCGCTCCAATCTACAAATGTTATCCTTTGAAATATTTAATAACATCAATAACGTCAGGATACCCTCCTCAACAGAATATATCCAACCAATAAAAACTCAAAACATTCAAATTTCTAATACTGGCAATTAGAACATTCAAATTTCTAATACTGGCAATTAGTACGACGATTCTCTTTGCTTTCAATGGAATGTGTCAATGTGGTACATGTATGTTCAAAGAATCTCTTTCTTAACTCTACATTCTGTTTCTTTTATTCAGCTTTGTATTGTTAAGAAAAATCAACAATACAAAACCTATCTAATAAATCCTTCCAGCCTCCACCTTTAGCGGTAAGTACCATTTCCCGGCCTTGTTACTTCTAGCCTCCTGATGGACACGTTCTGCTGAAGAACCAAGCCAGCTTTGCACCAGGATCATATGAATCGATCACGACCGATGCTTCTCTCAACTCCCCCGCGGCAAATCAATCCTTGTTACACCTCCTTCACTGACAGTCTCTCTGAGAGAAAAAAGAAGAAGAAGAAGATAAGGTTATTCATCTGCACGTAATGTACAAAAGCTCATAGTGCCTGATACGACAGAGAATTACGAGGGGAGAAGGGAAGCTTGCTCTTACTTATTAGTTCGTAAGTTACAATCATTGAGGTACCGTATATCGACATATTAAGGAACCTAGGTGCAAAACCTCTGTAGAAACCCATCCAACCATCGGTTTGGAGGAGCAACTTTGTAGTCTTCATGACCGATGGTCTTCCCGTACCAAAATTGTCCATAACCTGCAATATTAAGCAAAATGCAAATTAAAATCATCTGACAAACCTGCAACATTAAACATTGTAACTCGATGGATGCCTCTGTAGAATCATATGATAGCTAAGGAACTACAATTGGAAATTTTCTTCCAAGGAGACGCAATATCTTATAGCAGTAGTATGAGACTGCCTAGAATTTGTACTACGAGGATTATGAACCACTAGATTGGAGTTAATGTCAACCTATGTTGCACGAACACGGGAAATGGTGCCCATACCTGTATCCGTGCCCGTATTCGTGTAACATAAGTGATTAGACTGTAACTATTTGGATATGTCCGTATCACGTGTCCGTATCGTGTCCTTATCCCTATCCATGTCCGTATCCGTGCAACATAGATGTCAACCATCTGCCTCTTGATTTCCATTTTTGAAGTTGTATGCTTGACAAAGAGTTAACGCCTTTGATTCATTCATAGAAACGGTCAATATTTTCTGTAGCTTTCTCATTCTCCACAGTTGACTGGTTCTGATGGGAGAAGCCTTGGATGATAATAATGATTGTACCAATACATGTGAAGGCAAAAACATACAAGAAATGACTGGAGATAGCATAAATACATGCAGCATGATGGTTTGAGAATTCATGTGAATTAAATCAGTGTCATGCCAAAGCTCAGAACTATAACACAAGAAGTTGCAATTGGATGTAAGGCGTGTGCATTAGATATATTTGGTTTAAGCGAACAGTAATTTTCCAAAGCCAAACTTAACCGCAAACTACATAATCAAAAAAAATATTTATTTGACCAAACCCTTCTGAAAATTATGGTCACTTCGGTTAGTTCAGCTGGAACCTACAATCAGTCTGTTGAAAATTCCACAAAATACAAAAGTATGAATTACAAATAAAACTATACTCGGTAATCCGACTTCCTCTTTAGGAGATCTTGTACTCGGTAATCCGACTTCCTCTTTAGGAGATCTTGGGGAAAAATAAAACCTTCAGCAACCTTCAGCAGAAAGAACCAAGAAATAACAAGTCTTCTCTTCCAGTGAAAAAAGAAAGAAAAGAAACAATCATTTTAGTGCTTGGCATCTACTTCATGCACTATGCACACAATACAAC
The DNA here is from genome assembly GCA_029216955.1 of Iris pallida. NCBI lineage: Eukaryota > Viridiplantae > Streptophyta > Magnoliopsida > Asparagales > Iridaceae > Iris > Iris pallida. The sequence goes on from JANAVB010044819.1 coordinate 3,006,649, forward strand.
TAATGTTGATCTATTCAAGACCACATTGAGTAATATGATTTTCTTTGCAATACCCTATATCAAATTAAAATACGTCTTCATCTAAACTCTTTATAGTCTAGGGGAATATAAAGGCTACTCCTTAGTTGTATGAGCTTAAACTGCATATTCGAAAGTTAAGTCTTTTTCCCTATATCAAATTGTATCTCTCTTCGTCTAAACTCTTTATAGTCTAGGGGGGGCATGGAGGGTGCTCCTTGGTTGTATGAGCTTAAATTGCATATGCGAAAGGTAGGTCTACCTATCCATCAACTGCCCCCCTAGGGGTTTTATAGCATGACCCTATCATGCTCACAGCTATCTTGGCTAGGAATTTGGTACCAACATAAAGGTTGACAACACAACCGGTCACAAAACTTCGTCAAATCCTTTGAGGAGTTTTCTCTTATGCTCCATAGCCAACTCCATTAGGATGATGATTATGGTGACGTTGTGTAGTATCAATGTTTTTCTCAACCACTCCTCATAGCCAGCTTCATAAAGATGAGATAATATAATTGGAAACAAAAATATTAAAATTGTCCATGTCAAAATAAAGAGCATACTTACTAGAGAGGGGAGGAACATGCAGTGTAGAGAATAAAAGCTATTACAATGAGAACAACATCAAAGAGGGGCAACGACAATACTGAGTAGAACAAGTATAAGTTACATAAAAGTTACATAACAAATAACATTGCATTGACAGGGTCTATAAAAATCTCCATGTACGAGATTCAAACCAAATAAACCCATTTAACAACATATCTTCTCCTCGAACAGAGCATAAAAGCAATCATATTGACCTCTGCTTGTTATACACAAATACGATTAATATTACTCTTGAAGACCACAATGACTCAATTGCTTTTTTGCATCATGGGGTGATGTGGTATAGTACCAGTTTCTTATTTACTAAGCCCTTGTCATGACCAACTTTAATTACAACATATGTTAGTAACATTTAAAAAAACAAAAAAAACTGAGTCATGACATCAGCACATACTAATAAAGAGCAAGCACAAATAGTCATCAATTAGGAAGTAGGGAAGGAAAAGTGTTGTAGGAAAGTACACGACATACCCACATTTGCCCAATCTAATCAAAATAAAACCACCATTCTCGAGCGATCTTGCTCTTCAATTTCTTTTCGGCATCAAATATAAAAAAGTTCCAGCATGTGCTAATATCGGACATGTTTCTTAATTTGTATTTTTTCTTTAACCACAATCTTCAAACTTCTGATACGTAGAAGGATGTTGTCCAGTGTTCTAAATGGCGGCCGCCTAGCCCGCCTAGGCGGTCTCACCGCACCGCTTTAAGGTAGACGGTGGAGTAGGTGGCCAACGGAGGTTGGCGACATAGGCGGAGGTGAGGCGGCGTAGGCGGACGCCTAGGCGGAGCAATACCTAACAAGATATTTTGGTCACAAAGATTTTGTAAACATTATGGGCCTATGGTTCACCTTTACGAAACTAAAACTTTATAAATTTTCGTTCTACAACTTATTTATGCATGGAACACCCTTAAAATATGCATATTATGCAAAAAAACAGTGGTAAAATAGTAAAAAATATTCAAAATGTATCGATCGCCTAGGCGGCGTAGGCAGTGCCTAGGCGGTAGGCGGACTCTCTCCGTCGCGCATCCGCCTGCCCCCGTTTAGAACCTTGATGTTGTCTCACATAACTCATCGTGATCCGAACACCAATAACCAAGGGACTCGTCCCTTTCCAATGTTCCTAATATCTAGGGCTGCAAATGAGCTAAGCCGTTCACGAGCTGCTCGAAGCTCGGCTCGATAAAAGCTCGTTTGAGCTCGGTTCGTTTAGTAAACAAGCTGACCTCAAGCTTTATTTTTGAGCTCGTTTAATAAACGAGCCAAGCTCAAGCTTAGAAGTACTCGGCTCGATTGAGCTCCTCGCGAGCTGGCTCGTTTATGAGCTTGCGAGCTGACTCGTTTACAAGCTAGTTTAGAAGCTCGTTTAGGAGCTTGTTTAGAAGCTCGTTTGTTTTTTATTGAATTATATATATATATATATATATATATATATATATATATATATATATATATATATGGTCGTGTGTATTATATATTTATGTCCTTAACAAGTGATATTAAGAACTTTCTTAAATTAATATAAATAAATTGTTAATATTTCATATATTTGAATTCAAACCTAACTTAACAAGTGAAATCAAGCTCGTTAAGCTTGAAATCAAGCTTAATGAGCTTGAAATAAAGTTGAGCGACAAGCTTGATTTCAAGCTTATCGAGCTTGTTTGTCAAGCTTGAATCAAGCTTCCTTATCAAGCCAAGCTCGAGCTCAAACCAAGCTAAGCTCAAGCTTAATATAAACAAGCTCGAGCCAAGCTCAAGCTCCAAAATAAAAAACTTATCAAGCTCGAGCTCGAATAATTCTAGTCAAGCCAAGCTCAAGCTTGGCTCGGCTCGGCTCGGCTCGTTTGCAGCCCTACTAATATTGGACCCACACCGGTTGGGGGGTTGCCATATGGGAACCAAATACCGGACAATATACTAGACATACTAGAAGAAATAGTCTATTTATAATTTAGAATAAAACTCTATCTACACACATATTCTATGTCATACTAAACACTAAAGAAACATACATATTCTAGACTAGTTTTTTGTAATCGGACTTAAACCTGAATTATACAACCCATACTGAGTTAGGCCGACATAACGGCCGGTTTGGTAAATACATTGGCCGGTTTGGTAAATACATTGACTGATTTTGTTGACATATTGGTCGATTTAGCATGAGTATCGCGGATAGGGTCCTGGCCAATTTTTTCATACCCGTCAGTCATATGACTCATATCACACTAGTTCTCAACGCATATCGTACTAGTCCTCCTTCAAAACCAGTATACCGATATATCAATCGATATGATCGATATCCCGAATAAAATCCCTCTCAACTCGTCAACCACAAGAAGACATAATAATATGTGCAATAATGCACCTTATATGTATACTTTTTACCTTGTAAAATACTAGTTTTCCATTTATAATTTTCTTGTTGAATAAGTAATTACATCATCATTAGACCTAACATTATCAACTTCTCTATCGCCTTCCTGACCATCTCTCCATAGTAACTAGAAAATGACAAGTTATTATCTATTTTCAGGTATCAACCTTTATTAATGTAATGTGATATTATCTAATTCTTTGCAAAGATGTCCACGTATTAGTGACAAAATAAAGTTTTTGGTTGGACTCTGTTAAGTATGCCTTCAAATTTGTCCTTTCATCACATAATCTCATGTGGCCGTCTCTATCAACAGTATATGGAATATAGGATGTGCAAAAGCTATAAAATGTTTAGATATCTCACCCTCCACAAACTTAAATCGAAGCTCATCAACAATTACCATATGTGCCATGAACTTTTTATACTATTTTGATCAAATTATTGATTGACGAGGGTTTCCATTTTGTCCTTACCCTTTGCATTCGGTTACAAACTCAATAATCAGAGCCGAGTAACAGTGTTCGAAATTCAACCGGAAAGCCTAATAAATAGCCTTTGTGAGATTCTTATTTTGGAATACCTTTTACGAGGATCAAGTTGATTAAGGAAGACCTCGACACATACAATATTGTTGATGAACTTCAATTTAAGTTTGTCAAACGTTAGAGATTAAACAATTTATCGCTCTGGCATGTGCTATATGTCTTGTATTGTCAAGATGACTAGATATGAACTTTATATCTATGTTGTTGAAAGGACAAATTGAAGACATATTTCGTGGAGTTCATCAAAGACTTTGTCATAATATGGATACAAGAACATCTTTGTAAAGAACAAACTATTTTTGTCTTATGACTCTTACATTAATGAAGATTGAGATTTTAAAAAGGGAGTAATAAACTTTTTTCGAATTCTAGTGAAGAGGTGAGGCCACTAGGAAGATAATAGAGAAATACTTGACGGAGGTATTGATAAAGTTCTACTAGCTGATTATGCTAGTTTTAATGAAGTTGTTTTTGATGTTTCTGATGTTTTTTATGTTGAGGTGAGGCCATGTTTTTGATGTTTCTATAAGTTATTTTACTACTAAGATTGTTCGATAACTCTTATATTAGCAAGATTGTTTATGCCTTTATGGTCGTCGATATTAGCAAGATTGGTTATGGTCCTTGTTGTCTAGTATTGAAGAAGATTTTGAAGCCCTTGACAAACTTGGAAAAGTTAATATTTATATTTTTACTACTATTTCAAATTCATTGTATTACAGATTCACCACTCGTTCAATTTGTTTCTATGTATTCATATTCGACCGTGATGGTGGTAGAACCAATCAAGTTGGGTTTAAACTTCTAGGTCCCCTACATCCTGTTATTTGCACGAGGCCCCTCAGATTATAAACTTCATCAGTTACAAAGGCCATAATTTGTTTCAGTCGAGATTAAACTAAAGTTACACTAGCAGTGACCAAAGATAAAAAGGACAAACTAACCATAAGAAGAGGATGGCATAGATGGGTTATCACTAAGAATAAGAAGAGTGTACTTAGATGAGGGTTGTCGGGGAGATGCAAATGGAATGGGAGGGAGGGAAATGCTGGATATGTATGGGAGGATGAGAACGGGAGAGGTGCACTAGAGGGCGAAGCACAGAGGACGATGGTGGATGGCAATAAGGGTGGTAGAAGAGATGACGATGGCGGTAAAACACAATGATGATGGTGGCGGAGGGGAAGGTGGAGGAGGTTATGAGAGGAAGAACAAAGTTTATGGGTGAGAGAGGAGATGAGATGAGATGAGATGAAAAGGATGGCGTTTAGTCATTGAATGTAAATTTAAAAGAGAGGCAGAAGTCAAAATTATTGTCACCATTAGGGTTAACACAATTATGTTAGTTCATTTAAGGCCCTCATAACCAATGAAGTTTACAATTTGGGGACCTCTAAGAAAATAACAATATCAAGGGGACATATGTCAAAATGAACAAGAGTTAAAAACACCCTTCATTTTCTTATCACATCATGATATATCCTTAGTTATCGAGTCGGAATAAACCACAATTACTTTATTGCAGCTTTTTACAACCTTAGTTATTGACTCGGAGAATTGTTCAAGGCCCGATAGTTCCAAATTTCTTTTGTTTTTCAACCCTTAAAATATTAAAAAATAATATCATATTGTTCAACTATATGAAAAAATGTTTAGAGTCCCATCTTCATATGCAGGAATAAAGTAACAGAATGAGAAGTAGATAATCAGGCATTATATTGCAAGTTGGATTATAAGATATAAATGAGCTTCACCTGGAGTCGAGTCTTTATGGTATCTATTGGAGTGGTGATAACAGATGAACAAGCACCAGCGATTGTTCCTGCGGTTGCCTGAACTGTAACAAGATCCAATTCAGATGGTTTCTCTTTTGAATCAACTCCATAGTCCAGGCTTCTGAAATTGACAATACCATCTTTAGAATCTCATCTAATCACTTTACTCTTGTTTATCTCCATGAATTAACTACATTTGAAACTGCTTAGTACTGTGATCAAGCACTAAACAGTCTACACTATATTGATTCACCTCCATATAGCATGTTGTGCAGCACCATAAACACCCCACCAGAGTGCTGTTGCAGGTGATTGGGTCAATATTGTGAGACCAAAGCCTCTATACAGACCACGAAACCCTTCTACCTTGAGTATTTTGCGTATGACATCAAAGGGCCCACTGTAAATGGTAGTTCCAGGCAAACCTTGGACCATTAGTCTCTGGCAGATCTGTAAACAAACAAATGATATAAGTAACAAAGGAGAGCAAGACGCAACATTACTTGTCTGCAACAAGGGTTAGGGCTCAGCAGAGCTAAAACAGCCCAGAGCAGTTTTTCAGGACAGAATGAATTTAGTAGTCGAGAGGACTAGTTAGACGAGGGACAAAAATCCTACTCAATTCAGTTTTGGTTCAAGTTAACAAGTTCTATGTACTCAGATTATGCAGATATTAGTGTACATATATATGGATTATGGATATACAGTGCTATGCAAATTACCAAGTTTTTTTTTATAATTTTTTATCTACAAAGTTACAGATGACTACAAGTCAACAGCTACAAAATGTTTGCCTGACCCAGTCGATACTTTATATGACCTAACCCAAAATTAGCATGACCAAAGTAGAGGTGCAGCAATATAATAAGCCACCATATCCCTCTGTGGGGTAATATGGGGACCTAAATGTGGGGATAATCTTATCAACTTGTATTCACCCAGAGGAATAAGATCTTGGGCTTACTTCACCATAAGAAAACAACAGAATACTTCCTATCCAAACTTAGCTCATAGATAGCTCGCTTGGGTGTGAAACAGTGTTCGACCAAAATACTCAACAAACATCAGCTTAGCACTTCCTGAAGGGAGGTGACACAACCACACCTTCCAAATTCCAATACAGGTACATGAAAAGGAGATGCTCCCTAATGTTGTAAAGCTAGTGCAAATCATATTTCATATCTAGGGAAAAATCAACATGAGATCATGGACTTTTCAGGCCATTTTCAAGGGAAAAGAAACATCATTCACATATGTTGTAGATAACTTATAATTCGTGAGACAACATGAAGATATTAATTAATGAGTTAATTAATGTAGATAAAGGTATTAAATATCTTACAGATATAAGAGTTCAAAGAGCAACAAGCTTACCACATCTAAGGGCACAAAGTATCCACAAGAAACTATACTTGACAACAAGCCAGCTGTTCCATTGGCCATTGCAATATGAGTCGCCTCAGATAATCCCAAATCTTTAGTAGATTTTAACATTATTTCTTTTGATACTTCCAACGAAGTCAGGGCCAAAACTCTACCAGGTAAGGCTCCAATTGCTGAGGTACCAAAACCTCTAAAAATGCCAGGTATTCCATCGTGTTTTAATATATTTCTAAATACTGAAAAACCAGACATGTGAGCAAAGCCAGCTTCAGCAACCTGCAGTCTAGTTTTGACAACAGCTGTTGGATGCAATAAACCACACTGGGCAGTAAAGAGGATAGCTCCAATGACGTGGAATCTAGTCTTGTCCAGCCTGCAAACATATTTATAAAGGATTTCAACAAGATAAAAAAGGCATAGAATTAAAGATAGTAATTGGATATTTTCAAGAACTCAAATCCAACGGTCAGTGGCGAGGAGAGCAGTCAATGCCTCCTCCCACAACTGTTTGACTTTGTAACTGACAGAGATCTTGGTCTCACCCAGGTAAAACGACCCAATCTGATAATCGGATTGGATTGGCTTTCATTAGGAGGCATGCATAAAAAGGTCGAGTTGGATGTCACTTGGATCGGATATGGGATCGCTCTTTTGAAGTAGGTTGTATGGACTTGAACTCAAATACCTGACAAAGTTATCGAATTTGCATCTCATCAGTCGAGCAATGACCTAGTGACAACCCCACTCAAAAACAAACATGCATTTTTCCCTATAGCCTTAATCAGGATTTCTAGTGCTCTCGGGGTTAATGGTTCTTTATAGATGGCCTCATGAAACATTTGGTTTGTGAGAGATTTTATCAAAGGTTGTTTGCCAAAAATAATAATAATAATAACACAGCAATTTTTTTATTGTGAACTCTATGAAGCATGGTTGGTCCTCAAGATTTTTTAACAAAACTCATGTTTCTTGTGAATAGTGCAACCACATCCTTTATTTCTCTATCAAAAACTTCATGATCCCTCTACTTGGCTGAAAAAACAGACTTTTTTCCCTGCTACCTCCTTAGCTCTTAGGTGCCTGCCATGCTATGATTTCCCTCAAATGGAAATCATGCAAGATTCTCTAGTCCCTACAGAAGTTATGATCCTCATACTTTCATGTATGTGTGACTCACTTGTAACAATCTTAAGCCTAAGCTATGAGATGCACTTACGAAAAAGAAGGTGAGATCTCTGCGCCTGAAATCATTGTTCCTTGCATTTTCCAAATAAAATTATAACTGCCGTGACCACATACTTACGCATCATTAGTTGTATGAAACTTCAATATAATCTCTGAGATGAGTCTCTTGTGATGCTTGAGAAGTAGATGGTACTCATGTTAAATCTACACGAGCTTCTCCATCAAGATCCAAAATGCTTGGTACATTAAGGCATCGGCATATGTTATTATGGAGATACCTTTGAGATACCTATTTCTGCCTAACACGACGAGAGAAATCACCAACCTATCTATCTACAAACCACAAAAATCAATATCATCCACCAAATTTTTTTCGATTAGGTTTCTATCTAACTTGGATAAATCCAGACATCCTTTTGTTCATCTTTCATTGGATGTAGAAGATACCTTTCAATATCGTCATCCAGACCTAGTACAAAATATTTCAAAGTTAAAGATAATTTGCCATTTTCAGTAGTGAAAAAAATAATTCTCTCCATGCCATACACTGTCGCTAATCAGTCACTAAACCAATCACCTTCCAAATATGATTTTCTGTCATAAAGGAAGTGCATTTTCAATGACTGGCATGATGTTCGTGTTCTGAAAATTAAAACTAATGTGTTGGTACCTAGAGAAGTACCGTTTAAGGGTCATGACTAATAAGCCTACTCTTCATCAAATAACCTCAAGTGGAACAACTACAAGACACTCACAAGCTAGGCTGCACGGACAAGACACAGAGACATGAACTTCACAATGAGTTTGGCATGCCGTGGTGTATCATGGAGTGTCTAAGTTGTGTCCGGTATGTGTGGCCACCACGCGACGTGATATGGACAAGGCACTGGTTTTTGAAGTATCCATGTTCAATCGTTTCAGCATGATCCAGGCACCCGGAAGGGCATTAGGATACTTCAATATGTCACATCAGTCTTGCCGCACAGTGGGTATTTGTGTCCGTGCAACATAGCACACACAAGGAATAATGCCAAAAATAATCAAAACCCTCTTAAAATCACTAATAGTTACAGTCGATCTACATCCCAAAGATGACAAACACAACAAAAATTGTGTAAGAAAGAAAGAAAGCAAAATTAAGAAGTAAAGCAAATACAAAGAAACCCAGGTTTAAATCTATCATAATAACATAACAGCAATATCACAAACACGAAATTGAGTTCAGCGGGTCATGGTGTATGGAGAGTGTATGTGTCATGTCTTTTACGAGTCCGACACCATTGGATACAGACATGGCACCTATTTTTGGGGTGCTCGTGCTACCAAAACAGATACCAAACCCACATCCACAAATGACAACCACAAGAAAACATGCAAGAAAAGACTAAAAATGCCCAAAAAATGAGATCTAGAACAAACACAAGTAATCAATCCCAGGTAGAATCTTTCAACACAACAGCAATACGCACAAACTAATTATAGAAACGTTCACAGAAAAAGCTTCAATAGAAACCTAGGAAAATAAAAAGGAACAAAACCCCACTTCAAACCTACTATTGGCACCAAGGAAGCACGGAATACTCCAGAAGCATGTCCATGTCCCACACGTATTGGATAGAAACTCCAAAATACACAAGGACAGACCAAAATAGGTGTCATTTCAGTGCAACCGTGGCAGTATCGTGTCGTGACATATTCGTGATGGTGCAAAGTAGAAGACTTCAGAAGAAAGTAAGAAACCCAGAAAAGCAGGAACGAAGTCCATTTCAAACATACTGTACTCTCTGCTAGGAAGTACACACTAAAATATTGGTGCCCGTGTCACGTTGCATCGTGTAGGACACGTACTGACGAACACTCCAGAACACAAAGGACACTACAAAGAAGGTGTCACAGTGTGCAAATCATGTTGTATCGCATTTGTGTCTGTGCAACATATAAAACTTTCAGAATAAACCTAGCAAAGAGGAACAAAATCCCAACCATAAATCGGCGCCGTGTCCGCGACCGTGTCGGACACTTACTGGACCCAACGCGCGCACTCCTCAAATACCCCGGGAAAAAAATTAGGCGAAGCATCCTTTGCTGCGTTCGTGTCCTTCCCAGCATATACTAGGGATTCGCCTCCCCCAAATAGCATTGCAAGTCGCGTCACATGGACAGGACACGGAAGCTCCGAGTTACGACCATGACAGAATCAAAGCATCCATCGTGTCCGTGTCCCGGTGTCCAAAGCGAGAGAGAGAGAGAGAGAGAGATTGACCTTTGCCAATTGATATTGGTTTCGGAGAGAGCTAAGTCGGCCGTTGAAGCCTCCGTTTCAACTGCCATCTCTCCTTCCCGCCACCTCCACCGGCTCTGCTCTGCTCTGCTCCTGGGTTTATTATGCGGGACTCTTTTCTTCTTTATAGAAATGGTGTTGGTCAACAATATTTATGCGTGAACCTTCCAAGGTTATTCTGGAAATTTTGGGCGGCTAAAGTTTGATGAATGTGCACACACATAACCTGTCAAGCTTCTCAAGCTCGTCACATGACACATTAACCTTTCGCTCTCTAAAATTTGGCTCCACCGTTAGCCGTCACCTTCTCGTTATAAACGGGTCAATTTGCCACCCGTTTTACACATAGGTCGGAACCGAGTGTAGAATATCTATTTATAAGTAGGGGTGAGTATTATTCGATTTTGGACCGAAAATCGAACCGAATCGAACCGAATAAGAGATTCGGTTCGGTTTCAAAAATATTTGGTTCGGTTTCGATTTTCAAAATACAATAATTTCTTATTCGTTTTCGGTTTCGGTTTCGATCCAAACCGAAAACCGAATAAGAATTATACAAATATGTAAATATTCTCAATTTAAGAAAATGTATATTTTGAAAATAATAATTCTATGTATGTGTTTTCAATTCTAACATTGATAATTTAACAACTAGCCCAACTTTGTGCATAATTTCAAAATTCAACAAATATGTGTATCAAAATTATAATTTTTAGTATAATTTAACCACGATTCCAAATTGGGTCCGACCCATTAATTCGAACCGAACAAACCGAATAAATCGAATTTATTATTCGGTTCGGTTCGGTTTCGGTTTTAGCTAAATCGGTTCGGTTTCGGTTTTGCATTTTTAGAATTTCGATTTATTCGGTTTTGGCTAATTCGGTTCGGTTTAAACCAAATAAACCGAACGCTCACCCCCATTTATAAGGAGTGTTTTGTAGGCTTTAAATGGAAGTATATGTATATTTAATGTTGGCTTTTTTCAAAGGCACCTCAAATTTTACTTAGGCTAGTCTAATTTTTTTGATAAATTATTTACAAGTTTCTCACCCAAAAAATTGCTTCAGGCTAGCCTCTTTTTTTTTCAAGACTGCCAAATAATTTGACAGTCCTTCCAATAGAAAAGACTGTCAAAAATTTGACAGTCTTTTCTATTGGAACAAATTTGACAGTCCTCCTCCTCCCGATCGTTGGATGCACTGCTGCCGCTTCCCCCTCGCTCGTCCTCCTCCTCTTTTCTTCCTCTCCTCCTCATCGCCTCCGCCTTCTCCTCCTCCTCCTCCTCCTCCCCACCAGAGCTCGACGGCAACGCTTGTAACACCCAGTTTTTCAGATGAGGATAATTTTAAATTTTTGTAATTATAATTATTATTTATTATATTTAATTCCTATTATGATTCTTGGTGATTTTTAGTCTTTTTAAACTATTTAAAATTATGACTTGTGATTAGGGTATTTCATTTATCAATTCTAGTTTGAGGGTATTTTTATCATTTTTGGGATTATTTGAATTTATTATAATTTATTTGAATTTATTAGAACTTATTTGAATTTATGGGAATTTTTAGGAATTATTTTGGAATTGTTTGAATGAGGGTTGACTAGGTTGACTTTGACTAGCAATGACCATGGTAGACTAACCTAGGAGCTAACCCTAGTTGAGTTTGGACTTGGTTAGGTCATGCCACCCTAGTTAGACTAGAGTTGACCCATGGTTTGGTTATTTGACTCAAGTTAGAATATTAAGTCACAAGCAATGACTTATGGTTGAACAATTAATCAATAACTTAGCCATAGAAGCCAACCCATTAGGCATGAGTCAAACCCTAGCCCAATCTTTAGTGGCCGGCCACTTGACCTAGTCCTAGGGATTCCCACCCTATAAATAATCTCCTCCATTAGGGCTAGCCTCCTTAGAATTTCTCAAGCTTTGGAAAGAGGTGAGCCTCCATCTTCACAAATCCATAGAAATTCCATTTTAGCTCATTTTTCCCTCAAACAAATTTCAATAGGTTCTAAATATAGTTTTCTTGCTGTTGGTATATATTATTCTCAGATTCAAATCAATTTGGGGAAGTTTGGCTATCAAGAGGAACACCCCTTTTTGGAGTTTTTGGAGGATTTACAACCTATAGGTAAATTTCATTCTACACCATGAAATTCTGATTTTCTTGCATATCTAGGAAGTCCTAGGCCTAACCTAATTGTAGGAATATGTAACCCTGATTTCGTGTCCAATTCGTGTTCCATTTGGACACGTATCAGTCCCACTGTGCAAGTGTTTGATGAAATGTCCCAATGGGCATTTCGATTGATTTTTAGGATTCTAATTGAATAGGATATTAGGTTTTTATGTCGCTTATGTGTTTCTTGTGTCTTGGTGTGGTTTTCGTGTCGTGTCGAGTCACCACAGACACGTGAACATGCTGACACGCGCGCGTGTGCACGGGCACTGTAGCTGCCCTGCTACTCGGGGTCTGTAGCACCGCGGACACGACACGTCGACACGTGAGATTTGACACACAGTGAGGAGCACTGTCTGTCACTATGTGTGTCGAGTCTCAGACCCTCTCGTGTCGTGTCGGACACGCACGAGGCAGTGCATTGGTTTTGCACTGAACCGACGGCTGTCGATTTCGAGCACTGATACGCGTGTCGTATCGCACGCACGCGTATCGTGGACACGTGTCAGGTTGTCCTAGCCCTAGCCCTAGTCCTAGTCGACACTTGGACACGACCACGAGGTCTGTGTCGTGTCGTGTCGTGTGCACGAACACTGTGAACACGTGCACGAGAATTTTCAATTTTTGTACTATTTTGTGTTTTTAATTTGTTTGGACACGTTTGTGTCCTCGTGCTTGGACACAAACACATCGTATGACACGTACACTATATTTACTTGTATTACCAACCTTTGATTTGGTGTTTTAGTTTAATTTCAATGCTCATTTCTCGATTTCCCCAAATTACTGATACTTTAAATATCAGTTCTTTTCCTGTGTTGTTCCAGACTTTAAATATGAAAATTGAGCATCTATTTAACCTATTTTAACTGTTAATTAGTATGGTTTAAGACCTCAATTTGGTACACCTACATGATTGCTAAGTGTATGTTGATTTGGGGTTAATTTGGTTTTGGTTTGGCTCATAAATCTGGAATTTAGTTTGAGACTGTTAAATTGAGTTTTTGATGAACTGTTAAATGATTTCAATGTGTTAATCTGAGTATGTTTGGACTGAACTGGGTTTTGTGGGCTGATTTCCTTCTTAATGTAAACTGTGAAATGGTTCTTCAATGTAAATCTGAGAATGCAATGGGACTGAACTGGTTTCCCTTCCTTTTTGCATTATATTTAGTTCCCTAACTGAGAACTGGGTGTTGTTGTTGGACTGAAAACTGAGATTTGAGCCACTGTTTTTCTATGAATCACTGTTTTCACATATATTCTTCACTGTTCTTAGCTCACTGTTTTCCTCACTGATTTTTATGCATTGCCACACTGTTTTAGGTTCCAGATTTCATATTGTATATTGCTCACAGTTTTGCCTAATATTGTTCACTGTTTTCAGTCATCACTAACACACACACACAACTCTCATGTATCCACTCACCCACTCACTCTCATGTTACACTAGCCTAACACACACACAAGCTCACACTCTTGTATTCACTCACACATATCACGCACATGAACACTCACTGTTTTTATGTCTCACATATACACACACACATGGTTTCCATTACACTATCCTAATCACACACACACACATGTACATCACACTGTCCTTGACAGTCACTCTTGACACTCTCATGTTACACATTCATGTGTATCCCCCTCTCTCTTTATATATATATATATATATATATATATATATATATATATATATATATATATATATATATATGGGTGATATATCATAGGTAGTCTATAAGCTAATGTGTATTTTTAGTTATATTATTTAATACATCAATATGTGTATTGTTTTAGATATAGATAATATCTTGTGTATAGGTGATTTGTAGGTTGGTTAGGCATGGTATTGCCTAATAGCCTATGGCCTAGTCTCTTAGCCTATGGGTGTATCTGTGTGTCAGTTTAGAGTCTAGTTAGACTTGTGTGGTCTTGTTAGACCTAGAATAGACCAGTTAGACTAGTATAGACTAGTTTGACTTAGGTTTGACTTGGTTGACCTAGTTTGACTTCTAGGGTTGACCATAGTTGACCAAGAGTTGACTTTGGTCTAGATTGACCTAGATTCATGTAGTACGCATTGTAGTGCATCTTATTACCATTCTGGACTTGTTGTGACTTGTATTGTTCTGATTAGGAGCCAGACACCTCTCCTCGGACAGTACATTTCATCCGGACACTCAGACACAGGCGAGTACATTCTCTGATCATTTCATATCCTGCTTAGAATTATTTTCCTGCATTAAATTACTTTACTTGATACTATCACGTTGGTCACACGGATTAGTACTATATGGATCCCTTCTTGAGATGTTATCCCTTCAGGGAGTATCGGGTACTACATGTTCTGTACGTTTCACTTACATGGCGTATCACTATGCTTCATTGGTTCTTTGATCACTTGTGACATATACTCTTATGATCACAGAGTTTTTCTTGAATCCTTATCCCATTTATTGGGTTTCCCAGAATCCCCATTTATGGGACTACTATGTACCATCCATCGGGGGCCGTTATATAGAATCATAACATAACCTGGTTGGATCCTTGTGTATTGATTGGGGGTACGGGGGAGTAGAAGTAGACATGTGAATAATACCCAAGTAGTATCTCATCAGAATCATTCCGTAGTGTCTCATCAGAATCATCCTATGCCATTTACATGTCTATATTGTACTCTGACTCACTAGCCACTGTTAGTCTCTATTTATAGTAGATATTTCTATTACAGTTCTCTCTCTGTTTACATACTGTATTTTCTTCAGTATCTATATCTTACTTTACTGCATGATTATATTTTCTAACCTACTATGAACTGTTGAGATGTATTGTGCTCGCTCCTGTCCTGACTGGACCTGTTAAAAATATTACAGAGGACGAGGAGGAGGCATGTGTGGATACCTTCTGCATGACAGCTCTAGCTGACGACTTTACCCTACTGCCTAGACTAGCTTAGTTAGGTTTTATCTTATTTATGTTGTCTTGAGACTAGTGGTTAGACTTTATTTCTGTCTTTGAGATTTGGGTTGTATATTCTTTCATATTCAGTAGCTGAGACCTTGTACTCTGGATATCTGCTGAGATGTTATCTTAGACTATTTGATCATCTGTATTTTCCATGAGTTCTTTATCATATCGTGCTTCTTCTTCCTTAGTTGTGATTGAGTTTACTTTCTGCTATGTCACCCCCACTCGGGGAGTATAAACAGTTTAGCCTTATACTATTAGATGCATTGAGACCTAGGACAGCATTCTACCGCCGACAATGCGGCGTAGGCTGGGCGTTGTTACGTTCTCGTACCCTCACAGTGGGTGCGGGTCGTGACAACGATCGTCCGCGCCCCCGCGTCGTCGTCAGCGTCCGCTCTCCCGTGCCTCCGCCGACGTCCGCGTCCCTGGCTCCGGCGATAAAAACTTGAGAGTTGAACAGCCCAAAGTAAAATCAAAATTGTCCCGAGTAACAATTGTACCAAGCTGGACTGTCATGTAGTAATGACTATTCCCAAATAAATTTTGGAGTACATTTAGAATTAGCCTTTGGAGTGCCTTTAAAATTAGCCTTAATGTTTGGTTTGATATAAATAGTATAATATATATATATATATATATATATATATATATATATATATATATATATATATATATATATATATATATATATATATATTATACTATTTATATATATATATATATATATATATATATATATATATATATATATAAATAGTATAATATATATATATATATATATATATATATATATATATATATATATATATATATATATATATATATATATATATATATTACATCAACTCTTTCTAACTATAATTTATTGAAAACTTTTGAGTGGCACCCCACTTGGATGGTCTATTTGTGCGATGCACCCCACATTGTTTGTAATATGTATAAGTTATCCTACTTTGGATTTGCTATATGTATAAGTCATCCCACTTTGGACGTTTTTCGTTAGTTCTGACGGATGGACTCTTCATTAAAAAAAATTAGACCAAAATAACCCTCCTTCCATTGTCTTCTTCCCTGACATCACAGCCCCCCATTTCCCGACGTTCGCCCCCCTCCCCTCCCACCTCGGCCCGCCCCCTCACTGACCTCACCCCCCTCCCCGACCTCGGCCCGCCACCTCCCCGATCACAGTCCCCCTTCCCCGACGTTTGACCCCCCTCCTGACCTCGGCCCGCCCCCTCCCCGACCTCGCACCCTCCCCGACCTCGCCCCCCTCCGCCCCCTCCCTGACCTCGCCCCCCTCCCCCCTCCGCCCTCCCCCCTCCCTGACCTCGCCCCCCCCCCCCGCGCTCCCACCTGTTGCCGCCCCTCCCCCGTCTGGCAGCAGCGGCGGCGGCGGCGACCAGCAGCGGCGGGAGCAGAGGGGGGGGAGGAGGGGAGGAGGAAGAGGACATTTTCGTCTTTTTTCGTCTTTTTTAAGTGTCAAACACGGCTGACCGTCAAAACTGACAAAAAACGTCCAAAGCGGAACTACTTATACATATAACAAACAATGTGGGATGCACCGCACAAATAGACCATCCAAGTGGAATGCCACTCAAAATTTTTCTAATTTATTTTAATAAAAAAGGCCACAAACATCACTTATGGTAACAATAAATACGTCATCTACATCATCTCATCTACTATTTTTCTTGTTTACATATTCCCATCGAATCAATAGAAACAACGATCCTTTCAAGTCACAACCAAACAAGCAATTTGTATTTACGACAACTAGAGTTGGAATCATACATCATAATTACATCATTCCGATCGGCAGATTTGTAAATACTTATGACCATTTATATGCAACCAATTAAGGTATTTGTAAAATCATTGGCTGTTTGGTTATCCATAAATAAAAATTATATTCAGCATATGTTGCATATAATATTTTTTTATATATAAATAATGTTACAAATGTTGGAGAATATGCACAAGCGAAAGCGCGGACCGTGCTCAACAAAGACACGGACCACAACCTGCTATGGGCCAAGCAAAAACAAGCAAGATATTTGGTGGCTAGGTCCACCCAAACAAGTTCCAACTTTTATTTATTAAATATTACAATAATATATCAAGTCTCTTGTCCAAAAAAAAACTAAGAGCATCTCCAACCCTATTGTCTTGTTAAGTGTTGTGAGTCTTAGGTGGCTCATATGTAGCATGAGCCACAAGACAATGTCTTGTTTATGTGGCAAAATTATATCTCAAAAGATAATGAGATAGTAAAACTCTCTCCATAATACAAAAGTATTGAGGAGACAATAAAAAGTATTTTTTTCCAACTTCCAAGGCACCTCCTCCACTTCTTCAACTTTTTTATAAATATTTCTATTTTATAATTGATAATGTGGAGACAAAGTCATTGTAAAGTGCATTGTCTAGATCTAGACAACCAACTTCACATTCTCCTTGCCATGTCATTGTCATGTCAACTTCATGTTTTAGAGCATCTCCAACCCTATTGTGACTTTGGAAAAAAGTTAATGCCACATAGGAATGACAAAATTTTATTCAAAAGTTCTTCTCCAATGCAATTGTCAAGTCAATTGTGAAGCTTATGTGGCAAAAATTAAAGAAGACATTGTGAAGTTGATTGTCTTGTTCTAGACAATGCACTTGACAATGTCTTCTCTTCCATGTCATCAATTATGAATAAAAAATATTAGAAAAAAGAAAGAAGATGAATAGTTGTCTTAAAAGTTGCCTTGGAAGTTGGAAAAAATACTTTTTATTGTCTCCTCAATACTTTTGCATTGGAGAGAATTTTTCTATCTCATTGTCTTTTGAGATATAATTTTGCCACATAAACAAGACATTGTCTTATAGCTCATGCCACATAGGAGCCACCTAAGACTCACAACACTTAACAAGACAATAGGGTTGGAGATGCTCTTATTCTACATTTGCATTGGAGAAATTTTTTTGGAATAAAAGTTTGTCATTCCTATGTGGCAACTAATTTTTCTAAACTCACAATAGGGTTGGAGATGCTCTAACCCCTTACACTTCTCAATAGAAAAGAAAGAAACATAATGGAGAAAAGTAGAAAGATAACGTAAGGTTCATTTCATGGTATCAGTACATTTAGGAATGTGTGTGCGGATGGTACTTTTTGTGTGTTTAATATCACTAGCATATATACACGTGTCTTGTACGTATTTTAACATTCGCTTAGTTAGTTTAGGAAAGCCAAAGGATAGTATTCGTAATTATTAAGTTGTCCTTATTAAAATTAATGAAACATTTTTAATTAGTATAGATATGTAAGAATATTTTTGGAAAATTTTTTTTACGTTGAAGCCTAACTTTTGACATTATATAGTAGAATAGATAAGTGTTGGAGTTTTTTCTTATACTCATGGAGGCGTTCCTCCTTGAGAGCTAGAAAGATAGTCTCACATTGGAAAATATTCCAAGTGGGTATCTCAATATAATACCATACTTGGTGTTGAGAGATGTACATGGGATGGTGGCACAAATGGTGGGTGTCATGTGAGATGTTTTCTTAGTAAGATAGTTTAAACTCCTAAAAAAAACGTTTACACTTTTTGTCGCATTATTGGAAAATTTTCCTTTGGAGCGATTTGGACTCGGATTCGGATACAAAGTGGTGCTTTGATGGCTCACTTTGCACTTAGCACGTCATAATCGGACTTTATTCGATCTCCGTTAAACTAGACAGATACGAATTCGAAGTATAAAAAGAAATATTCGTTCGGATATCAGATCAAACTCCAATACTAAAAAAAAATCGGATACAAATACAAATATTGCCCTATCTATTTTGATAAGCATTCGTTGACAAATCTAGCTCGAAAGAGATGTATAGTAGAGGGAGATGAAGATGCATCATATTTCCAGAGAGGATCATTAAGGCTTTTTCTAAGGGCACCGCACATTTTAATGGGGGCGTCATTTTACTAGGGGACAACCAAGTTTGAAGAACTTTTACTGGGGACGTCCCGAAAATTGCTTGGGGCTATCCCAGGAATCTCTCAAGGGATCCTAATTGTGATTGAGTATCTTCAAAAATATATCCTATTTCTACTGCAGGCTGTAGTGGTACTCTAGTTCGAATACCACTACACAAACTCGACCTGCATGGGCCACCACTAAAAACGTGTCACGACCCGCACCCACTATTAGGGTACGAGAACGTAACAACGCCCAGCCTACGCCGCAGTGTCGGCGGTAGAACGCTGTCCTAGGTCACATCATCTAACAATATTATGCTAAGCAGTTATACTCCCCGAATGGGGGTGACATAGTAGATACAGACTCAATCACATCTAAGGTAGAGCATGATAAGGATAGATAAAACATAAAATCCAAAGAGATACAGGAGATAGAAGTCTAAGTGTCTAAGATACATAAACCCAGAAATATATCTCAAAACTCAAATACAGTAATCCACAAAGTAAATACAACTCCAGACAAATGAAATAACTATCTAAACAACCTCTAATGTGTCTCCTCTAGGCTAGCAGGCAACCTCCAAGCTATCTGTAAAATTTATCAACAGGTCCAATCAGGACAGGAACGAGCACATCTCATCTAGAAAACCCAAGTAAATGACAGAGAACTATAAAGCAGTTATAGGCAGTTGTATTGATGAAAATGGCAGTTTATATTCAGGTGATGGTAAGAAAGACAGATAAGGTGCAAGGAAAGTAAATAACTAAACAAGAGAAGAATCATAGCAATGAAGTCTGTAAAAATAGAACTAGCTGAACCAGGGTAATATGATATAAAGTCCAGATAACAATGTAGACCAGTGTAACTCCAATGTAAGTCCAGTACAAGATGAATCTAATACAAGATGAATCCAGTAAGGGACGATTCCAGTTATAGTGATCAATGATTCCAGGGTGAGTCCAGCCTATACTCTAGCAGTGTATTTTAAAATACCGAGATCGACATATAAACGGCTGTGGGTAATCCGGCACACCTCTCACCGATCAGGCGAGAGATGGCTATCATTCCAGTAGATTCCAGTAGGGGTGATTCCAGTAATGGGGTATGTCTACATGTCTTACTCTAGTATTTCCCCTCCCAGCAAGTGAATCCAGAATTCCGACACAATGATTCAAGATGAGTCCAGCCAAAATATAATGATACCAGTAAAAGATTCCAGTAAATGATTCCAGTAAATGATTCCAGTAAGTGATTCCAGTAAATGATTCCAGTAATGAAAGCCGGAATGATGATACCAGTAATAGAGGCCAGAAAATAAATATGTGTCGTATACATGAATCCAGAAATATCCACACGTGTTGTAACAGAGAATCGCATACAACTAACTAGAACTGAAATACAGTAATTGAAAAATAAATGAGAGAACTATCAGAGAATGTACTCGCCTGATATCTGAATGTCCAAAGAAAAGATACTATTCGAGGAGAGGTGTCTGGCTCCTAATTAGAACAGCACAAGTCACAACATGTCCAGAAGGGTAATATAAAGCACTACAATGCATTCTACATAAATCTAGGTCAAACTAGGCCAAAGTCAACCCTTGGTCAACTCTGGTCAACTGCACTAGTCAAACTAGGTCATGTCCTAACCCAGTAAGTCTTACTAGGCCTAACCAAGACTATCCTAGCAAGCACACATCAATACAAGGCTATACAAGCCAATATACACCCAACTCTATATAGTATGAAATTATTCAATACTCAAATAGGCAAGAATTCACATTGGATATACACTAGGTAATCTATTACTTTAAGCTATATATGTCTACACATATATACACATGCATATATTGGTATTCAACATTAGGTCTGTAATCATGACATTTCAAATGGTTATATAAACTTATATATTACAACACAATATGCTAACATATATATAATATACATACATAGCTAAGTTAACTATATTCATAAATACTTATTTAAGAGGCTATGTGTGTGTATGTGAACATGGCAAAGGGGCAAGTGAGGGTTAAATGGGCATACATAGTGTATACACATCAAAGAGTGTCAAAGTGTAAGTTAACAATGTGTCAAGTGTGATAATGTCAACATAGTGTAAGGGGGTACATGAGGTAATATAGGATTTATGTTAACATAGAACATTACATCTCATTGACTTGTATATTGCATACATTACATCTGTTATTACATTACATTCATGCTTGCATTCATTCATCATTCATTTATTCTCTTGCACCACTATATGCACCATACATTACATACTATGGAACCTACATATTCATTACAAGCCATACTTATACATGCTTACATTAGATAGGATTCTTACACCTCATACATCATTTATTTAACCATTTACTCATGCTTGCATTCTCTATTTAATTACATAATGTATATACATTAACATGGGTTAAAATCGAATAGAATATTATATTACACACAAGGGTGCACAAAATACATATGCCGAATAGTAACTCATACTAATAATCAATAATGTATCATCTCAGCATGAATTAAAATCTAGGATTAAAGTATGTTATAGATCTATGTGTTAGCTTTCCGAAACTTCAAACGGATCGCGTTTTCGTTTCCGAAAACTCCCAGAATCGCGAAAACACCGAGAACGCGTTTGTCTTTCGTACAGCTAACACTCAATTAATTTTCCAGAAAGTTACAGAAAGAATTAGGCCTATTAATACATGTTTTTGGAAAGCTAACTTCAATACGCTTCTTTTAAAAAAAACGGGAGATTAAACCGAGCTTTGAGCTAGAAGTTATGACATTTCTAAGTTAGGACTGAAATTAAAAACATGGATAAAAATTATAACGGATTTAGGTAGTTTGAGCCAAAAGAATACACAATATATATCCTAATTATCCACAACAATAATAGCAATAATAATATGAGAAACCACACTCACAAACTTGATTATATAATCATCATGAACCATTTATTACATATATAAATATAGATACACTCTCATTACAATATATATATATATAAATCTATATATGTAACATGAACACATCCACAACACAAAGGACACTCCTATGACCTCCAAATGGACACAAAATAGACACAAATGGAGATACAACAATGGGGGTCATTCCTATGGGTTCATAATAGACCTATATGCATGAGAAAATGAAAAGGAGAAGGAATTTATACCTCCCGGTAGATCGAATCGAAGAAAAACCTTCCCGGAGCGACACCGACACGTAGAGATTCCAAAAGGACACGAACGAGCTCCGAATCCTCCCAAACTTGGGTAGCTTCCTCCTTGGCTAGAATGGAGAAGGAAAGAAGAAGATTTGTAGTGAAATGGAAGGATTTGGTGGAGAAATTACTAGGGATTGCTCTCTAGGAATTTGGGGAAGAACAAGAGAGAGAAAAATAGATGGATAATGACAAATGGGAGGCTCAACCCTATCCTTATTGTGGCTGGCCATAAAGGTGGTTTTGTCCTATTAGAAAAAGTCCAAAAGCCCATACTAACCTATTCTATGACTATTAGGAAAGGGCTAATTGGTTGGGGTTAAATTAGTCATTCTAAAGTCTCTAATCACACTAACATTATCCATAATAATTAGTCTAACCTCTAACTAAAATATTTCTATCATGTGAACTAAAATTAATATCATGTGGGCCATGCCTAACTAGTGTGTGTGTCCCACTAGAGTCAAACTACCCCCGGGTCCCCGTTTCAAGTCGGATTGAGTTGAAATTCGAACCCGACTCAAATAACCCCAAAACAATATCATAAATAATAAAATAATATCAAAATAATTCAAAGAGGTCAAATGCAAAAATATCCTTAGGCCAAAAATGACATTAAAATATCATAATCACATGGTTAGGCTCTAGGTCAAACAGTCTCTAGGGTTTCACTAGCAAAACGTCAAAACCACAAGTCATTGATTTAAATAATTTTAAAATGATTTAAAATCACCAAAAATTATATCATGAATTAAATATCATTCTTAAAATAATTATAAACACGAAATTTCAAAATTACCCTCAATCAGAAAATTAAAATAAAATGAAAAAAAATTAACCCAAAATTTAGGGTGCTCACATCCTACCCACCTTATAAAAATTTCGTCCTCGAAATTAAAATGTTCGTAATCCTTCTAGGTCAAACCCCCACAATCAAATCCCAGAACTTAAATAAATCATACCATCAAAAGGACGACATACAAGGTCATGGCATACGGTGGTAGTGAAAGTCTCATCTAGGTATACTACTCATGCTAAACCAAAACGGTCATAGGATACCAAAACACACAAGCAATCTAGGGTGCTAAACAAAAGTTACAAAAATAACAAGCCATCAAAACTGTAAGGCAGTCTACCATCCTATATGAAAACTGATACTTATCATAAAAATAAAGAAAAGTAACGGCCCATTATCTTTAAAGGGTTCAGAAAAAAAAAAAATCAAAATCAAAGTTAAGGAATGAAAGCCAATTCCATGGAAAATTTCCAATCAGAATACGTATTAAGAATATTTAGTCTTGATACGATCTAAGTTGATCAAATTGGGGAAAATCAAGATTTAGGCAATATGGAGGACAAGTTCAACAAAGTCTGAGATCGAGCATACAAGGATAGAGATTCAGGTCACAATCAAATTTAATTCAATTAAGTACAACCCAAGATATAAATATGATAAAAAAAGATAATCGAAGTCGATTTGGTCGGATTAAGGAAACTAGGATTCAATGATATTGAAAAACCCCTTTTAGAGAAAACAAGAAAAGATTTCATACGAAGTCAGCAAATCATCCCTCTCTAATACTATCAGTTTATCATTTGCTAAACCATATTCTTTTTTTTCTCACAAGTCCCAATATGAAAATCAACCTCTATATAACTATCATCGAAATTTTATAACCTTCAGTCATCTAAACCTTTACCACAATCACCATAGACAAAATCTTTAAGTTCCAAAATATTTTCCACGAAACATACCCCTCTTTTTAGGAGTCAACACTTATTCATTTAATCAAAATTTCAAATTCCTTCACCTCGTTTTAAATTAGATCCGAAACCTCTAAATCCAGTTTATGGAATCCTTGGACTTGTTTAAATCGAGTCTCGTATTCACTAAACTCCAATACCACTATGTCACACAAAATTTATTCTTTTTTTATAAATCAACCTTCATATTTTCTTCAACGTTCACCTTCAAATATTTTTTTTTGAATTCTACAATTTTCTTCCAATCATCTAAAATAATTTTTATAACGTAAAATCCTTGTGTTCTCTCTGTCTCTAGTCACCATCTTACAATATCTAGTTCAATTTTGCATAATCATTTTATTCGATTAAATTCTCCTTTCCATCTCTAAATTTCTACATAGCCTTGTAATAGTTCCCAAGAATCAATAACAAAGATTTTTAAGTTCTCAAAACTAGGTTGACCTTAAACATCCTCATTAGTTTTGAAATACATCCATGAATTATTCATAACCCACTTTCTGTGATTGTTTCTAAATTGATAACATTTATCCCTCGATTTCATTTTAAACCTTTACCACATCTCCATTTCAAATTTTTCATATTTGACATCCAACACTCTGATTCCTACAAAATCATCATATGATAACCAATTACATCATTTCCGAACTAGATGATTTATATCACTTCCTCAACATTTCTCATATAAAAAATGATATAAAGATTCAAGAGTTTTCAAGGTATAGCTGACAGAATTATATATGAGACAGGGAATTGATATAATCAGGACAGGTATATAAGACAAGGAATGATGGTAGTAAAAATATTGGCAGGAAAAGAATGATAATAGAATCTGTTCTGCTTATCTATTTAAAAGAGGGACCCATTTTTTTTTTGAAACAAGAATTATAATACCAAATCCAAAATAAGGCCTAGCAAAATCATTGGTTTATTGTATTAAGAAGAAATAAATTTTTGTAAAAAGTTACACAAGGTTTATAAAAATAGCTAAAGCTACATCCTAAGTAAACAATGAGAAACAAAACAAAACAACAATAATTCTTTCTCTTTTTTTTTTGAATGACTGAAACAAAAGTAGCAAAAATACGTTCGAAAACATTTAAGGTACAATCTGATAATCATATGCGTCTATCCAAAATCATGGTACTCTAAATCCTCGTCATACTAGTGAGCAAGGCTACGATAATCACAGAGGCCTTGACTTATGCATATACTTCTAGAATCATGGTATTTAACATTTTTGCGGTGCCGCTAGCTTGGCTGCGAAAACCTTAAATTCTCACACCCGAAAAATATATCAAAAGTTAGACTATATGTCCTCACCATGCTGGCTAATGTGACTATAGAAGACTAGATTCCATAACATAGATGACCTAGCCCATATAATTTCATCTTGCCAAAAATTAAATTAATCAACAATAAATTCCCAAAAATTAAATCAAATTTATCAACGAGCATCAAAATTTAAAAATGAACAAAATCCTTCAAATCATATAACCACAAACTCGGATGCTACAGCTAACATCAAGATTCAAAATTCCACAACCTTCATCAAAATCAATAAATACAAACTCAAATTCAATAATAATACATCAAAATCAAATTCAACAACAGAAAGTAAAGATAAATCAAATCAAGGAAAAAGAGTTTTCAAATCGGAGTTAAACAAGATTTTTGAGGGTCGTCCCAGGAATCTATCAAGGGATCCTAATTGTGATTGAGTATCTTGAAAAATATATCCTATTTCTACTGCAGGCTGTAGTGGTACTCTAGTTCGAATACCACTACACAAACTCGACCTGCATGGGCCACCACTAAAAACGTGTCACGACCCGCACCCACTGTTAGGGTACGAGAACGTAACAACGCCCAGCCTACGTCGCAGTGTCGGCGGTAGAACGCTGTCCTAGGTCACATTATCTAACAATATTATGCTAAGCAGTTATACTCCCCGAATGGGGGTGACATAGTAGATACAGACTCAATCACATCTAAGGTAGAGCATGATAAGGATAGATAAAACATAAAATCCAAAGAGATACAGGAGATAGAAGTCTAAGTGTCTAAGATACATAAACCCAGAAATACATCTCAAAACTCAAATACAGTAATCCACAAAGTAAATACAACTCCAGACAAATGAAATAACTATCTAAACAACCTCTAATGTGTCTCCTCTAGGCTAGCAGGCAACCTCCAAGCTATCTGTAAAATTTATCAACAGGTCCAGTCAGGACAGGAACGAGCACATCTCATCTAGAAAACCCAAGTAAATGACAGAGAACTATAAAGCAGTTATAGGCAGTTGTATTGATGAAAATGGCAGTTTATATTCAGGTGATGGTAAGAAAGACAGATAAGGTGCAAGGAAAGTAAATAACTAAACAAGAGAAGAATCATAGCAATGAAGTCTGTAAAAATAGAACTAGCTGAACCAGGGTAATATAATATAAAGTCCAGACAACAATGTAGACCAGTGTAACTCCAATGTAAGTCCAGTACAAGATGAATCTAATACAAGATGAATCCAGTAAGGGACGATTCCAGTTATAGTGATCAATGATTCCAGGGTGAGTCCAGCCTATACTCTAGCAGTGTGTTTTAAAATATCGAGATCGACATGTAAACGGCTGTGGGTAATCCGGCACACCTCTCACTGATCAGGCGAGAGATGTTTATTATTCCAGTAGATTCCAGTAGGGGTGATTCCAGTAATGGGGTATGTCTACATGTCTTACTCTAGTATTTTCCCTCCCAGCAAGTGAATCCAGAATTTTGACACAATGATTCAAGATGAGTCCAGCCAAATAATAATGATACCAGTAAATGATTCCAGTAAATGATTCCAGTAAATGATTCCAGTAAGTGATTCTAGTAAATGATTTCAGTAATGGAAGCCGGAATGATGATACCAGTAATAGAGGCCAGAAAATAAATATGTATCATATACATGAATCTAGAAATATCCACACGTGTTGTAACAGAGAATCGCATACAACTAACTAGAACTGAAATACAGTAATTGACAAATAAATGAGAGAACTATCAGAGAATGTACTCGCATGATATCTGAATGTCCAAGGTAAAGATACTATCCGAGGAGAGGTGTCTGGCTCCTAATTAGAACAGCACAAGTCACAACATGTCCAGAAGGGTAATATAAAGTACTACAATGCATTCTACATGAATCTAGGTCAAACTAGGCCAAAGTCAACCCTTGGTCAACTCTGGTCAACTGCACTAGTCAAACTAGGTCATGTCCTAACCCAGTAAGTCTTACTAGGCCTAACCAAGACTATCCTAGCAAGCACACATCAATACAAGGCTATACAAGCCAACATACACCCAACTCTATATAGTATGCAATTATTCAATACTCAAATAGGCAAGAATTCACATTGGATATACACTAGGTAATCTATTACTTTAAGCTATATATGTCTACACATATATACACATTCATATATTGGTATTCAATATTAGGTCTATAATCATGGCATTTCAAATGGTTATATAAACTTATATATTACAACACAAATGCTAACATATATATAATATACATACATAGCTAAGTTAACTATATTCATAAATACTTATTTAAGAGGCTATGTGTGTGTATGTGAACATGGCAAAGGGACAAGTGAGGGTTAAATGGGCATACATAGTGTATACACATCAAAGAGTGTCAAAGTGTAAGTTAACAATGTGTCAAGTGTGATAATGTCAACATAGTGTAAGGGGGTACATGAGGTAATATAGGATTTATGTTAACATAGAACATTACATCTCATTAACTTGTATATTGCATACATTACATCTGTTATTACATTACATTCATGCTTGCATTCATTCATCATTCATTTATTCTCTTGCACCACTATATGCACCATACATTACATACTATGGAACCTACATATTCATTACAAGCCATACTTATACATGCTTACATTAGATAGGATACTTACACCTCATACATCATTTATTTAACCATTTACTCATGCTTGCATTCTCTATCTAATTACATAATGTATATATATTAACATGGGTTAAAATCAAATAGAATATTATATTACACACAAGGGTGCACAAAATGCATATACCGAATAGTAACTCATACTAATAATCAATATTGTACCATCTCAGCATGAATTAAAATCTAGGATTAAAGTATGTTATAGATCTATGTGTTATCTTTCCGAAACTTCAAACGGATCGCGTTTTCGTTTCCGAAAACTCCCGGAATCGCGAAAACACCGAGAACGCGTTTGTCTTTCGTACAGCTGACACTCAATTAATTCTCCAGAAAGTTACAAAAAGAATTAGGCCTATTAATACATGTTTTTGGAAAGCTAACTTCAATACGCTTCTTTTAAAAAAAACGGGAGATTAAACCAAGCTTTGAGCTAGAAGTTATGATATTTCTAAGTTAGGGCTGAAATTAAAAACGTGGATAAAAATCATGACGGATTTAGGTAGTTTGAGCCAAAAGAATACACAATATATATCCTAATTATCCACAACAATAATAGCAATAATAATATGAGGAACCACACTCACAAACTTGATTATATAATCATCATGAACCATTTATTACATATATAAATATAGATACACTCTCATTACAATATATATATATATATAAATCTATATATGTAACATGAACACATCCACAACACAAAGGACACTCCTATGACCTCCAAATGGACACAAAATAGACACAAATGGAGATACAACCATGGGGGTCATTCCTATGGGTTCAAAATAGACCTATATGCATGAGGAAATGAAAAGGAGAAGGGATTTATACCTCCCGGTAGATCGAATCGAAGAAAAACCTTCCCGGAGCGACACCGACACGTAGAGATTCCAAAAGGACACGAACGAGCTCCGAATCCTCCCAAACTTGGGTAGCTTCCTCCTTGGCTAGAATGGAGAAGGAAAGAAGAAGATTTGTGGTGAAATGGAAGGATTTGGTGGAGAAATTGCTAGGGATTGCTCTCTAGGAATTTGGAGAAGAACAAGAGAGAGAAAAATAGATGGATAATGACAAATGGGAGGCTCAACCCTATCCTTATTGTGGCTGGCCATAAAGGTGGTTTTGTCCTATTAGGAAAAGTCCAAAAGCCCCTACTAACCTATTCTATGAGTATTAGGAAAGGGCTAATTGGTTGGGGCTAAATTAGTCATTCTAAAGTCTCTAATCACACTAACCTTATCCATAATAATTAGTCTAACCTCTAACTAAAATATTTCTATCATGTGGACTAAAATTAATATCATGTGGGCCATGCTTAACTAGTGTGTGGGTTCCACTAGAGTCAAACTACCCCCGGGTCCCCGTTTCAAGTCGGATTGAGTTAAAATTCGAACCCGACTCAAATAATCCCAAAACAATATCATAAATAATAAAATAATATCAAAATAATTCAAAGAGGTCAAATGCAAAAATATCCTTAGGCCAAAAATGACATTAAAATATCATAATCACATGGTTAGGCTCTAGGTCAAACAGTCTCTAGGGTTTCACTAGCAAAACGTCAAAACCACAAGTCATTGATTTAAATAATTTTAAAATAATTTAAAATCACCAAAAATTATATCATGAATTAAATATCATTATTAAAATAATTATAAACACAAAATTTCAAAATTACCCTCAATCAGAAAATTAAAATAAAATAAAAAAAAATCAACCCAAAATTTAGGGTGCTCACATTCCTTCCTCCAGCCGCCGCCTCCCTCCTCTCCTCCGCCTCCAGCCGCCGCCTCCCTCCTCCAGTCCCTCACTGCCCCCATCCACCGGTCCCCGCACCGTCTCCCGCTTCGACGACTACCGCTCGGCCGTCCGCTCCCTCGCCGACTCCGACTCTCACTGCGCGGTCGACGGGAACGAGATGATGCGCTTCCACTGCCCATCCAGCGGCGGCGACGGGATCTACGACGCCCGCATCGTCTTCTCCCCGATGTGCTCGTCGGAAAGCGGTAGGGCCGCCGGCATCCAGAACTTCGACGAGAATTGGGTTCTGGTGCAGCAGCATCTCCAAGGACTGCCAACAAGTTGGCAGTCCAAACATATGTTAGGACTGCCAACTTGCTGGCAGTCCTAGGACTGCCACTAAGTTGGCAGTCCTAACATATGTTAAGACTGTCAACCCGCTGGCAGTCCTAACATATGTTAGGACTGCCAACCTGCTGGCAGTCCTAGGACTGATTGCTGGAAATAAATTGGTAAGCTACAGAATATTCAAGGATATATCCAACATTTAACATAGTTGGGGTCTAAGCTAATTTAAAAATGAATAATACTATTTGTACTTTTAAATTGTACCTCTAAATCGTTCCTTCTTATGTGGCTGCTGACGTGATATGTTGATGTGGCAGCTGACGTAGTAAATTTTAAAATTCAAATTCAAATTAACATTAAAATTAAAGTTAACATTAACATTAAAATTAATATTATCATTAACATTAAAATTAATATTAATATTAACATTAACATTAAAATTAATATTAACATTAATTAATATTAATATTAACATTAAATTAACATTAATATTAACATTAATTAATATTAACATTAAATTAATATGGACACAATTGGGTAATTAATTTTTTTTGGTTAAAATTTGTCATGTCATCGGTCATGTCAGATGACATATAATATTATTTGACATGCCATGTCAGCTACCACATAAGGAAGAATATATTGGATGGACAATTTGGAGGTACGAATAGCATTAGTCTTTAAAAATATGGAGCCCTATAAAATAGTGGGCGCATGGCCACCTCACCCCTCCCCGGAGAGTAGTTTCCGAGCTCATAATAATTCATGTTATAGCAAACTAAAAGGATGAAAAAAATTGGGTCAATAATGCTAATTTTATTATCAAATTCTTATAACACACTCACCCCCTGCTAACATAGTCCCACTTGGCCCCACCCGACCCCATCTACAACTAATTGAAACCGATCACGAGGATGGTTGTAAGCCCTTATGGGCCGTTTGGTATGCGAATTATTTTTTTATTCCCTAAAAATTTTAAGATGGGAAAACCATTGTGAAACCCGCATTTCTGATTTATTGGATTAATTAGATTTAATTGCATTTTGGTAAATTATTGAATTTTTTGTCGTAATATTTAATTATTATTATATTTATCATTATTATATTGTGGGTTCGAAATTATTTTCAAAATAATAACTGAGATTTTTGTTTGCGAGACCCGAGCCTAGACCAGTTCGAACCCGAACCCAATCCCGTTTTCGAACCCATCTTTTTTCCCCTCTTTTAAAACCTTAATTACTATTTACATGTTAGTAATAATATATATATATAAATATATATATATATATATAAATATATATATATATATATATATATATATATATATATATATATATATATATATATATATATATATACACTCACGTTGGGCCTGGTCACCCACGACCAGGCCATATTGCCTATTCTTCTGCCCTCTTTTCCCTCTCCTTACTTTACTCCTCACCATTCCCTTTCTTACACAAAAACAAATATAACCACCACCACCACCATCACGTTCTCACAGAACCCCCTCTCTTTTCCTCTCACACTCTCTCTCTCACGAACACAACTCCAGCTCTCCTACTTCCCCCTCATTCTCTGCAGCCCCAACCCGTGCCCTAGCCTCCGGCGACCCCGGCTTTCCCCGAGCGCCCGTCACCGCGGCCCGCCTTCTCCGGCGTCCAAGCCGCGACCCCCCGCCGGCCTGTCCAGCTCGGCGCCGCTCCCCGGCCTTCCCCTGCCGGACCCGCGCCCGTAGCGCCCCCTTCGGCGCCGCTCCCCCGGCCTTCCCCTGTCGGACCCGCGCCCGCAGGCCGCCTCCAGCACCTGCCGGCGACCCGGCTCCGCCCGAGTTCCGCCACCCTAGGTCGACCGTCCGGCGCGTCCGATCCCGACGCCGTCGCCCCGACCCCGCGGGTTTTTCGACCCGCTATCCGTACTTTTTCGTGCCCCGATCTCCGGATCCCGCTGTCCAGCGCTGTCCCATGGACTTCGAACCTGCTGTCCGCGCTTTTCGCGGTTTCGTTGCGCCAATTCCGCTGCTGACCGTGGTTTTTCTTTCTTTAATATCATCTGAGAGCTCTAGCCGAGCAACCCAAGGTATAATTTCGTATTCTCATTCCCGTTTCCGTAGTCGATGATGAGATTGGTCCCCGATTCCTTCCCGGAAATTCAATTTTTGTGGACGTAATGGTTTCAGAGTTTCTGAAATTGTTCTGTGATGTTTCTGTGGTTATTTCGGATTTTTTCGAAATGTGGTATTATGGATTTTGAGTGCTGTGGAGTTCCGACTTTATTTCGGGATTTTCAATTTTATTTCGGGTTTCCGATTTAGCTTCGGAAATGGTTCTGTGAATTTAATTTTTATGTAAAAATAGTTTTGGAAGTTAATTTTTGGGTTTTTCCTGGTTTGGGATAATTGTTGGAGTTGTCAGCGCATTTTCCCAGTTTTGGGTTGTCCCAGATA
The DNA here is from genome assembly GCA_029216955.1 of Iris pallida. Classification (NCBI taxonomy): domain Eukaryota; kingdom Viridiplantae; phylum Streptophyta; class Magnoliopsida; order Asparagales; family Iridaceae; genus Iris; species Iris pallida. The sequence goes on from JANAVB010044819.1 coordinate 3,039,474, forward strand.
TAGAGTAGATACTGCCCAATTTTTCAGAAATATTTTTAAAACAAATTTTCGTATAAAATTAGGGACTTGAAAATCGGACTTTTGCAAAACGTTTATATATTGGATTTGTCGGCTTTCGGATTTATGGATTTCTGTACCACCATTTAGGCGACGACCTTATAGGTCGAATGAGCCTGGCGAAGCACAAACGCTACAGGGTTCCTGTACGTTGAGGCGCTAGCCAATAATATGATATTTGGACCAAGTCCGAGACTCATATAATTATTATCTTTAATTTATAATTATTATTTTAGTACGGGTACTGCTGTTAGTATTTTTGGTGCAGGGCTTCGGCCTGCTGAATGGACCGCTTCCCGGCGTTCAGGATTCACCCAAGTTTTATTATTATTCCTAAAAGTCATTTATATAAATAAATGTAAGGACATAAGCCCAGTTTTCTATTTTCTTTGCTGCGACCTTGTATTGTGTAGCGTAGCTTTTCTTGATTTTCTGAGTTATTGTTTTGGCTTTAAACGCGTAGATTATTAAAATGAGTATTTATTTTAATATAGAAAATTAATAAGGTTTTCTCACAGTAAATAATTAGTAAAATTACAAGTTTGATTATTTAAACAAATTTACGTTCTTCTCATCTAAAGAAAAGTATTAGTTTTATATATGATATTACAAAATACTAAGTTTTGCCAAATTAATCGGTAAATTGCCATTTTTCCAATTAATCAATAACCGGCTTATTTTAAATAAATAATAACGAACGTAGAATTGCGACGTTAGACGTCTTCCGGTAGAATAATAAAAGAACTTAAAATCCGACTAGGACACTACTACTAAAGATTGTAACTCGCACACCTTGAATGGCTACAATATTGGTTCTAAGTCAAGGTTCTCAACTGTAGGATCTCGGAGACGAACCTGACTTCTACCCTGGAACTGTCATCCTACTCCAGTCATACAAATCGAGGCAAGTTACGGTTATGTTTTTCATGTATTTTATTTAGTAATTGTCTAGCTGCATGTTTAAACCATATTGCTACACGGATTCAGATATTGATTGATTGATTGTGGAGATTGGAGGAATAGTGTAACGTTTATGGCCAATACCCCTCATATTGCATATTGTGCGAGCTTACCCCTCTTACACACGGGGATAAGCCGTATCGCGTCGCTAGGACGCTATTGTATAACCCAAGCCGGTCATAGATGATTACACATTCAAATCACATTATTTTCAATTGTAGAATGCTGGAAAATATTGTTTAAACTGTTTAGCCTGCACTTTTCCATTATTAATTGAAATATGAGTTACATATTCGTACTTGCTCCCTCCTGACTGGAGACAACATTTTTAGGTGACATTGAGTATGCTGAGCAATTGTACAATAGCTATTATGACCCGGTTCTGTGCCCTGTGGTGTTGCCAGAGTCCCCCTTGGAGGACGCAGGACCTGAGGCCGATGAGCCTAACACTTAGCTAGTTATTTCCAGTTTCCAGTTTCATTGTTTTTAGAATTTTGTTAATTTGAATTCAGCATTTTTATTTCAGTTCTTTTACTTCCAGTTGTACCTTTCAAATGTTGAATAAAGTTTTAAAATTTCCGTACATTGAGTTGTGACAAATGTATAGATGTTGTTGTGAATACCTGCTAATAGAACAGCTTACTGCCGCCGTCTCACAACGGTGCAGGCTGGGCATGATCCGGTTCGACCCAATTATTTGGGATCGGGTCGTGACTTATTTTTAGTGGTGGCCCATGCAGTTCAGATCAACAACTTAGGAGAACATACTTAGAAACAATTAGAACACTAGAACATCAATTTGTCATGACATAGGATCGAAATATATATTATAAGTAAATATTTTTTTTGCTATAGACTGGTAGGCTACCTTGCTTGTGTTTGCAACCAAAACCTTCCAGAGTACGGCCAAAGGAAAGACCACCCGTTCCGGCCCTGCTGAAGATGAGGTGTCATCTACTAATCACACCCCACCTCCTCAAGCACGCCGGAACCCACCTCCCTTGCAGTTGATTGACCGTCCCCATGCTGCACCAGCACCCCGTCCCGTTTATGCTACTACAGCACAAACGGCAGAACCGGTGCTTCCCCGGACTGAGCCGCAGTCCCCTGCGGTAGTGCCCGCACCAGCTGCCCCACCAGTACCCGTAGATCCCACCGATCTAGTGGGCATGCTACGAGGAGTGCTTGAAGCCCAGAGAGCCCAAGCAGAAGCTCATTGAGAATAGACTGCAGCCCAAGCTGAAGCCCATCGCGAGCAGATCGCGATCATGAGAGAAGGCATGGAGAATGCCTATAACGTGGCTTTGGCTGCCCTCGAGAGAGGAGGAACCACTTCATTGGAGCCACGACCTGCCAAGGTAAACATAAATCTAGGAGTTAAGTTATGTATCATTTAGGCCATTCTTTTGATAAGAGGCGTATTATTATGTGAAGGTCGGAGATATAGAGAGTTTCAAGAAGCAGGGTCCTCGACCTTTCAAAGGAACCGAGGGAATCATCTACGCCGACGAATGGCTAGACAGCATGGAGCGTCTCTTGAGCGTCGCTTGACTACCAAAGGACCTCAAGACCGAAGCAGTAGGAGTACAGCTGCAAGATGTGGCAAGCACCTGGTATCGAAATGAACCCCGACTCCAGGACAAGCAGCTTGACTGGGTGTCACGCCCCGATTCCGTCGAATCGATAATCGTCCCCCGGACGTGATGCCGTGCAAACCTAATTAGCGATCGCACAAGGCCTAGTTATAAGGTAATTCGAGACACGAGATCTAAGAGAGTACGCAGACAAATTGATTCGCTCAATAAGTAAAGGAAACTTGAATTTTATTGATAATGAACATCTTTTACAGACTCCGATACAAGACTCATTGCCGCGCAGGCTACAACATGACTCGATTACAAAAGAGTGCCGATGAGATAGCCGTTCCATACATTGCACACATCCCTCAATATACACAAGGTACTCCAGTGACCTTGATGGGAGGGACGCTGAATCATCTTCCTTGGACTGTCGAGAGTCTTTAAAAGTGGAGTCACAGAGAAAGTCTTCGACGCACGACCGAAGCTTCAAAATCACGAACGCCGCCGAGCTAGCTGGCACGTCCTTCCTGGTTCGCGGGACCTGCAAAGAGCGAGGATCAGCACGAAACACATGTACTGGCGAATGGCAAATTAAATCCAAGCTCTGTATTTGATTCAAGAAGTTTCGTAAACATGTTAGCTAGCTATATCAATGATCTTTCTAACCATCCTGTTCGATTTGCATGTTAACATGTTTTGAGGCAAGCATATGAAACTATATATCATTAAGCAACTATCATATTCATCCCGTGTCCCATGCACCTGTTAAGCAGTGAAAGGGTATTCAGGCCACTGGCAATGTCAAGCCTTTTCGGACTATAGCATTGGTTAGACGACGCCCCTTTCGCGTCGGGTAGCGAGCCCTGTGCGAAAGTGCCCGCATAACTCGCGCCGATGAAGGGTTGGCACTTCTACACTCGTTTCTCTCGGGCTGAATCGGTCCTTTGACCTAGACAACCGTTCGAGGAAACTTCACCTTGTCGACAAGTTGTCCAATGACCGTTTTCTTTTAGACTTAGTCAATTTTTCTTCCTTAGCCGTATCGTTGCGATAAACGTTAATCGATTCATTCATTGTTTTGCATAGGCTAAGTGGATTTGTATAAGAAAACACGTTTTCCGTTTTTAAAACCGGCGGTTTGATAGCAAGTGTTTCGTGAAGAATCGTGCCACGATTTTTTTGATTCTACGCTATTATGACAAGCATTCATTTACTTCACATATTGAGTTTTGAAGTAGAGGGACGAGACGAAGGAGGTCAGCCACTCGCCTTAGGCTTGTTTCAAGCGAGCGACCGATTGGCTGCGCTGTCGTCGCCTACGCGATCACCTGCAATCGCATAAGCAACTGATTAGAACACTGTGCATTTCAAGGATATTCGATATGAATGCGAAGCTCGAAAATGTGTCACAAAAATCCATCGAAAACATTCACAAAAAACGTATTCACGAAACCAAAGCCAAATCAAGTGCGGCATAAAAACCAGAGCAACGGGAGGTCTCTCCCGACTCAGCCGCAGAGCCAATCCTCGAGGCGCAACCCGCTGAATATGGGACTTGGTTCCGAAGAAGCCATTCCATAACGTGGAATGGATCTTAATTCAACCGTTTCCGTTCGATCGACTCGGCCGATTCCGACCTATCGGTCCCGACCGAATCGATTGCGACAGTGTTCCTTTCTCGCGCACCCCGTAGACAAAAACGGGGCACGATGTAGGGACGGGGCACTACACCATAACCAACTAATAATAAGTTTCGTCCTCGAAACTTAAAGATAGAACCTACCTCTACGAGAATAACGAAGGAAATTTCTCCTTCATTTTCGATTCAAGCTCCCACGTCGACTCTTCGACCGAATGGTTCCTCCAGAGGACGCGAACGAGAGGGATCGCTCGATTGCGCAGCAACTTATCCTTACGTTCTAAGATTTGAACTGGTTCTTCAACGTAGGATAAGTCTGACTTTAGCTCCAGCTGGCCAAAATCTACCACGTGGCTAGGGTTGTGCACATACTTCCGCAGCTGGGAGACGTGGAAGACGTTGTGTACACCTTCGAGCGCCGGCGGTAGGGCAACTTTATAGGCCACTGGGGTGACCCGCTCGAGTATTTCGAACGGCCCAACGAATCTCAGACTCAATTTTTCCTTCGTGCCGAACCGAGTAACTCTCCGCATGGGCGACACTTTGAGAAATACGTGATCGCCTACTTGAAACTCAAGGGGGCGACGATGAATGTCCGCATAGCTTTTCTGACGACTCTATACGGTCTTTAATCTTTCCCGAATGAGCCAAATTTTCTGTACGGTCTGTTCAACCAGTTCCGGACCGAGAATCTGCCGCTCTCCGACTTCGTCCCAGCAAATGGGTGATCGGCACTTGTGCCCGTACAAGGCTTCATACGGCGCCATTTGAATGCTGGATTGATAGCTATTGTTGTATGCAAATTCGGCCAGAGGTAGATGATTTTCCCAGCTTGATTTGAAGTCAATTGCGCAGAGTCGTAGCATGTCTTCGAGAATCTGATTGACGCGCTCCGTTTGGCCGTCGGTCTGAGGATGGTAAGCTGAGCTGAACTGCAACTTGGTACCCAGCGCCGACTGAAGGCTACTCCAGAATCGTGACATGAACCGTGAATTCCGATCAGAGACGATGGATACTGGAACTCCGTGCAGCCATACTATCTCATCAAGATATATCTGCGCCAGGCGATCAACGCTCCAAGTAACTTTGATGGCAATAAAATGCGCTAACTTGGTTAATCGATCGACGATGACCCAGATAGCATCATTTCCTCGCGGCGTCTTAGGCAGACCAATAATAAAATCCATGCACACGTGCTGCCACTTCCATTATGGAATCTCCAGATTCTGAATCTCTCCGTCCGGTCTCTGGTGCTCAGCTTTCACCTACTGACAGGCCATGTATTGTGACACGAAGAGTGCCACATCTCTTTTCATCCCGTGCCACCAGAAATTTGTGCGGAGGTCCTTGTACATCTTCGTGCTACCGGGATGCAAAGTGTATTTCGCATAGTGCGCCTCCGACAGTATCTCCTTTCTGAGTTCTGAATCATCCGGAACGCATAGCCTACCCTTCAATCGAAGCACGCCAGTTTCGTCTTCCGTAAAGTCGGTCGTCCTGTCCGTCGAGATTAGCTCTCACACTTTCTTCAGGTATGGATCGTCCGTCTGAGCGGTCTTGATCTTATCAAGCAAGCTCGGCTCTAACTGCAACTTTGCCAACTGTACATTTCGAAATCTGACTCGGAGCTCGATGCCCATCTCTTCTAGGTCGTATTGCAGTCGGGGGTCGATGGATAACGAGGCAATATACTTCCGACTCAAAGCGTTCGCCACAACATTTTCCTTTCCCGGCGTATAGTCGATAGTCAAGTCGTAATCTTTGATTAGTTCCATCCAACGCCTTTGCCGCAAGTTCAGCTCCTTCTGCGTGAATAGATACTTGAGGCTCTTGTGATCGGTATAGATCGTGCACGCCACGCCATAGAGATAGTGGCACCATAATTTTAACGCAAACACAATCGTCGCTAACTCTAGGTAATGCGTGGGATAGTTCTTCTCGTACGACTTTAACTGTCGGAAAGCAAAAGATATCACCTTGTTCCGTTGCATCAGCACGCAGCCCAAGCCCAGACCAGGCACGTCGCTGAATATCTGGAAACCCTCAGTCCCTTCTGGAAGTGCGAGTATCAGGGCCGAGACGAGCCTCTGCTTCAACTCTTGGAATGCAGCTTCGCAGTTGTCTGACCATTCAAATGCGACTCCTTTCTGGGTGAGGCGAGTCAGAGGCGATGCGATCTTTGCGAAGTCTTTCACGAAGCGTCGGTAGTATCCAGCTAAGCCAAGGAAACTTCGAATCTCGCCGACGGATGCTAGTCGTTTCCAATCGACAACGGCTTCAACTTTCTTTGGGTCGACCGTAATGCCTTCAGCAGAAATGATGTGTCCGAGGAATGCGACGCTGCTAAGCCAAAATTCACATTTGCTTCGCTTCGCGTATAGTTAATTTTCTCGAAGGGTCTGAAGCACGGTCCGCAGATGCTCAGTGTGTTGCTGCCTATTCTTCGAGTAGACGAGTATATCGTCGATAAAGACTACTACGAACTTGTCGAGGAATGGTCGGAACACCCGATTCATTAAATCCATGAAAACGGCAGTGGCATTCGTTAGGCCAAACGACATTAACAGGAACTCGTAATGGCCATATCGAGTACAGAATGCAGACTTCGGCACATCGTCCGGCTTGATCTTGAGTTGATGGTAACCCGAACGCAGATCAATTTTAGAGAACACCGTGGCTCCTTGAAGCTGATCAAACAGATCGTCTATGCGGGGCAGGGGGTATTTGTTCCGGACGATGGCTTTGTTCAGCTCGCGGTAGTCGATACAAAGACGCATAGAGCCATCCTTCTTCTTGACAAACAGCACGGGCGCTCCCCAGGGTAAGACGCTGGGTCGGATGAATCCCTTGTCGAGCAATTCTTGTAACTGCACCTTGAGTTCTTTAAGCTCTGCAGGGGCCATTCTGTACGGGGCTTTCAAGATCGGTTGAGTGTCGGGGAAGATATCAATAGTGAACTCAATCTCTCGATCAGGCGGCATGCCGGACAGCTCATCCGGGAACACATCGGAGAATTCTGCCACAACGTCGGTTTGACCCGCGTTTGCACCATTCTGTCGCATGTCTCGAACGGAAGCTAGATAGCCTTCGCACCCGAAATGCAGCATCTGTCGAGCAGATATTGCAGAGATCACTATGCAGGTTGGCGACGCCTCACCACACGAGTAGCAGAATTCAGGCACTCCAGGTATGCGAAATGTGACCTTCTTTTCAGCGCAATCTATGGTTGCGTTGCACGGACCGAGCCAATCCATCCCCAGAATGATATCGTAGTCCTTAATATTTAGAACTATCGCATCGAGACTGACCTTTTGACCACCTATACAGATGATTCCGTCTCTGTAGACTAAATTTGCAGCTAGTGGCGTGCCCGATGGGATGTTAACAGTGAGCTTGAGACCCAGCGGTGTTAGGGGAAATTTGTGCTCGGCGGAAAAGTCTGCCGATATGAAACTATGTGTGGCACCTGAATCAAATAATACACGAGCAGGTTTATTATTGAATTACAGTATACCTGTCACGACTGTGTCAGATGCGAACACTTCGTCTCGGGTCATGGCGTAGACGCGGCCCTGAGCATTAGGGCGACGGTCTTGGCCATTCTGTTGTGCGGTCGGTGGAGCCCGAGGTGCTTGGCCTTGGTTTTGCTGATGTTGCGGAGGACGTTGGTTCGACGTAGCTTCCGGGCAGTCCCTTACGAGGTGATCTCTTTTGCCGCACGCGAAACATACTTTGTGCTTAAGTCGGCACTCAGTGTCCAGGTGCCCGTCCTTGTGGCAGAAATTGTAGACCATCCGCTCATTCGTCTGGTTGTCGCGATATTGACGCTTATGTGTGTTATTGCCTCCCGCATTACTATGACGTTTGTTATTAAGGTGAACAGCACCGGTAGTAGTAGGAGGATACTCGGACTCCAGACGGATAGCGTGGTTGAGTGCCTCGTCCACTATTTTGTATTTCGGTACCGAGACATGAGCACGGATAGAGGAACGCAGGCCCACTACAAATCATTTTGCTCGACTTGCAGTGGTACGTAAATAGTCTCCAGCAAACTTGGCCAGTTTGTTGAACTTGGCCGCATATTGTCGTACAGTCATATTCCCTTGCGTCAACTGAATAAACTTATTTTTTTTTCTGTCGTACGGCTGCAGAAAGATATTCGTTCTTGAACGCATCTCTGAATGTCGCCCATGAGATCGTCGTCGTCTCATCTTCATATTGAATAGCCCGCTTCTGCACAGCCCACCAATCGTGCGCGTTCATTCGAAGTAGAAGTTGAGCACACGCGACTTTCTTCGAGTCCTCGACACCCAGAAGCTCGAACTTGTCTTCCAGCTCCTCCAACCAGTCGATCGCTACCGAGGGATCTTCTGTGCCATTGAAGGAAGTGCGGCAGCTTTTAGTGAATTTTGACACGTCGAATTTAGAACTTCTCGGTGCCGCAGGTGAGAGCACGGGCGCCTCTGGTTCGGCTTGAATCGAACCGCAGGCTGGGTCACGACAGGCGTCATCATTGAATTGTTGTTGTTGCCCACGACCGACTGTACGATCTGCTGGAGGGTATTCAGCTGCTGCTGCTGCAGCTTGAATTGAGCCTCGAACTGATTCTCAAATTGAGCCTGACGAGCCTCCGCTTGCTGACGATGGAGCTCGTTTTGACGTTGCTGCATTTCAAGCATCTGCAGCATACGTTGCATCGGGTTGCCGGAAGGTCCGGCTACAGTAGGCGTCATTCCCGTTGGGTTGACGGAATGCTCGGGTCTAGAAGCACTCGAGCCGCTGGAAGCGCTCGTCTCGTCTTCCGTCTGAGCTCCCGTAATTGCAGGAAAAAAAGAAAGGCAACTCTCGTTAGTTTCAGAAAACGTCCTGGGTTCAGCGTATGGAACAACTCTTCTCATCGACACGAGGTCAACGGTTGGAGACTAGAATTCGACACTAGAGGCCAAGGACGTAAAGTCGTGCTCTGATACCATTATGTCACGCCCCGATTCCGTCGAATCGATAATCGTCCCCCGGACGTGATGCCGTACTAACCTAATTTGCATCGCACAAGGCCTAGTCATAAGGTAATCCGAGACACGAGATCTAAGAGAGTACGCAGACAAATTGATTCACTCAATAAGAAAAGAAAACTTGAATTTTATTGATAATGAACATCTTTTACAGACTCCGATACAAGACTCATTGTCGTGCGGGCTACAACATGACTCGATTACAAAAGAGTGCCGATGAGATAGCCGTTCCATACATTGTACACATCCCTCAATATACACAAGGTACTCCAGTGACCTGGATGGAAGGGACGCTGAGCCATCTTCCTTGGACTGTCGAGAGTCTTCAAAAGTGGAGTCGCAGAGAAAGTCTTCGACACACGGCCGAAGCTTCAAAATTACGAACGCCGCCGAGCTAGCTGGCGCGTCCTTCCTGGTTCGCGGGACCTGCAAAGAGCGAGGGTCAGCACGAAACACATGTACTGGCGAATGGCTAATTAAATCCAAGCCCTGTATTTGATTCAAGAAGTTTCGTAAACATGTTAGCTAGCTATATCAATGATCTTTCTAACCATCCTGTTCGATTTGTATGTTAACATGTTTTGAGGCAAGCATATGAAACTGTATATTATTAAGCAACTATCATATTCATCCCGTGTCCCATGCACCTGTTAAGCAGTGAAAGGGTATTCAGGCCACTGGCAATGTCAAGCTATTTCGGACTATAGCATTGGTTAGACGACGCCCCTTTCGCGTCGGGTAGCGAGCCTTATGCGAAAGTACCCGCATAACTCGTGCCGATGAAGGGTTGGCGCTGCTACACTCGTTCCTCCTGGGCGGAATCGGTCCCTTGGCCTAGGCAATCGTTCGAGGAAACTTCACCTTGTCGACAAGTTGTCCAATGACCGTTTTCTTTTAGACTTAGTCGATTTGCTTCCTTAGCCGTATCGTTGCGATAAACGTTAATCGATTCATTCATTGTTTTGCATAGGCTAAGTGGATTTGTATAAGAAAACACATTTTTCGTTTTCAAAACCGGCGGTTTGATAGCAAGTGTTTCGTGAAGAATCGTGCCACGATTTCTTTGATTCTACACTATTATGACAAGCATTCATTTACTTCACATATTGAGTTTTGAAGTAGAGGGACGAGACGAAGGAGGTCAGCCACTCGCCTTAGGCTTGCTTCAAGCGAGCGATCGGTTGGCTGCGCTGTCGTCGCCTACGCGATCACCTGCAATCGCATAAGCAACTGATTAGAATACTATGCATTTCAAGGATATTCGATATGAATGCAAAGCTCGAAAACACGTCACGAAAACCCATCGAAAACATTCACAAAAAACACATTCATGAAACCAAAGACAAAGACAAATCAAGTGCGGCATAAAAACCAGAGCAACAGGAGGTCTCTTCCGACTCAGCCGCAGAGCCAATCCTCGAGGCGCAACCCGCTGAATATGGGACTTGGTTTCGAAGAAGCCATTCCATAACGTGGAATAGATCTTAATTCAACCGTTCCCGTTCGATCGACTCGGCCGATTCCGACCTATCGGTCCCGACCGAATCGATAGCGACAGTGTTCCTTTCTCGCGTACCCCGTGGACGAAAACGGGGCACGATGTAGGGACGGGGAACTACACTGGGACACTTCAAGAGGCTGTTCCGCAGGAAGTTCTTCCCAACATCAGAGATGCGGAAGATGAAAAGACAGTTCCAGGACCTGAAGCAGGGGAACATGACGGTTGGAGAGTATGCGGCAGAGTTCGGCCGACTTAGCCGCTTTTCCCAGAACTTGGTTGCTGACCCCAAGGATCATGCTGAAAGATTCAGGTATGGACTAAGGGAAGAAATTTGTGCCCCTGTGATCGCAGGCGGCGCCAAGACATACGAGAAGATTCTGATACGAGCTCAGGACGTGGAGAAGAGCCAGCCTTCTCGTTCGAAAAGGGAGTATCCTGGAACTAGCAACTTCCAGGGTAACCAGAGAAGGCCCAACAACAACAACAACAGGCCTTCACACCACCACCAGCAGCACCATCAGGCAAGGACCAGTGACAGAACGCTTCAGAAGCAGATCTCTGTCTGCGACTACTACAAGAGGCCAGGACTGTCACGCACCGCTCCTGTAGGAGCGATCGTCCTCGCTAAGGCGTGATGCCGCACGAGTCTAGATTGCGCTCGTGCAAGGCAGTTCCATAATGGCCGATTACATCGGCGGCAACGGGGTCGTCGCACAGAAGTCCCAAGCAAATTTATTGAAACATGCAACAAAAATTTAGAACAAGCACACATGAACACAAGTCATTCAAAAGAAGCTCTTTATTGATATTGAATACAAGATTATATTTGTGGGTGCAAGGCCAAATTACAAGTCTTTCGTGCTCACTTTTCTCTCGATTACAAGTTACTTTACTCTCTCTCATCTCTCGATTACAATGCTTGAGCCAGCGGAAGCTTCGGAAGGCGATGTCCATACATTACGTCCTGTATAAGTCTTCAATCAACACGGCCACACACTTCGAATCGCCAAGGAACTCCGGGCCTCGACGCATCCAAGCGAGCTCCGCGCCACGAGCTTCTACCTGTGCCTGCACATGAACACTGTATGGGTGTCAGTACTCAACTGTACTGGTGGAGTGAGCTTCTCTCGCCCACCCATACATAACCGACACGTTCATTTACTTTGTGCAGCTTAAGTTCCTTTCGATTGTCTTTCTAGTCATGCCTTATGATCAGTTTTAAGACCACGACGCCTAACCAACTCGTTATGCGACGACATAGTCGTGCTATCAGGTCAACGTGTATTTCGATCGAGGCAGTGTCTCATTGCGTATGTACTTGACCAAACTTCAACTCGGGACGGCAGGGTCGTGCCATACTCTATTCGTAAACTTAGATATATTCAAGACAGTGCCTCGCCGAAGGGCAACTCACGCGAACTCGGCCGTGCCAAGACCTTTACTCAAGCCCAAGTGCCTCAAGCCTATTCTCGTGCTAACGACGTTAAGGGGACGACTCATGCAGGTCGTGCCGCTAGACTTGATTTGTGCCTTAAGACCTTGCTTAGACTTGTATATGCTTCAAGATTGAGGCCGCGCCTCACAACTTATCAAGACTTTATCCATGCTACCGCCTAGCGGTCTTTCTATTCGACTCATGAACCAACTTAGACAAGACTTGCCAAACCTAGTATCGATCTCATGGACATCCCGACGCCAAGTATCGTGCTAAGCACGGTGCCTATGCTGTAGGACAATCTTAGGCCCAGATATTGTATTACCGACTAGACATGATTCCAGTTCTAAATCCAATCCAAAGGCATACACGCGGTGTGCCGCTATTGCCGACACATCTACATGAGTGGTCACTAGCAATGTCAAGCTATCTTGGACTGGCTCGTGGGATATCAGCTCGTCCCTACACGGGTAGCTAGCTCGGAGGCGTCGAAGTCTTCCATGCGGTTATCCAGCATCCTACTTTAAGCCGCAACTCGCTTCCCCCGGGCCGAATGATCCCGGTGCCCCGGCAATCATTCGAGAAGACTACACCTTGTCGACAAGTTGTCCAATGATCATGCAAGTCTCAACTTGATCTAACCAATCCTTTCTTAACATAACCATGCATTCCTTCTTTCTATCGAGACTTAACAAGACTCCCAAGCCGCGGGACCGATCTCGTGTGCGGGACTTATCAAGACTTAGCGAGACTTCCAAGCCGCGGGACCGATCTCGTGTGCGGGACATATCAAGACTTAGCGAGACTCCCAAGTAACGGGATCGATCTCGGCGACAACAAGTCGTGTGGACTTCCTTTGTTTGTGGCAAGCTTTGCACTAAACCGGCCATAGCTCGTGCCTTAGATAGACCTGGTTCTTTAGACGGTGCTAACGCTCAAGTCATATACTTTATACGACGAGCCTTGTTCTCAAGGGACTATGCGACTTGACAACTGCAGATAGAGCGGGACAGTGCTAGAGATGGCTTTGATAGTCCAACGCAACTCTTGTCTAACTTATTTGGGCAACGACTCGACGAGCGAAGGCCACGCCGAGCTTCGCATCAAGGGGAACGTGCCATGCACGGGGTCGACTTGAACAACCAAGTTCGTGCCTAGACTTAAGCCAACAGCCGTGCAAGACGACTTAACTTGCGGGTCGTGCGAAGGCTATGCCAAGCCTTGCGGGACATGACCGAGCATGCTTTATTAAGCATTTACGCAGGCGACACCTATGACTTAGGCTATTTCAAGTGTCGGGACAACTTAGCAACTTAAGCCAACTTCCTTCTCCCAAGCCGCGGGATCGAAGGATCGAGTGTCATTTGAAAACACGCTGAGCCGACTTCTATGAAGACCGTGGGACCATTTTCTATGTTCTAAGACATTTCGACGGGTCGAAATTATTTTCTTAGCTATGTGGGTTCGTAGCTTTTATATTAGCCTACTTGTGCAAGTTGAAAACATGCGCGTTATTAAGTGAAGGTTAAGATGAGACAAGTTTACCGAAACTACCCCACCTGTGCGAGGAGTCATCTCGGACGAGCGAGCCTTCGAGTAGCCGTCGCAAGGCTAAGTTCCAAATGCCGTCGACGTTTCGATTCCTCCGGTTGACTTTGCGGTACGGGGCACTACAACATACACCACTCAGAACAAGTCTCGTCCTCGAGACTTTCCTGAAGGCAAGCCATCCTACCATTTCTATGGCCAAGACTTAATCGTACACACTCCGCCTATGTGTTTCCTCAATTCCGAGCCACGCTCGCACGACTATCAATCATTTCATTTAACTCGTTTTTAAGTTCTCGACACTCTTCTATTTCCTAAGTCTTACTTGAACTCATCGTATCACTTGGCTGGATCGTGCATGCATTCCAATATCATCTGCACCCATATCCCATATACCAATATCATCTGCAATCTATCTATGCAAATAGACATCTCGGTCTTAGGTGAAACTACAACTATACTCAAAGGCAGGCTCTGTTCATGGGTGCCTCACTGGAAAAGGTAAGGAAAAGTAGTAATAATCATCAAGGCTGTAAGTTATACTAACATCCTATGTGTAACTGGTTGGTATTATAGATAACAGGAGAATTATCTGCAATGGGTTACTATTCTAACACCAATGCTAACTATCACCTCTAGGGTACAGACACTCTACAAGTCATCATACCATTATACTATGAAGGAACTACCTATGAATGAGCTCTACAAAACTAAATATCCCTACTCCTAAGTCATTTATAACAATCAAAAGGGTATGATGTTTAAACCTTCTCAAGATACAATCTGTTAATCAAATGCGTTTGTCCAAAATCATGTTGTCCAGAGTCTTCATCATGCTAGTGAGCAAGGCTACGATAATCACAGAGTCTTTGACTAAGGTACGTACCTCTAGGTTCATGGAATTTAAAATTTTCGCACTGCCGTATGCGACGGCGAAAACCTTAAATTTCCATACCCGAGAATACTTCCAAAATATGACTACATGTCCTCACTATGCCAACTAACACGACTATCGAGGATTCTAGATCCCATGATTTAGGCGACCTAGCCCATATGATTTTCTCAGAAGAAAAACAAACACAACACAAGGGTAACATGACAAAATTAATCAATCAACAAGGAACAGATGGAATCGGATTTCAAGGTAATTATAAAAGACAATTGTGGGAATAGAATTGAGAAGAACGGAACTTACAGCAAGATCTCCAACGGTCTGTGCATTCTCGACTGTCCTGACGATAGCTCACCCTGCTAGTTTCCTCCAGCCTGATGCTGATACTACACAAATCTCTGCTGCTGATGCTGTATGAATCGCTGCTGCTGAGAGAATCCGGAAACGAAGGAAAAAGTTTTTGTACAGACGGAGGTGCACCTCCAATGTAGCAGAAATGCCAACCTGAGTCGGCACAACAGAAGCTGCGGTCTCGAGGCCCTGATGAACAGGACGAGAGGTGGCCAGCCTCTCGATAGTATCCCCCGAACTGAAGCGATGAGATCGTGTCTTTATAACCATCATGAAGACAGATCAAAACAAGAAGCAATTTCTGAGAATGAAGCAAAAATTCAAGGAGAACAGTTTATATTAAAGGAAAGTCAATAAGCAAAAATTTTAGACAAAAGGAATCGGATTAAGAGTTTTTTCTAATGTGATTGAGTACCTCCAAAAATATCCTAATCCTACTGTAGGCTGTAGTGATACTCTAGTTCGAATACCACTACATAAACTTGACCTGCATGGGCCACCACTAAAAACGTGTCACGACCCGCACCCTAGAGTAAGGGCACGAGACGTGGGTACGTCCATCCTACGCCACAGTGTCGGCGATAGAACGCTGTCCTAGGTCAAACATCTAACAATATAAAGGTACCTGTACATTATATACTCTCCGAATGGAGGTGACATAGCAGATACAGTCTCAATCACAACTAAGGTAGAGCAAGATAAAAGATAGGTAAAACATGAAATCCAAAAGAGATACAACAGATAGAAGTCTAAGTGTCTAGATACACAAACCCAAAAAACATCTCAAAGCTCAATACAGTAATCCATAGAATAAATACAACTCAATACAACTGAAATAACTAACTAAACAACCTCTACTGTGTCTCCTCTAGGCTAGCAGGCAACCTCCAGGCTATCTGTAAAATTTATCAACAGGTCCAGTCAGGACAGGAACGAGCACAATCTCATCTAGAAAACCTAAGTAAATGACAGAGAACTATAAAGCAGTTATAGACAGTTGTATTGATGAACATGGCAGTTTATGTTCAGATGATGGTAAGAAAGACAGATATAGTACAAGGAAAGTAAGTAACTAAACAAGAGAAGAATCATGGCAATAAAGACTGTAAATAGAAACTAGCTGAACCAGGATAACATGATATAAGTCCAGACAGTAAATGTAAACAAGTGTAAGACCAACGTAAATCTAGACAACATGAATCTGATACCAGGTGATTCCAGTACAAGATGAGTCCGGTATGAGATGATTCCAGTCAGTGATCAAAGATTCCAGGGTGAGTCCAGACTATACTCTAATAGTGTATTTTAAAATACCGAGATCGACATGTAAACGGCTATAGGTAATCCGGCACATCACACACTCGGCCGGGTGTGAGATGGCTATCATTCCAGTAGATTCCAGCATGTGGGGTGATTCCAGAATTGGGGTATGTCTATATGTCTTACTCAAGTATTTCTCCTCCCAGCAAGTACAAGTGAATCCAGAATACGATACGAGAATCGAGATAAGTCCAGCCAAACGTGATGATACCAGCAAGTGATTCCAGGGTGATTCCAGTAATAGAAGCCAAATATGATGATACCAGTAATAGAGGCCAGACAATATGGTATGTGTGTCGCATACATGAATCCAAAAATATCCATACGTGTTGTAACAGAGAATCACATACAACTAACTAGAACTGAAGTACAGTAATTGACAAATAAATGAGAGAACTATCAGAGAATGTACTCACCTGATGTCTGAATGTCCAAAGTAAATATACTGTCCGATGAGAGGTGTCTGGCTCCTAATCAGAACAGCACAAGTCACAACAAGTCCAAAATAACAATATAAAGTTCTACTATGCATTCTACATGATTCTAGGTCAATCTAGACCAAAGTCAACTCTTGGTCAACTTGGTCAACCCTAAAAGTCAAACCTAGGTCAACTATGGTCAAACTAGGTCTAACAAGTCTAAATTAGGTCAAACAAGTTATTCTAGGTCTAAACAAACTAAGTATATGCAAATCAAGTATCCAAGATAGCTACTAACTCATAGCCTAAGTCACTTGCTAAACCAAGCACAAAACTAAACCATAAGCTAACAAGGCACACAAACTTAGTCATATAATGTATATATATTATTCACATTCACATATTCATATACATAGATATATATAGGAAAGCTATATATATAGGCACATATATATATATATATATATATATATATATATATATATATATATATATATATATATATATATATATATATATATATATATATATATGCCGGGCGCTTGTAGCTCAAGTGGCTAGGCGCACCGGCACTTGGGGCATCGGACGGAGTTCGAGCCCCCACGGGGGCGGCTTGGTGGTTCGCCCACGGCCCCCGGGCCAAGCGGTGGCTGGGTGTCTTTGACACGGCCGCTTGGTTTTAAAAAAAAGAAAAAAAAAATATATATATATATATATATATATAGAGAGAGAGAGAGAGAGAGAGAGAGAGAGAGAGAAAGAGAGGTAAAAGAGTAAGTGAGTATGTGTGTGTTTGGCATGTGTGTGAAAGGATATGTGTTAATGTTCTAAAATTTAGTGATAGTTAGGTGTATGTGACATGGGATACATGATGTCAAAGGGTGTATGAATGCATGTGTGTAAAAGGTTATAGGTTAACTCAGTTTATAGAAATATATACATACATACTTACCTTGTATACATGCATACATACATATCATGTATATTACTGTCACGTCCCAGTACCGAAATACGGAGACGGACTAAGCTACTCCATATGAGGTACGTAACGTCATACGGCGATCGTGGCTGTCAAGAGACTAGGGGGTACATGCTACAATCAAGTCTCCTATGGTCCCACAGAGTTCTATGTCTCAATCAATCAAGTCACATCAGCAATTAAATGAACAATAAAGATAAAGCAGTAAGGCGTCCCCGACGCTTCATCAAAATGGTCATGAGAGACTAGCTTTATAATTTAGCTATCTCAGAGAGTCAGGAGTACAAAATTATACACAGCTGCAGTCTGTTTAATTACAATTATGTACTGACACAAAATATCAAGTAATCCGGCTAACATGTGCCGGTGGCTAAACGCCGCAAAAGTATAAGCAGGAGTGCTAGAGAAGAAACCCACTCGAGTCCCCGAACCGCCATGCTCCTAGTATGCACCATGGATGTCAGGAAGGAAGATCGTGTCTTCTGGCTCTGCTACGAGATCTGGCCAAACAAAACCAGCGGGGTCAGCCCCGAATAGCAAGTACCGCCAAAGGGGCACAAGAGTTAAGATTAAAAACCCAGATAATAGAATGATTGATAATAGTAATACTTATGCAACTATTATAGGGTAGCGCAACATCTTCGAGCCTATATGGAACCCTTACAACCAAACAAGGACAAAAGGTGCCGCATGGAGTCGGGACGTGTCGTACTCTATAACTTTCACATAAGTTAAAAGGGTATAAACAATAAAATCTCCTGATTGTGACTTCGGTCGATAGCCTATCGCAACACAATAACCAACCCAACAATCAAACAAGAACATGGGTTGGATCATGTACCACGATAGACCATGTTCCTCGGTCATTCACAGAAGTAGCACTTCACAACCAGAATAAGTCTTCCGTTCATAACTTCGGTCCACAGCCTGTCATAGTACGATAACCAACCCAACAATCAAACAAGAACATGGGTTGGATCACGTACCATGACAGTCCGCTTCCCTCAGTTATTCACGGAAGGTAATAAGATACACATAAGTCGTTTTCACGGCCAATCAAGTCTACGAGTTTCTAGTGGGACGAGGTTATCCTCGCATCATGTTGTTAGAAAATCCTCAGATCGTATCTTTCCAGCAAGGCTAGCCAACCCAGGGGTTCGCGTAGACAGGTGTCATTGAGCACAGGTCCCTCGTAAGGCCACCTTGCTAAGATATATAATATATAGCAGGAATTAATCGGATACCGTCATCCACTCGTTGCGGATGACACAGTATCCGTGGAGACCAGCCGGTGCGTCAAGACAATATCTCAAGGCGGCTGGTGTAACACGATCTCGGGATTCTGCCCTCCCTATGCATCTAGTATATTTAGTTGCCTAGTTTAATCCTAGGTGAAATCTTGGACTCACATGCTGTGGCCTGCATGATTATCCTCCTAAAGTCGTACTTTAGTACGAGTACCCCAAAGAGGATCCATGTCAATCAGTATGTCAACATGTGCTACCCTCCTTAGTGTAATGCATCATTGCAAATACGCCACGTGGAGTTACGGGTCATTTGTCGAGCATAAACAAGAACTGGGACATTCAGGTACATGTATCGGGTAGGAACACTTTGTTCTTTCGGGTCACATTAGTGCTCATATCATGCTCGGGACAAAAGGCGTAAGGATATAAAATGGGCATATAATATCTGATAAAATATCAAAAGCGTACGCACAAAAGCACACACGCTCAAGGGGTGAAAAGTCACGCAGGCTCACTCAAGGCAGCGTGCGTGAAAAGTCACGCAGGCTCAAGGGGAGATCTGCGTGAAAAGTCACGCAAGCTCAAGGAGAGAGCTGCGTAAAAAGTCACGCAAGCTCAAGGAGAGAGCTGCGTGAAAAGTCACGCAAGCTCAAGGAGAGAGCTGCGTGAGAAGTCACGCAAGCTCAAGGAGAGAGCTGCGTGAAAAGTCACGCAGACTCGAGGAGAGAGCTGCGCGAAAAGTCACGCAGACTCAAGGAGAGAGCTGCGTGAAAAGTTACGCAAGCTCAAGGAGAGAGCTGCGTGAAAAGTCACGCAGACTCAAGGAGAGAGCTGCGTGAAAAGTCACGCAGACTCAAGGAGAGAACTGCGTGAAAAGTCACGCAGACTCAAGGAGAGACACGCTTCCAACATGAAGCGTGCTCAAACAGAAGCACACTGCTCACTGTCTTCTCCAAACAGCAAGAACACTATGGCTGAACCCAAGCTTCAAGGCATCATAACTTGGCCATCCGAACTCCAAATCCAGATTTCCAAAGTTCCAACTTGGGTGAAACTGAATGCTCTTCCACATGGAAGCATCAAAAACCCATAAAATCCAACTAAAGTAGATCAAACCATACAAAATCCGAAAATGATTAAAACTTAGATCTACAAAAATTAAAGCTTCAAAATGGAAATTTCTAAGTTCTAAACTAGTATAGATTGAGGAGAAGAACATGGTTTGGCAAATAGTTTTGTAAGAAATCATTGACAAAATTATGGATCCATCTCTTGAGCAAGTTGGTACTTGCCTTGGTTGGTGGAGGAAATAAATGAGAGGAAGTAAATGAGAGGAGAGAGAAGGAGATGAGTTATTATATAGAATCTTGAACCCATGGGTTCATGATGAACCATTGGTGAACGAAGAATAGGTTACCCAAATGAGCTAAAACTGTAGGCCCAAATGCAGAAAATAAATTAGAAAATAATATTTTGTCGAATATTTTTGGGAAATGCATGAAAAAATACTGCATAATAAATATCGTATAAATTCAAGGTAAATATAATTTATCGATTTATGCATTAAAATACATATTCTAGGATTGGGGAGTGACATCTCTACCCTTCTTAGAAAAATTTCGTCCTCGGAATTTCAGCCAAGACAGGATAGTAAAATCAGGGCAAGCAAGGCACAATCATATACAAGTTAACTATCATAGCAGTTATTATCATACATCACAAAGTGCAAAACAAGCAGGTGCAGATAAGCATGGAATCGTGTCAATAAGGTGCAAAAATATACCTTATTAGTCAAACAAATGCGGATACCGCGATCTGATCTCGTCCTCGCGCTCCCAGGTTGACTCTCCCGAAGAGTGATGGTTCCAAGAAACACGGACAAGGCTTATCGTCCGATTCTTGAGTACCTTCTCTCGCCGGTCCAAAATAGACACGGGTTGTTCCTCGTAAGTTAGGTCGGTACCAACGACTAACTCAGAATGATCGAGGACATGACTCGGATCTGGGACATACCCACGTAATTGGGACACATGAAACACATTATGTATGCCAGTTAACGAAGGCGGAAGGGTAAGTCGATAAGCCACATCGCCTACCCGAGCGAGAATCTTAAAAGGACCAACGTATCTTGGACTAAGCTTTCCTCGGGTTCCAAATCTGATGATACCCCGAGTAGGCGAAATCTGCAGAAACGCTTGGTCGCCAACTCTGAACTCTAGAGGCCTACGATGCTGATCTGCCCAATGACGATGTCGGTCCTGTGCAACTCGAAGGCGCTCTCTGACCAACTTAACTATCTCCACAGTCTGCGTGATCATCTCTGGTCCCAACAACTTCCGTTCTCCGACGTCGTCCCATGCCAAAGGGGACCTGCACTTCCTTCCGTACAATGCTTCGAACGGGGCCATCTGAATGCTAGCCTGATAGCTGTTGTTATAGGAGAACTCCACTAGATGAAGGTGATCCTCCCAAGATCCGCCAAAATCTAAGGTGCACGCCCGTAGCATATATTCTAACGTCTGAATGGTTCTTTCTGATTGCCCGTCAGTTTGTGGATGATAAGCAGTACTGAATCTTAACTTGGTTCCCAAACTTTGGTGTAAGCTCCGCCAAAAATGGGAAGTAAACCGCGTATCCCGATCTGATACTATACTAACTGGAACACCGTGCTGCCTTACTATCTGCTTCATGTATATTTCTGCTAACTGCTCAGTAGTCTGTCCAACTCGGAAGGGATAAAAATGAACGACCTTTGTGAGTCGATCTACTATTACCCAGACTGCATTCTTACCAGCCGGGGATCTAGGTAAACCGGTCACAAAATCCATCGTGATGTGCTCCCATTTCCATTCTGGGATAGGAAGCGGCTGTAGCAACCCTGCTGGTCTCTGCTGCTCGGCTTTCACCTGCTGACATACCAGATACTTGGATACAAATCTCGCTATCTCTCTTTTCATGCCATTCTACCAAAAGTACTGCCTGATATCTCGATACATCTTCGTTCCTCCTGGATGAATGGAGTAAATAGAACTATGAGCTTCAGACATGACTTCTTGCCGAAGGTCTCCACTCGGTACACAAAGTCTGTTTCCAAACCTGAGCGTACCATCTTCATGAATCACTAACTCCTTCCTACGGCCTGATTCACACTCCGACCGCAACTTCTGAATCTGTGGATCTTCTGCTTGTGCTGCCCTTATCCTCTCTACTAAGGTTGACTGAATCTGCATACTGGTCATTCTTCCTATATCCCTTGGCAAAACTACTTCGATTCCCATACTCTGAAGGTCTTCTAAAATATGCTTCTGCGAGGTCAAGATAAAGGCACTGTCTCTCCTACTCAGTGCATCGGCAACTACATTCGCCTTGCCTGGATGATACTGAAGATCTAAATCAAAATCCTTCAACAGTTCTAACCATCTTCTTTGCCTCATGTTCAAATCTCGCTGCGTGAATACATATTTCAAACTCTTATGATTAGTATAGATCTCTACCCGATCTCCGTATAAATAATGCCTCCACAACTTGAGTAAAAACACCATAGCTGCTAACTCCAAATCGTGAGTCGGGTAATTCTTCTCATGGTCTCGAAGCTGCCGAGATGTATATGCTATCACCTTTCCATGCTGCATCAATACACATCCAAGACCCTTTCCAGATGCGTCACAATATACTGTAAAGCCTCCCGTTCCTACTGGAAGCATCAAGATCGGGGCTGAGATCAATCTCTTCTTCAATTCTTCAAATGATGCCTGACAGCTAGCTGACCAAATAAACTCTACGTCCTTGTGCGTCAAACGCGTTAAGGGCGCAGAGATCTTGGCAAAGTCTGCCACGAACCTTCTGTAGTAACCAGCTAATCCTAAGAAACTTCGCACTTCTGCAACCGTCCTCGGGACTGGCCAATGCTCTACGGCCTCAATCTTCTTCGGATCCACTGACACTCCTGCTCCAGAAACTACATGCCCCAGGAACGAAATGTGATCTAACCAGAATTCACACTTGTCGAGCTTCGCATAAAGTTGATGCTCCCTCAATGTCTGTAAGACAGTCCTAAGATGTTTTTTATGCTCCTCTTCACTGCTGGAATAGACAAGAATGTCATCTATGAACACCACCACAAATTTATCCAAATACGGCAGAAAGATGCGGTTCATTAAATCCATGAATACTGCGGGGGCGTTGGTTAGTCCAAAGGACATTACTAAAAACTTATAATGCCCATATCTAGATCTGAATGCTGTCTTCGGTATGTCTTGCTCCCGGACTCTTACTTGATAGTATCCTGACCGAAGATCAATCTTGGAAAAGACGCTGGCCTTGTTCAACTGGTCAAACAGGTCATCAATCCTTGGTAGTGGGTACTTATTCTTCACTGTTACTGCATTCAGCTTGCGGTAGTCGATGCACATCCTCGTCGACCCATCCTTCTTGGGAACTAGAATCACTGGCGCGGCCCAGGGCGATTTACTGTCTCGGATGAACCCCTTAGACTTCAACTCTTCTTCATGTTGATACAACTTATCCTGTTCTGACGGCAACATTCTGTAAACTCTGTCTGCAATAGGCCTCGTTTCAGGGTTCAACTCAATGCTAAATTCTACCTCTCTGACTGGGGGTATCCCTGGGAGCTCATCAGGAAAGACGTCGAGAAAATCTTCGACCACTCTCGGAATCTGTCCTGGCTCTGACACTGCTGCTGAGATGACGCCTCCGGCCTGATTCTTTAAGGTTCGAGTAAAGATGAACTGCTCTATCCCAGGAACGCTGAATATGACCCTACCTCCTCTGCAATCAATTGTCGCAAGACTGTCTCTCAACCAGTCCATGCCAAGAACGACATCAAAATTTCCCATAGGGAATTCAATCAATGATGCGGGCAGTAAATGCCCACACACCTCCACCGGACATGAAAAGCGCACTCTGCTAACTTCTACGAGCCCATTGCCGGTGAGTATATCCATCCTCTTCGGCAATGCCTCAAACTCTAATCCAATCCATGTAGCATATTGTGCAGAGATGAATGAATGAGTAGTGCCTGAATCAAATAATGCTACAGCGGGAAATGAGGCGACGAGAATTTTACCTGCCACCACGTCACTAGACGCTAGAGCCTCTTCCAAGGATAATGTAAGAGCCTGTCCCTGGCCCCGCTGAGCTCCTTGTTGTGGCCTTCCTCGACCATGCTGCTGCTACCTTTGAGGGCCTTCGGCTTCCTGTGCCTGGCGGAACATCTGAGCCTGCGTTGGTAGACACTGGGCTAGGGGCCTTACTGCTAATACTGGCCCTCCACTCGGGGTTGCCACCGGAGCTGGCAACGCTGGAAACTGCTGAGCTGGCCCTCCTGGCCTCTGTATCACAGGACAAGTGGAGATACGGTGGTCTGAACTACCATACCTCAAGCATAAGCCATTCGCTGACCGGTACACCTCCCTCGTATGCCCTACCTTCCCACAGAATGTACAGCCCTGGGGTGCTCTCTGACGCTGTTGTTGGTTCCTTGGCTGCTGATGCCGAACTGGCGCTGTATTAGTTGACACGGCCGTCCTCCGCGGCGCTTCTGCATCATGAATACGTACACCGGGTGCTGGTGCCGACGTTCGCTGCATCGCTACTCCTCCAACCTGGGAATGAGATCTCTTCTGACCTCCTGTCCTCGATGCCAACCTCTGCTGGGTAAGCTCGTGCCTCCGAGCGGCCGTCAAAACAGCGTCAAACGTCTGGTAGTCGTGTCCTTCCACAAGCTGTAATAGTTCCAAATAAAGTCCCTGCTGGAACCTCATAGCTTTCTCTGGCTCCGTTGCCACCATTGCTGGTACGAAACGGCACAATCTGCAGAACTCTGCTGCATACCCATCTACGGTCTTGCCTGCTTGCTTGAGACTGATAAACTTCTGCTGGAGCTCATATCGAGCTACTACGCCAAAATACTTGGCCTTGAATCTGTCACTGAAGGTGGTCCAACGAACAGGGCGTCTTATACCAACTTCTTCTGATGCCCACCAGTCGCGGGCAAGATCCTGAAGTACTAATTTGACCAGATCAACCTTCTCATTATCTGGAACCTTGGCTGCCACAAGAATGGCTTCAATGTCTTGAATCCATGCATCCGCAGTGATGGCATCCTCCGTGCCATCAAAATACCTCGGGTTCAAGCGACGGAACCTTCCTGATGCACCCGAGTCAACCCCGACACTCCTCTCAAGAGCTAACTGAATCCCTTGGTTCAGCAACACGTTCTGCTCCTGCTGGTGAGTCTGTTGCTGTTGGTTAGTGACAAGGAACCCCCGGATGATCTCCAGGAGTGCTACGGCGTCTGGTACTGTCGTTACTGCTGGTGCTGCAGGAGTTTCAATAACCGGTGGCTGCACTGCCTCTGGTTCCATTTCTGTTCGTGTCTGTCTTGGGGAAGGTTCTCTCCCCTGCTGGCGCCAAGTCGAGCCATGCTCTTGCTGCTCTTCCTCATGGGCCTCACCCGCTACTGAGAATGAAGCGCCCCTATAGAGAAAGATATAAGATTATCAAGTCCGAACGAAGAAGATTTCGAGGATACAAGTCAGGTTAGAGATCAAGGCAAGGACAGAGAATTCGAAATAGAATTTCAAGGGGAACAAGCTTTGATTGAGACTCCTAATAATTTCACAATACCCCACAAGTCTGAAAAACAGACCTGCATGGGCCACCACTAAAACCTTGTCACGCCCCAGTACCGAAATACGGAGACGGACTAGGCCAGCTACTCCATATGAGGTACGTAACGTCATACGGCGATCGTGGCTGTCGAGAGACTAGGGGGTACATGCTACAATCAAGTCTCCTATGGTCCCACAGAGTTCTATGTCTCAATCAATCAAGTCACATCAGCAATTAAATGAATATTAAAGATAAAGCAGTAAGGCGTCCCCGACGCTTCATCAAAATGGTCATGAGAGACTAGCTTTATAATTTAGCTATCTCAGAGAGTCAGGAGTACAAAATTATACACAGATGGAGTCTGTTTAATTACAATTATGTACTGACACAAAATATCAAGTAATCCGGCTAACAGGTGCTGGTGGCTAAACGCCGCAAAAGTATAAGCAGGAGTGGTGGAGAAGAAACCCACTCGAGTCCCCGAACCGCCATGCTTCCAGTATGCACCATGGATGTCAGGGAGGAAGATCGTGTCCTCTGGCTCTGCTACGAGATCTGGCCAAACAAAACCAGCGGGGTCAGCCCCGAATAGCAAGTACCGCCAAAGGGGCACAAGAGTTAAGATTAAAAACCCAGATAATAGAATGATTGATAATAGTAATACTTATGCAACTATTATAGGGTAGCGCAACATCTTCGAGCCCATATGGAACCCTTACAACCAAACAAGGACAAAAGGTGCCGCATGGAGTCGGGACGTGTCGTACTCTATAACTTTCACATAAGTTAAAAGGGTATAAACAATAAAATCTCCTGATCGTGACTTCGGTCGATAGTCTATCGCAGCACAATAACCAACCCAATAATCAAACAAGAACATGGGTTGGATTATGTACCACGATAGACCATGTTCCTCGGTCATTCACAGAAGTAGCACTTCACAACCAGAATAAGTCTTCTGTTCATAACTTCGGTCCACAGCCTGTCATAGTACGATAACCAACCCAACAATCAAACAAGAACATGGGTTGGATCACGTACCATGACAGTCCGCTTCCCTCAGTTATTCACGGAAGGTAATAAGATACACACAAGTCGTTTTCACGGCCAATCAAGTCTACGAGTTTCTAGTGGAACGAGGTTATCCTCGCATCATGTTGTTAGAAAATCCTCAGATCGTATCTTTCCAGCAAGGCTAGCCAACCCAGGGGTTCGCGTAGACAGGTGTCATTGAGCACAGGTCCCTCGTAAGGCCACCTTGCCAAGACATATAATATATAGCAGGAATTAATCGGATACCGTCATCCACTCGTTGTGGATGACACAGTATCCGTGGAGACCAGCCGGCGCGTCAAGACAATATCTCAAGGCGGCTGGTGTAACACGATTTCGGGATTCTTCCCTCCCCATGCATCTAGTATATTTAGTTGCCTAGTTTAACCCTAGGTGAAATCTTGGACTCACATGCTGTGGCCTGCATGATTATCCTCCTAAAGTCGTACTTTAGTACGAGTACCCCAAAGAGGATCCATGTCAATCAGTATGTCAACATGTGCTACCCTCCTTAGTGTAATGCATCATTGCAAATACGCCACGTGGAGTTACGGGTCATTTGTCGAGCATGAACAAGAACTGGGACATTCAGGTACATGTATCGGGTAGGAACACTTTGTTCTCCCGGGTCACATTAGTGCTCATATCATGCTCGGGACAAAAGGCGTAAGGATATAAAATGGGCGTATAATATCTGATAAAATATCAAAAGCGTACGCACAAAAGCACGCACGCTCAAGGGGTAAAAAGTCACGCAGGCTCACTCAAGGCAGCGTGCGTAAAAAGTCACGCAGGCTCAAGGGGTGAAAAGTCACGCAGGCTCACTCAAGGCAGCGTGCGTGAAAAGTCATGCAGGCTCAAGGGGAGATCTGCGTGAAAAGTCACGCAAGCTCAAGGAGAGAGCTGCGTGAAAAGTCACGCAAGCTCAAGGAGAGAGCTGCGTGAAAAGTCACGCAAGCTCAAGGAGAGAGCTGCGTGAAAAGTTACGCAAGCTCAAGGAGAGAGCTGCATGAAAAGTCACGCAAGCTCAAGGAGAGAGCTGCGTGAAAAGTCACGCAAGCTCAAGGAGAGAGCTGCGTGAGAAGTCACGCAAGCTCAAGGAGAGAGCTGCGTAAAAAGTCACGCAGACTCAAGGAAAGAGCTGCGTGAAAAGTCACGCAGACTCAAGGAGAGAGCTGCGTGAAAAGTCACGCAGACTCAAGGAGAGAGCTGCGTGAAAAGTCACGCAGACTCAAGGAGAGAACTGCGTGAAAAGTCACGCAGACTCAAGGAGAGACACGCTTCCAACAGGAAGCGTGCTCAAACAGAAGCACACTGCTCACTGTCTTCTCCAAACAGCAAGAACACCATGGCTGAACCCAAGCTTCAAGGCATCATAACTTGGCCATCCGAACTCCAAATCCAGATTTCCAAAGTTCCAACTTGGGTGAAACTGAATGCTCTTCCACATGGAAGCATCAAAAACCCATAAAATCCAACTAAAGTAGATCAAACCATACAAAATCCGAAAATGATTAAAACTTAGATCTACAAAAATCAAAGCTTTAAAATAGAAATTTCTAAGTTCTAAACTAGTATAGATTGAGGAGAAGAACATGGTTTGGCAAATAGTTTTGTAAGAAATCATTGACAAAATTATGGATCCATCTCTTGAGCAAGTTGGTACTTGCCTTGGTTGGTGGAGGAAATAAATGAGAGGAAGTAAATGAGAGGAGAGAGAAGGAGATGAGTTATTATATAGAATTTTGAACCCATGGGTTCATGATGAACCATTGGTGAATCAAGAATAGGTTACCCAAATGAGCCAAAAATGTAGGCCCAAATGCAGAAAATAAATTAGGAAATAATATTTTGTCGAATATTTTTGGAAGATGCATGAAGAAATACTGCATAATAAATGTCGTATAAATTCAAGGTAAATATAATTTATCGGTTTACGCATTAAAATACATATTCCAGGATTGGGGAGTGACAATTACATTTACATGATACATACATGTATACTTGTATTATATTATACTTACGTTCATGCATATTAGATACTTGTATTTATATAACATATTGCAAACGTTTATTTCATTCATGCATCTATGCATTACCTACATGTTTTATACATATGCATACATTGTATATTCATATCTTTTCATACATTAACATAGAGACATACAAACATACACACATCATATATTTTATACCTTGCATTACCTTACATATCATGTTATATATTATCATTCATTCCTTTCATATATTACATTCTATATTACCTATATACATGTATTTCCTCCATTCATCCATGCTTGCATCATATACTCTACATTACCATATATGTTATCATTATATATTGTATTGCAATATTTATACATTATGCATTCATATCTATCATTACATATATATCTTGCATTCATATCTAGCATTCATTATATACTTTCATGCATACATTGTATATCATTCTTTTATTCATGTATTGCTTATATGCATTATATTAATAGCATTCCTACATGCTTGCATTCAACCATATATATACATTAATGTAAAGAGAATATATATCATATATATATCATTTTATTCATCTAACATATCATGCATTATATACTCTATATTCATTTAATATCCATACTACATAGGCTCATAGGTTACACAAAATGCATATATCGTATAGTCACTCTTCTACTTAAAACCAATACTGTACCAATTGGGCATTCATTAAATTCTAGGATTAAAGTATATTGTAGCTCTTCGTGTTAGCTTTCCGAAACTTTAAACGGATCACATTTTCGTGTCCGGAACCTCCCAAAATCGCAAAAATACCGAAACACGTTCGTCTTTCGTACAGCTGACACTCAAATAATTTTACAGAAAGTTACAGAAAGAATTTGGCTTATTAAAATACATATTTGGAAAGCTAACTTCGATACGGTTCTTCTAAAAAAAATGGAAGATAAATCGGAGTTCTAAGCTAAAAGTTATGACATTTCTAAGTTGCTTTGGTTAATAAAAACGTGGATGAAAATTATGACGGATTTGACAAAAGAACACATATAGGCCAAGATACTTGGATACAAACATAGGTATCCAAATGAAACTCATTCTAACCATCCTAACTAAGATCAATCCACTCTCTAACCATCTAACCACACACACAAATAAATATATATATATGCACACAAGTGTCTAAAATAGGGTTTTTTTTTTCCACTAGGACACAATCACAACACAAAGGACACTCATATGACCTCCAAATGGACACGAAATGGAGATACAACCATGGGGGTCATTCCTATGGGTTCAAAATAGACCTATATGTATGAGGAAATAAAAAGGAGAAGGGATTTATACCTCCCGGTAGATCGAATCGAAAAAAAGCCTTTCCGGAGCGACACCGACACGTAGAGATTCCAAAAGGACACGAACGAGCTCCGAATCCTCCCAAACTTGGGTAGCTTCCTCCTTGGCTAGAATGGAGAAGGAAAGAAGAAGATTTGGTGGCGAAATGGAAGAATTTGGTGGAGAAATTGTTAGGGATTGCTCTCTAGAAATTTGGGGAAGAACAAGAGAGAGTGTGTGGATGAGAATAATGAAATGAACTTGAGCCTATCCTCTCCCAAAGTGGCTGGCCATATGGGGCTATTTGTCCTATTATGGTAAGGTCCAAAATGCCTCCACTAACCTATTCTATTAGTATTAGGAAATGGCTAATTGGTTGGGGCTAAATTAGTCATTCTAAAGTCTCTAATCACACTAACCTTATCCATAATAATTAGTCTAATCTCTAACTAAAATATTTCTATCATGTGGCCATGGCTAACTAATGTGTGGGTCCACTAAAGTCAACACTACTCCCGGGTCCCCGTTTTAAGTCGGATTGAGCTGAAATTCGAACCCGACTCAAATAATCCCAAAACAATATCATAAATAATAAAATAAATTTCAAAAATATTTTAAAAATACAAAATGACAAAAATACTCCTGTTTCTGAAAACTGGGGGGGACAAATTCCTCGAAATTAAAACCAAACAATAGTAAAATGTCAAAATCACAAGTCATAATTTTAAATAGTTTAAAAATAATTAAAAATCACCAAAAATTATAATATGAAATAATAATCAATAAATAATAATTATAATTACAAAATTTTAAAATTACCCTCATCTGGAAAACTGGGTGTTACAAATCCTCAAGATCAATCCTTCGATTGATAATTCATGAAACATGGCCTCTCGCCTAACCGCTAGGCCATCTTTTCGAGGCTAAGTCAATGTCAGGATTGGAATCATAGTTCCCCAACAATAATGCCAACACTGACCCCAATCTTAGGGTCAAACCAAAGTCGGTAATACGGGGTTTTCTACCCAAGCTCGCGTCACTCAGATTTCTAAACATCGAGCATGATCGCCTATTCGCATCAATGCATTCGTTGCGCGTATTCGAATCCATTCAAATCACCAACTCTAACCAATTCGTGTATTCGATCACGAGATCGTCTAGCTTTGACAATACGTTGCACCCCAATCTCACGCGAGTCCGATTATCCACGGTGGTTCGTGAATCACCACATAATGCTCCCACAAAATAACCATTTCTCATCGGGACGTAACTCTTGTTTGAGTCCAGAATAATTCATTCTCGATACGCGGATTGGACCTACGGAATCCTCAAATTCAATTCTTCAAGCACACAAATTCATTCTCGAGTCACCTTCGCGTCAAACCACAAGTCGAAGCATACAAATTACCAAGCCATGTAAGTTCAATCACCCCCCGCTGTATGAATCACCATACCAGCGCTCACGCGGAGTGATCGCCCTAATCGACACGACGCATGTGCGAGGCTGGAGTTGCGCTCGCATAAGACAAGAATGTCAACGTTGTGATTATCGACGAAGCAAATCCAAATATTTCATTTTCACCCAAGCCTAGATCTCAATTCAGTAGTCCGACCGTCATTCATTCAACTAGAAAATCCTCGATCCAAGTTTATCTTTTCCTCGACACATTTCAATATTCCGAGTATAGCATCCATCGAAACAATAATATTTACACGATCGTCATTCGCCGAGTCAGAGTACCCCCGAGTTATCGCATATCGATCTTTGATACGCCTCAATACCATCGACGATATGCGTAACCTGACGATCTTCCTTTGCAACCAATTTTGAGTCGTGCGACTAATGCTATTGTCCGAACTAGATATTCCATAATTTCTTTGATATTCAAGATCAAGTTCGATCGCTATTCCTCAAGCTCGTTTCAAGATCGTTGTTCGAAACTCAAGTCCCATTTTATTTGAATCAATCCGATATCGCACGCGTGATCCTCTAAGTTTTCTCGATCAAGACCACTTATTTTCCTTCATCGTTCCGAATCATTTTCTAATACGCGTTGCCCGTTCACAAGTTGTCCGACGACATCTCGTTCGGGACATTCGAAGTCACGACCAACTAAGCGTGACGCGTTCTAAGGCTATGTGCGATCGCATCGCCTCGCCGACGTACTCGTTATTATTTCTAATCCTCAATCTCCGTTCGAATGATTTCCAAGAAAATCCATACACCACTCAGATTTGAGCCATCCGATCTAGCCCGCAATCACGTTCGCGCCATTCGCTAAGACATCCTTCGGATTCGTTCGACGAATCCCTAGCGTAATCGCTTACGTCGTATCGACGTACTAAGTTGTTCGCACTATTTCCTCGAAATCCAAGTCAATCCTTCATGTAACCCTAAGCGTTAACTCGATAGTGTTCCTATCGATAGACACTCTAAGTGTAGCTCGTTTCCGACCGAGCGGTACTTGATATCGCTCGTAACTCGTTTGCACCAAAAGTCGAGGTGCGCGACACGCGGACTAAGTTGTGCCGCATAACCATCCCGTACGGACTATACTTCGAGTTTGCACGCTCAACTGCTAGGTCGACGCAGGACTAGTTAGGCACGCACGCGATATGTTAACTTAGCACGTGTTTTCTATCGAGGCAAGTTTAACATTGTTCGGCCCAAAGGCCGTTTCCTATCGATGCGTTCGATTTGAACACTTGTACGAGCTTTTGAAAATATTTAGACTTATTGTATGGACATGCCGAGGGACAATCGAGAGAGAGTGCACACTTATTTTCCAATGACGAGCTTTTAAAACTGTGAAATCGACGTGAAGTCCAAGGACGTAAAGCCGTGCTCTGATACCATTATGTCATGCCCCGCTCCCGTAGGAGCGATCGTCCTCGCTAAGGCGTGATGCCGTACGAGCCTAGATTGCGCTCGTGCAAGGCAGTTCCATAATGGCCGATTACATCGACGGCGACGGGGTCGTCGCACAGAAGTTCCAAGCAGAATTATTGAAACATGCAGCAAAAATTTAGAACAAGCACACATGAACACAAGTCATTCAAAAGAAGCTCTTTATTGATATTGAATACAAGATTATATTTGTGGGCGCAAGACTAAATTACAAGTCTCTTGTGCTCACTTTTCTCTCGATTATAAGTCACTCTACTCTCTCTTATCTCTCGATTACAATGCTTGAGCCAGCGGAAGTTTCGGAAGGCGATGTCCATACATTACGTCCTATATAAGTCTTCAATCAACATGGCCGCACACTTCAAATCGCCAAGGAACTTCGTGCCTCGACGCATCCAAGCGAGCTCTACGCCACGAGCTTCTACCTGTGCCTGCACATAAACACTGTATGGGTGTCAGTACTCAACTGTATTGGTGGAGTGAGCTTCTCGCCCACCCATACATAACTGACACGTTCATTTACTTTGTGTATCTTAAGTCCCTTTCGATTGTCTTTCTAGTCTTTCCTTATGATCAGTTTTAAGACCACGACGCCTAACCAACTCGTTATGCGACGACATAGTCGTGCTATCAGGTCAACGTGTATTTCGATCGAGGCAGTGCCTCATTGCTTATGTACTTGACCAAACTTCAACTCGGGACGGCAGGGTTGTGCCATATTCTATTCGTAAACTTAGACATATTCAAGACAGTACCTCGCCGAGGGGCAACTCACGCGAACTCAGCCGTGCCAAGACCTTTACTCAAACCCAAGTGCCTCAAGCCTATTCTCGTGCCAACAAAGTCAAGGGGACGACTCATGCAGGTTGTGCCGCTAGACTTGATTTGTACCTTAAGACCTTGCTTAGACTTGTATATGCTTCGAGATTGAGGCCGCGCCTCGTAACTTATCAAGACTTTATCCATGCTACCGCCTAGCGGTCTTTCTATTCGACTCATGAACCAACTTAGACAAGACTTGCCAAACCTAGTATCGATCTCATGGATATCCCGATGCCAAGTATCGTGCTAAGCATGGTGCCTATGCTGTAGGCCAATCTTAGGCCTAGACATTGTGTTACCGACTAGACATGATTTCAGTTCTAAACCCAATCCAAAGGCATACACGCGGTGTGCAGCTATTGCCGACACATCTACATAAGTGGTCACTAGCAATGTCAAGCTATCTTGGACTGGCTCGTGTGATATCAGCTCGTCCCTACATGTGTAGCTAGCCCGGAGGCGCCAAAGTCTCCCATGCGGTTATCCAGCATCCTACTTTGAGCCGCAACTCGCTTCCCCCGGGCCGAATGATCCCGACGCCCCGACAATCATTCGAGAAGACTACACCTTGTCGACAAGTTGTCCAATGACCATGCAAGTCTCAACTCGATCTAACCAATCCTTCCTTAACATGACCATGCATTCCTTCTTTCTATCGAGACTTAATGAGACTCCCAAGCCGCGGGACCGATCTCGTGTGCGGGACTTATCAAGACTTAGCGAGACTCCCAAGCCGTGGGACCGATCTCGTGTGCGGGACATATCAAGACTTAGTGAGACTCCCAAGTAATGGGATCGATCTCGGCGACAACAAGTCGCGTGGACTTCCTTTGTTCGTGGCAAGCTTTGCACTAAACCGGCCGTAGCTCGTGCCTTAGACAGACCTGGTTCTCTAGGCGGTGCTAGCGCTTAAGTCATATACTTTATACGACGAGCCTTGTTCTCAAGGGACTATGCGACTTGACAACCGCAGATAGAGCGGGACAGTGCTAGAGATGGCTTCGATAGCCCAACGTAACTCTTGTCTAACTTATTCGGGCAACGACTCGACGAGCGAAGGCTACGCCGAGCTTCGAATCGAGGGGAACGTGCTATGCATGGGGTCGAATTGAACAACCAAGTTTGTGCCTAGACTTAAGCCAACAGCCGTGCAAGACGACTTAACTTGCGGGACATGCGAAGGCTATGCCAAGCCTTGTGGGACAGGACCGAGCATGCTTTATTAAGCATTCACGCAGGCGACGCCTATGACTTAGGCTATTTCAAGTGTCGGGACAACTTAGCAACTTAAGCCAACTTCCTTCTCCCAAGCCGCGAGATCGAAGGATCGAGTGTCATTTGAAAATACGCTGAGCCGACTTCTATAAAGACCGTGGGACCATTTTCTATGTTCTAAGACATTCCGACGGGTCGGGATTATTCCCTTAGCTATGTGGGTTCGTTGCTTTTATATTAGCCTACTTGTGCAAGTTGAAAACATGCACGTTATTAAGTGAAGGCTAAGATGATGCAAGTTCACCGAAACTACACCACCTGTGCGAGGAGTCGCCTCGGACAAACGAGCCTTCGAGTAGCCGTCGCAAGGCTAAGTTCCAAATGCCGTCGACGTTTCGATTCCTCCGGTTGACTTTACGGGACGGGGTACTACAAGGACACCAGGCGAACATCTGCAGAAAGAAACTGGGACACTGCCTAGTTTATGGGTCTGCCACCCACCAAGTGAGGGACTGCCCTACAGCATTCAATCGGATCGAAGCAACTCAGCAAAGAGCTCCGCTACCCACTCAGCAGCAACGGTTCGGACAACATCAGCAGAAGATCGGGCGAGCTTTTGTCCTAGTAGCAGACGAGCAAGAACCGGAGCAGGAACCCACCGCTGATGTCATCACAGGTTCTATTTATGTGTTTTCACATCCTGTTCTAGCATTATTTGATTCGGGTGCATCACACAGTTTTATATCATCAAAGTTTATTTCTGCACACCACCTAGATACGGGACTTAGCAAGATGATTAGTAGAGTTATGACCGGTGGTGGACCTATACCCATCACTTAGGCTTTTAACTGTCCCATAACTATCTCGGGCCACAAATTCTTAACACCCTTGCTTGTGATACCCTTGCCCAACTATGATGTAGTCCTAGGGATGGACTGGTTAAGTGAGCAGCATGCGCTGATAGATTGTCACAGAGGATGTGTAATTTTCTGTCCACCGGGAGAACCGAAGTTTGAAATATCTCGAGCTCCGGAAGACATGAAGAGTGTTACCTACTCCTCTATCACCGAAGAACCCGGGCCTCATCACCCTATTATAGTGGAATTCATGGACGTCTTTCCAGATAGTCTTCCAGGATTGCCGCCAGATCGAGGTAAGAAATTCTCCATTGATCTAGTACCCGGCTGTTCCCCTATTTCTCGGGAATGCTACAGAGTCAACCCTAAGGAGGCAAAGGAGATGAAGGACCAGATTGATGAACTGAAGGCACAAGGATTTATCAGAGACGGGGCTTCACCCTGGGGAGCACCAGTTTTGTTCGTGCCCAAGAAGGATGGAACCGTACGGATGTGCATCGATTATCGGGTGCTGAATAACATCACCATCAAGAACAAGTACCCTCTGCCCCGGATAGACGACCTATTTGATCAACTGAGTGGAGCCAAGGTATTTTCGAAGATAGATCTCAGGTCTGGCTACCATCAAATCAAGGTCAGGAAGGAGGATATTCCCAAGACGGCGTTCAACACCAAATATGGTCAGTATGAATTTTTGGTCATGCCTTTTGGACTGACGAATGCTCATGCAGTATTCATGAACCTTATGAACAAGGTCTTCCATGAATATCTGGATCAGTTTGTTGTTGTCTTCATCGACGACATTCTGATCTACTCGAAGACTGAAGAAGAGCATGAAGAGCACCTGAGAAAAGTTCTGGGAACTTTAAGGAAGGAGAAGCTCTATGGTAAGCTATCTAAATGCGAATTCTTCTTAGACAAAGTGGATTTTCTTGGCCATGTTGTCACAGGAGAAGGAATTTCGATGGATCCAATGAAGATAGCTGCTATTGAGAAGTGGACAGCACCAAGTTCAGTTGCAGAAATCAGAAACTTTTTGGGTTTAGCTGGCTACTACCGGAAGTTTGTGAAGGATTTCTCCAGGATTTCTGAACCAATAACGAGGCTTACTAGGAAGAACGAAGAATTCATTTGGTCTGAAGCTTGCCAGTCAGCATTTGAGGAACTGTAGAAGAGGCTTACAACGACGTCGATACTTGCGCTACCCTCAGGTACCGACGGTTTCTCAATTTATAGTGATGCTTCCGATAAGGGATTGGGCTGCGTTCTTCAACAACACAGAAAAGTAATTGCTTACGCATCTAGGCAATTACGGACTCATGAGAAGAACTATCCCACACATGATTTGGAGCTTGCAGCGGTAATATTTGCATTGAAGCTGTGGAAGCACTACCTTTATGGAGAGAGTAGAAATATTTACAGACCACAAAAGTCCTAAATATGTTTTCACTCATAAGGAGCTGAACATACGACAGAGACGATGGCTGGAGCTGATGAAGGATTTCGACATCAACCTACAGTATCATTCGGGTAAGGCTAATGTTGTTGCAGATGCACTTAGTCAATACCCGATGTCAATGTTCTTGACCAAGGAGCGTCATTTGCTGGAGGACAAGGAAAAGCTTGGACTGGAGATTATATTGCCCGAAGAATAAATGAAGAAACTAGGAAGAGAAGCCATTGTACCAGGAGCTGATTCAATAATGATGCAGTTGCAAGTGCGTTCAAGTCTAATGGACAGAGTCAAGGAGGCACAATTTCAGGACAAGACGCTTTACAAACTCAGAGATCAAGTGCTGGCAGGAACACTGGAAGGATTCTCAATCGCCAGTGATGGAGCACTGAAGTATGGTACGAGACTGTGCGTACCAACTGGCGAACTGAGAAACGAACTGATGCAAAAAGCACACCAGTCGCAGTATTCCATATATCCAGGAGCCAACAAAATGTATCGGGATATGCGTACTATAGTATGATGGTACGGAATGAAGAAGGACATATCCAGGTATGTAGCTAGATGTTTGATTTGTCAACAAGTGAAAGCTAGCAGATAGAGACCAACAGGACTGTTGCAGCCGTTGGACATCCCGGAGTGGAAATGTGAGCACATAACGATAGATTTTGTGTCAGGACTGCCTCGATCCCAAGGAGGGAAGGATGCCATTTGGGTTATCGTGGACCGACTGACGAAGTCAGCCCACTTTATTCCTTTCAAGGTGGGTCTATCCACCGAGAAGTTGGCAGCACTGTACATGCGACACATCTACCGGATTCATGGAGTTCCGGTAAGTATTGTGTCTGACAGAGATACTACATTTACCTCTCACTTTTGGAAGAGCTTGCACGATAGTTTGGGAACGCAACTGAAGTTCAGCACTGCCTTCCATCCCCAGACTGACGGACAAATCAGAGAGAACAATCCAGACGCTAGAAGACATGCTGAGATCCTGCGTCTTGAAATTCGGAGGGTCTTGGAAAGATTATTTGCACTTGGTAGAGTTCTCCTACAACAAAAGCTACCAAGCTAGCATCAGTATGACACCGTTCGAGGCACTCTATGGACGTCGTTGCCGTACTCCACTTGCTTGGGACGACGTAGGAGAACGGGTATTGCTTGGACCTGAGACGGTGACCGATGCAGCAGAGAAGGTAAAGATGATTAGGGACAAGCTCAGGATTGCCCAGGACAGACAGAAGCATTAGACCGATAGCAGCCGACGGCCGTTGGAGTTCGAAGAAGGTGACAGTGTGTTCGTGAAGATCTCTCCTACCAGAGGAACCATCCGTTTTGGCAGAGCAGGAAAGCTAAGTCCCAGGTATATTGGTCCTTTTGAAGTACTTAACAGGATTGGAGAAGTGGCTTATCTGTCACGACCCGTACCCTAGAGTTAGGGCACGAGAACGCAACGACGCCCAGCCTACGCCGCAGTGTCGGCGGTAGAACGCTGTCCTAGGTCTCAATGCATCTAACAGTATAAGACTAAACAGTTTATACTCCCCGAATGGGGGTGACATAGCAGATACAAACTCAATCACATCTAAGGTAGAGTATGATTAGGATAGGTAAAACATGAAATCCAAAACAGATATAGGAGATAGAAGTCTAAGTGTCTAAGATACATAAATCCAGAAATACATCTCAAAACTCAAATACTGATACAGTAATCCACAAAGTAAATACAACTCCAGACAAAATGAAATAACTACCTAAACAAACCCTACTGTATCTCCTCTAGGCTAGCAGGCACCTCCAGGCTATCTGTAAAATTTATCAACAGGTCCAGTCAGGACTGGAGCGAGCACAGTACATGTCAACAGATAATAGCAGGTTAGAAAACATATAACATGCAGTAAAGTAAGATACAGGTACTGAAAAAAATAGTATGTAAACAGGAAGAGCTATAATAGAAATATCTACTATACATAGAGAACTAGCAGTGACTAGTGAGTCAGAGTACAATATGGACATGTAAATGGCATAGGAGATTCTGATAAGACACTAAGGATGAGATTCTGATAAGAAACTACTGGTGTATTATTCACATGCCCAATTCTACTCTCCCGTACCCCAATCAATACACAAGGATCTATATAGGTTATGTTATTATACAAGATATCACATGGGGGCCCATATAGGGTGCATGTGATAGTATACATGGGGGCTCCGTGAACCTGAGAGTACAAAGTTCACCGGAGTGCACATGTAATAAAAGCACAGGAGTACACGATGTAAGTAAAATGCACAAAAACAATGTACCCGATGCTCCCGAGGGGGATAACATCGCATGTAGAGATCCATATAGTACCAATCCGTGTGACCAACGTGACAGTACAAGTAAAGTAATCTACTGCAGGTAATAATTCTAAGCAGGATATGAAATGATCAGAGAATGTACTCGCCTCGATAACCTGAACAGCTGATAAGTATAGGAGGTCCCACTGAAGCCACAGAGTCCTATTTAAAGCAACACAGGTTACAAGGTGTTCACGTTGTAATAAATGAATCTCTATAATCAATTTACATTATTCTAGGTTCTTCTAAGTCAAAACAACTCTAGGTCGACTCCGGTCAATAATCTAGTCAAACTAGGTCAAGTGTTGACTTATAGTTGACTTTGGGTCAACTGGTCAACTCTGGTCAAACAGGGTCAATTCTAGTCTAATATAAAGTGTACTTCGTTATTTGTACGTCGAAACTTACGACACGCAAATCGAGATAAAAAGATTATCGATAAGGTTGATAATCTTATTATAGTGATCCACGTGTCCAACTTGTCAATTTCAGCGATATGAGATCACTGGAATTGACTGATCTCAGTTTCGTTGTACTAATCCCGAAATACGAACATTATATGAATTAATTATTAATTACTTATAAAAAGGTTAAACTCAGAGAAATTATCAACACACATTGTCGGACGATGAAATGAACATCGCCAACGTGTCCAGAATGGTCAAATTAGTTAGGATAGCCTACCCAACGGTCCAATTTGGACACAAGGGCAAAAAGGTAATTTCGGGTCAAAACGGTATCCGTGTCGGAGCCGTTTTGCATCGAAAAATGTGCAAGAAAATAAGTCAATAAAATATAACAAATTATATGTCCACGAAACCAGAATGTCGATACGAACCCAACGGTATCTCCAGAATTGGATTCCGTTGACCCGATCTCAATTTGGCCCGTTGACCA
Organism: Iris pallida; assembly: GCA_029216955.1. Taxonomy (NCBI): domain Eukaryota; kingdom Viridiplantae; phylum Streptophyta; class Magnoliopsida; order Asparagales; family Iridaceae; genus Iris; species Iris pallida. The sequence goes on from JANAVB010044819.1 coordinate 3,079,916, forward strand.
GAACTTGGAATTCCGGTTTACACGAAAATGCGTGCCGGAGCCAAAGTTCTCAAAACTCAGCAAACTAACTGTCAACGAGTTCAGAATGATGATACAAACTCAACGGTATCTCCGGAATTGGATTCCGATGAGCCGATCTCAAAATGACCCGTTGACCCGGATATTGGTATTCGATTTGCACCGAAATGCGTGCCAGACCCAATGTCCACCAAAACCTAGCAAATTATATGTCAACGAGTCCAGAATGACGATACGAACTCAACGGTATATTCGAAATTGGATTCCGATGAGCCGACGTCAAAAAGTCCCGTTGACCCAGAATGTGGGATCCGCTTTGCACCGAAAAACGTGCCCGGGCCCACGTTCTCCAAATCTAACAAATTTTATATGAAAACATGCGAGAACGATGCCACAAGTCTACTGGTGGTGTCAGAAATGAAATCTGGAGTCCCGTGTTCAAAAATAGAATTTTACAAGTTGAAAATTACGAATTCGGACGGCCAACTTTGGCGTCGAATTCAACCAATCAAACAAGCTTACAATGAAACGAAACTGGAGGGGTAGTAAGAAGGTTATACCAGCTTCGCACCGGAACTGGTAGCACGCCAAACGGAGCTGCGGTGGAGGAGATACAAGCTGACGAAGTTGGCCCCGTGAAACTGTCCAAATTTAATACAATTTAAACGGTCAACTTGGTGGCCGGTTTTCATGTATCAAACGATAAAATCAACGGACAAAAATTGACATGAGCGAAGGTGGATATACCGAGATTGCGACGGAGCAAAGAAATCGCCGATCCAACGGTCGGATCTCCGGAAAAATGTGCACAAAGTTGCTGCAACGGAGCACGAATTCTGAGTTCCAAACTCGCGCGCGCCGACGGGATCTCGTTCAAAACGCACGACTCGCCTCGATGGCGCGTCCCGGAGGACGTTGGCCGCCAGGGGAAGACGGCCTGAGTTCGCCCAGAGGGGGAGCCACCCACGGTGGGGGTCGCCGGCCCACGGCGGCGCGTGGCAGTGCCAGCGCTCGCGCGCGCACGCTACAGCGTGCGCTGCCGCTGCTGGTGGTGGCGACAGCGCTGTGCGCTGCTCGTGGCGGCACAGCGGCGACAAGCTGCGGCAGGGACGACGAGGTGGCGGGGCTGCTAGGGTGGTGATGGCCATTGTGGTCGGTCGGAGAGGATGATAATGGTGGTGATGGTGGCGGCTTGGTGTGATGAAGATGAGGAGGAAGAAGGAGATGGAGGAGAAGATATGGTGGAGATGGTGGTGGCGCGTCGGTGGCCGACGGCCAGCCACGGCCAGGGGAGGAGGGGAGGTCGGGGTGTGCATGGGGGGAAGATGAGGTGGTCGGGTGTGGCATGGTTTGTTGCTGTGAGGAGTTGTTGCATGGGTTTGAAAAGAAGAAGAGAGAGAAAGGGATAAGGTGTAATAAATGATGAGAGAGAGATGAGGTGGCTCTCCTAGAAATTAGGGCCGGCTATAAAGAGAGGGGCGGCTGTGAGAATGAATAGGTAGGAATGGATGGAGGAGATTTATTTTGGGAAAAATCCAAGGCTACAAATTAAATAGAAAATATTGGGTTATTCTTATAGGATTTATTTCAAGGAAAAATTCCAATAAATAATTAAAAATGGGTAGAAGGGTACTCGCTATTTTTGGGCAATAAAATATGAGGGTGTCATGATAGAGAATAACACGGAGCTGGGCTGGACTCGGTGGAGCCGGATTGGGTCAAAACCGGACATTGTGCAAAAATCGAATTAAAATTAGACGTTGATGATCATGTGTAAATAAGTAGCACATGGGGATTCCAATAAATGGGACACAACTGGCGGACGGATAGTAGGCTCAAAGTGGGCCATGTCCATAGTTGGGGCTGACAAGTTTTGGTCGACAGGGGACCCACAAATCAAGTTGGAAAATAAATGTGACGCCGTGGCGTGAAATAAAATCGGGCCACGTGTCGGGAAAGTTGTGTGAATCAAATAGAGCACAAAATGACGTGTCTGAGTAGGACACGAAGGTCATGGGTGACGAGCGTCTCGAGTAGATCATCAATGCGAAGTTGGTTTCAAGGAAATGACTGGTCTGGCGCTCCTAATTTAAAAGTCATGGTAACGCGCTGAAAATGATCAAGGAAAAGAGTGGGAGAATAAATAATACTCAAATGGTCTAAATCGACCCGAAGTTCAGCGAAGCAGAAAGAGTACAAGGGAACAAGTTTGGATGGGACACTATATACCGTCATGAAGGTAATCCTGTCCACTCCAAAACTCATGAAGAAGATTTCCAGAGTCGAACATCCCTGATACTCCAAATATCAATGGCATGAAAAAGTACACTTACAGATAAATAAATAGAATAAAATATTTATCAAAACCAAATAATCAGAAAAATAAATAAAATGAAAAAAAATTAACCCGAAATTCAGGGTGCTCACATCCTACCCACCTTATAAAAATTTCGTCCTCGAAATTAAAATGTCCATACTCCCTCTAGGTCAAACCTCCACAATAAAAGTCCCAGAACTTAAATAAAACATACCATCAAAAAAAGAACAGCATACAGGGTCATGGCATACGGTGGTAGTGAAAGTCTCATCTAGGTATACTAGTCATGCTAACTGAATCGGTCATAGGGTATCAAAATACACAGGCAGTCTAGGGTGTTAAAACAAAAGTTACAAAAACAACGAACTATCAAAACTGTAGGGTAGTCTACCATCCTATATGAAAACTGGTACTTATCATAAAAATAAAGAAAAGTAACTACCCATTATCTTTAAAGGGTTCAGAAAAATCAAAATCAAAGTTAAGAATGAAAGTCACTTGCATGAAGATCCAATCACAATATATATTAAAAATATTTATTCTCGATACGATCTAAGTTGATCAAATTGGGGAAATCAAAATTTAGGCAATATGGAGGACAGGTTCAACAAGGTCTGAGATCGAGCATACAAGGATAGAGATTCAGGTCACAATCAAAATTAAGTACAAACCAAGGTATAATTATGATAAGAAAAGATAATCGAAGTCGATTTGGTCGTGATTAAGGAAACTAGGATTTAATGATATTGAAAAACCCTTTAGAAAAAAAAACGGGAAAAGATTTCATACGAAGTCAGTAAATCATCTCTCTCTAACATTATCAGTTTACCATTTGCTAATCATATTTTCTCACAAATCCTAATATAAATCAACCGTTATATGTCTACCCTCAAATTTTTTTTTTTAGTCATCTAAACTTTTACCATGATCACCATAGACAAAATTTCAAACTCTAAAATATTTTCCATGAAGCATACCCCTCTTATTTAGGAGTCGACACTTATTCATTTAAACAAAATTTCAAATTCCTTCACCTCGTTTTAAATTTAGATCCGAAACCTCTAAATCTAGTTTATGAAATCCTTGAATTTATTTAAATCAAGTCTCGTATTTAATTTAACTCCAATACCACTACATCACACAAATTTATTCTTGTTTATAAATCAACCTTCATATTTTCTTCAACGTTCACCTTCAAATGTTATCTTTTTGAATTCCACAATTTCTCCCAATCATCTAAAATAATTCCTATAACGTAACATCCTTGTGTTCTCTCTGTCTCTAGTCACCCTCTTAAAATATCTAATTCAATTTTGCAAGATCATCGGATACAATCAAATTCTCCCTCCTATTATTAAATTTCTACATAGCCTTGTAATAGTTCCCAAGAATCAATAACCAAGATTTTTCCTAAGTTCTCAAAACTAGGTTGACCTCTAATATTCTTTTTTTTTGAAACACATCCATGAATTACTCATAACCAAATGCTCTGCAATTGTTTCTAAATTAATAACATTTATCCCTCGATTTCATTTTAAACCTTTACCACATCTCCATTTCGAATTTTTCACATTTGACATCCATATTTTGATTCCTACAAAATCATCGCATAATAACCAATTACGTCATTTCCATACTAGATAATTTACGTCACTTCCTCAACATTTCTCAGGCAAAATGGTATGAAGGTTCAAGAGTTTTCAAGGTATAGCTGACAGAATTATATACGAGACAGGGAATTGACATAATCAGGACAGGTATATAAGACAAGAATGATGGTAGTAAAAATATTGGTAGGAAAAGAATGATAAAGGAATATGTTCTGCTTATCTATTAAAAAGAGGGACCCATTTTTTTTGAAACAAGAATTATAATACCAAATCCAAAATAAGGCCTAGCAAAATCATTGGTTTATTGTATTAAGAAGAAATAAATTTTTGTAAGAAGTTACACAAGGTTTATAAAAATAGCTAAAGCTATATTCTAAGTAAACAATGAGAAACAAAACAAACAAAACAACAATAATTCTTTTTTTTTTGAATGACTGAAACAAAAGTAGCAAAAACATGTTCAAAAATATTTAAGGTACAATCTGATAATCATATGCGTCTATCCAAAATCATGGTACTCTAAATCCTTGTCATACTAGTAAGCAAGGCTACGATAATCACAGAGCCCTTGACTTATGCACATATCTCTAAAATCATGGTATTTAACATTTTCGCGGTGCCGCATGCTTGGCTGCGAAAACCTTAAATTCCCACACCCGAGAAATATATCCAGAGTAAGACTATATGTCCTCACCATGCTGGCTAATGTGACTATAGAAGACTAGATTCCATAACATAGATGACCTAGCCCATATAATTTCATCTTGCCAAAAATTAAATTAAATCAATAATGTATACTCAAAAATCAAATCAAATTTATTAACGAACATCAAAATTTAAAAATGAACAAAATCTATCAAAATACAAACTCGAATGCAGCAGCTACCATCAAAATTCAAAATTCGAAAATCTTCCATCAAAATTAATAAATACAACTCAAATTCAACAATAACCCATAAAAATCAAATTCAACAACAGAAAATAAAAATAAAACAAATCAAGGAAAAAGAGTTTTCAAATCGAAGTTAAATAAGATTCTCAAGGGTCGTCCCGGGAATCTCTCAAGGGTCCTAACTGTGATTGAATACCTTCAAAATATATCCTAATCCTACTGCAGGCTGTAGTGGTACTCTAGTTCGAATACCACTACACTTTAGTCATGACCTGCATGGGCCACCACTAAAAACGTGTCACGACCCGCACCCTAGAGTTAGGGCACGAGAACGCAACGACGCCCAGCCTACGCCGCAGTGTCGGCGGTAGAACGCTGTCCTAGGTCTCAATGCATCTAACAGTATAAGACTAAACAGTTTATACTCCCCGAATGGGGGTGACATAGCAGATACAAACTCAATCACATCTAAGGTAGAGCATGATAAGGATAGGTAAAACATGAAATCCAAAACAGATATAGGAGATAGAAGTCTAAGTGTCTAAGATACATAAACCCAGAAATACATCTCAAAACTCAAATACTGATACAGTAATCCACAAAGTAAATACAACTCCAGACAAAATGAAATAACTACCTAAACAAAACCTACTGTGTCTCCTCTAGGCTAGCAGGAACCTCCAGGCTATCTGTAAAATTTATCAACAGGTCCAGTCAGGACTGGAGCGAGCACAGTACATCTCAACAGATCATAGCAGGTTAGAAAACATATAACATGCAGTAAAGTAAGATACAGGTACTGAAGAAAAATAGTATGTAAACAGGAAGAGCTATAATAGAAATATCTACTATACATAGAGAACTAGCAGTGACTAGTGAGTCAGAGTACAATATGGACATGTAAATGGCATAGGAGATTCTGATAAGACACTAAGGATGAGATTATGATAAGAAACTACTGGTGTATTATTCACATGCCCAATTCTACTCCCCCGTACCCCAATCAATACACAAGGATATATACAGGTTATGTTATTGTACAAGATATCACATGGGGGCCCATATAGGGTGCACGTAATAGTATACATGGGGGCTCCATGAACCTGAGAGTATAAAGTTCACCGGAGTGCACATGTAATGAAAGCACAGGAGTACACGATGTAAGTGAAACGCACAAGCACAATGTACCCGATGCTCCCGAGGGGGATAACATCGCATGTAGAGATCCATATAGTACCAATCCGTGTGACCAATGTGACAGTACAAGTAAAGTAATCTACTGCATGTAATAATTCTAAGCAGGATATAAAATGATCAGAGAATGTACTCGCCTCGATAACCTGAACAACTGATAAGTATAGGAGGTCCCACTGAAGCCACAGAGTCCTATTTAAAGCAACACAGTTTACAAGGTGTTCACGTTGTAATAAATGAATCTCTATAATCAATCTACATTATTCTAGGTTCTTCTAAGTCAAAACAACTCTAGGTCGACTCCGGTCAATAATCTAGTCAAATTAGGTCAAGTGTTGACTTATAGTTGACTTTGGGTCAACTGGTCAACTCTGGTCAAATAGGGTCAATTCTAGTCTAATATAAAGTGTAGTTCGTTATTTGTACGTCGAAACTTACGACACGCAAATCGAGATAAAAAGATTATCGATAAGGTTGATAATCTTATTATAGTGATCCACGTGTCCAACTTGTCAATTTCAGCGATATGAGATCACTGGAATTGACTGATCTCAGTTTCGTTGTACTAATCCCGAAATACGAACATTATATGAATTAATTATTAATTACTTATAAAAAGTTTAAACTCAGAGAAATTATCAACACACATTGTCGGACGATGAAATGAACATCGCCAACGTGTCCAGAATGGTCAAATTAGTTAGGATAGCCTATCCAACGGTCCAATTTGGACACAAGGGCAAAAAGATAATTTCGGATCAAAACGGTGTCCGTGTCGGAGCCGTTTTGCACCGAAAAACGTGCAAAAAAACAAGTCAATAAAATATAACAAATTATATGTCCACGAAACCAGAATGTCGATACGAACCCAACGGTATCTCCAGAATTGGATTCCGTTGACCCGATCTCAATTTGGCCCGTTGACCAGAACTTGGAATTCCGGTTTGCACAGAAATGCGTGCCGGAGCCAAAGTTCTCAAAACTCAGCAAACTAACTGTCAACGAGTCCAGAATGATGATACGAACTCAACGGTATCTCCGGAATTGGATTTTGATGAGCCGATCTCAAAATGATCCGTTAACCCGGATATTGGTATCCGACTTGCACCGAAATGCGTGTCAGACCCAATGTCCACCAAAACCTAGCAAATTATATGTCAACGAGTCCAGAATGACGATACGAACTCAACGGTATATCCGAAATTGGATTCCGATGAGCCGGCGTTAAAAATTCCCGTTGACCCAGAATGTGGGACCCGCTTTGCACCGAAAAACGTGCCCGGGCCCACGTTCTCCAAATCTAACAAATTTTATATGAAAACAAGCCAGAACGACGCCACAAGTCTACTGGTGGTGTCAGAAATGAAATCTGGAGTCCCGTATTCAAAAATGGAATTTTACAAGTTGGAAATTACGAATTCGGACGGCCAACTTTGGCGTCGAATTCAACCAATCAAACAAGCTCACAATGAAACAAAAATGGAGGGATAGTAAGAGGATTATACCAGCTTCGCACCGGAACTGGTAGCACGCCAAACGGAGCTGCGGTGGAGGAGATACAAGCTGACGAAGTTGGCCCCGCTAAACTGTCCAAATTTAATACAATTTAAACGGTCAACTTGGTGGCCGATTTTCATGTATCAAACGATAAAATCAACGGACCAAAATTGACATGAGCGAAGGTGGATATACCGAGATTGCGACGGAGCGAAGAAATCGCCGATCCAACGGTCGGATCTCCGGGAAAATGCGTGCAAAGTCGCTGCGACGGAGCACGAATTCTGAGTTCCAAACTCGCACGCGCCGACGGGATCTCGTTCAAAACGCACGAATCGCCTCGACGGCGCGTCCCAGAGGACGTTGGCCGCCAGGGGAAGACGGCCTGAGTTCGCCCAGAGGGGGAGCCACCCACGGCGGGGGTCGTCGGCCCACGGTGGCACGTGGCAGTGCCAGCGCTCGCGCGCGCGCGCTACAGCGTGCGCTGCCGCTGCTGGTGGTGGCGACAGCGCTGCGCGCTGCTCGTGGCGGCACAGCGGCGACGAGCTGCGATGGAGACGGCGAGGTGGCGGGGCTGCTAGGGTGGTGATAGCCGTTGTGGTCGGTCGGAGAGGATGATAATGGTAGTGATGGTGGCGGCTTGGTGTGATGAAGATGAGGAGGAAGAAGGAGATGGAGGAGAAGAGATGGTGGAGATTGTGGTGGCGCGTCGGTGGCCGATCGCCAGCCACGGCCAGAGGAGGAGGGGAGGTCGGGGTGTGCATGGGGGGAAGATGAGGTGGTCGGGTGTGGCATGGTTTGTTGCTGTGAGGAGTTGTTGCATGGGTTTGAAAAGAAGAAGAGAGAGAAAGGGATAAGGTGTAATAAATGATGAGAGAGAGATGAGGTGGCTCTCCTTGAAATTAGGGCCGGCTACAAAGAGAGGGGAGGCTGTGAGAATGAATAGGTGGAATGGATGGAGGAGATTTATTTTGGGAAAAATCCAAGGCTACAAATTAAATAGGAAATATTGGGTTATTCTTATAGGATTTATTTCAAGGAAAAATTCCAATAAATAATTAAAAATGGGTAGAAGGGTACTCGATATTTTTGGACAATAAAATATGAGGGTGTCATGATGGAGAATAACACGGAGCTGGGCTGGACTCGATGGAGCCGGATTGGGTCAAAACCGGACATTGTACAAAAATCGAATTAAAATTAGACGTTGATGAACATGTGTAAATAAGTAGCACATAGAGATTCCAATAAATGGGACACAAGTGGCGGACGGATAGTAGGCTCAAAGTGGGCCATGTCCATAGTTGGGGCTGACAAGTTTTGGTCGACAGGGGACCCACAAATCAAGTTAGAAAATGAATGTGACGCCGTAGCGTGAAATAAAATTGGGCCACGTGTCGGGAAAGTTGTGCGAATCAAATGGAGCATAAAATGACGTGTCTGAGTGGGACACGAAGGTCATGGGTGACGAGCGTCTCGAGTAGATCATCAATGCGAAGTTGGTTTCAAGGAAATGACTGGTCTGGCGCTCCCAATTTAAAAGTCATGGTAACGCGCTGAAAATGATCAAGGAAAAGAGTGGGAGAATAAATAATACTCAAATGGTCTAAATCGACCCGAAGTTCAGCGAAGCAGAAAGAGTACAAGGGAACAAGTTTGGATGGGACACTATATACCGTCATGAAGGTAATCCTGTCCACTCCAAAACTCATGAAGAAGATTTCCAGAGTCGAACATCCCTGATACTCCAAATATCAATGGCATGAAAAAGTACACTTACAGATAAATAAATAGAATAAAATATTTATCAAAACCAAATAATCAGAAAAATAAATAAAATGAAAAAAAATTAACCCAAAATTTAGGGTGCTCACATTATCGGGTGGCTCTACCCCCAAGTCTCGAAGGCGTCCACAACATATTCTACGTTTCGCAGCTGAGACGCTACATCCCGCACCCGAGCCACATCTTGGACCATTCGGAGCTGGAAATTGGACCCAGCCTCACAGTACCAGAGTGTCACGCCCCGCTCCCGCAGGAGCGATCGTCCTCGCTAAGGCGTGATGCCGCACGGGCCTAGGTTGCACCCGTGCAAGGCTATGTCCAGAAACGGCCGATTTGAGCTAGGCCACAAAGTCGCACAAAGTGTCCCCATTTGCAGCAAAAAGTAAATAAACACAAATTGAAGCAAATTCAACTCTTTATTGATATTCAAGAAGTTTACAAGCGACGCTAGGCCGATATTACAAATCGATCAAGCTCTCTTTCTCTCTGAAACAAAAAAGGCGTGCCAAGTGGCTTACAAGATAGAATGATTCTTGGCGATGTTCCGATACATTATATCCTGTATATGGTGCTTCAGCTCCTTGCAACGCTCCAAGGCCCAGAGCTAGCTCCGCGCCTTAGCACGTTCGAGGGAAGCTCCGCTCCCGACGATGTCTCCTGCATCCTGCAAGCAGACTGTGGGGTTATCAGTACATTGTTATGCACTGGTGGGGAGGCTAGCTCGCCCACAATGCTATCATTACCAAACACGTTCTATTTACTTTTGTGCACCGTCTATCATTTAATGTCTTACTAATCTTGCCTTAGGATCAGTTTCATGGCATATTTCATAACCTATCTCGTGCTGCCGAATTCAAGTGTGTGCATAGAAATGCATGCACGACTTACCCATACTTACCGTCCGGCCTTCCCTATCCAAAGTAAACCAAGTTAGTCAACAATTTATATAAACTTTCAATGTCAAGTGCGTGTCCTTGCCTCGGTTCTAGCATGTCGTAGGCACGTTTTCTAACTCGTTTGCTCGAAGTACTCTTGATCATTTTGTGTGTTATATTCAAGCCTATTCAGAAGGTACTTTGTACAGTTAACTTAGACTACTTTGATTTCAATACAAGAACTTGCACATGGATTGCCACCAGCAAAGCCCACTTAAATCTATATGCACCGGTCGCTGGCATCAAAAGCCACTTTGGACATAACCAAGCCGTGGTATTTCTCAACTAGCGTAGGGTGAGGACTGGCACACACACCATTAGTCTCTTGAAATACGCCTGCACTTACGTCCCCCGGGTGGCCAAGTCCGCATCCAGGCAGCCCGTAAGCCATGACTTGATTTCGCCTAGGCCGGCCACGATCCTCCCTTTGATCATGCCACGGAATCCGTATCACCCGTGCACGGGTTCGTCCACGACCATTTCATATTTTATCGTCGTAGGCTAACCCTTAGCCATAATGCGTTATCGACTAGGTTGGCGTCCGTACAGCACGGGTAGCGAGCCCCGTTGCACGTACCCGTCATACCTGTCGCTAACCATTCCTTTCTTTCTTATCTTTTATTCATTCTTCCTTTTTCTTTCTTTTACTTGTCCGTTCGTTTATGGATTCATTCACACATTCATTCATTCATTCATTCGTTGATTTATTTATTCACTCATTCGTTCATTTTTTTATTCATACATTATGCAACTCCCCGTGCGGGAGTCGCCTTGGCGACCCATCGGTCCCGAAGTCTTTCAATGTTGCTATACTCTACTCGGAATGACTATGTCGATAGTCTTCCGTTTCATTGTTGTAAACCATTTATTGATTTCATTGGTTGAACGCATAAGGGACTTGAACGTAATCTTGTGCCTTAGCACGAGTGCGGAGTGCGGTACGAGAGTTCTCACATTTTTTTATGTTCTTTTTCACATTCTATACAAGCATACATGATGAGATTATTCCCTTAGCTAGGTGCGTTGAGTCATTTATTAGCATATGCGGTGTTATCGCCTAGCGATTCTAACAATAGTGTCCGTATTGTTATATGTCTAGGCTAAGCAAAGACGGGTTCATCGGAGCCACCCACCTTAGCGATGTTCGCATCGGCCGAGCGATACTCCGAGTGCGCCTTTTGAAAGTCTAAGTCTGGATTCATCTTCGGCGGGCCAATATAAGCCTTGCATCGATTCTTCATCAGGTCAATGCCAATTCTTCGGGTCGACGGCTCGTTTGAGTCGTTGTACTTGCCGTTTGAATCGACGTTCTGCCAAGGCGGAGCGGGTCATTACATAATACACCACTCAAAATAAGTCTCGTCCTCGAGACTTCCTGAGTGCAGGTCATCCTACCATTCATTTAACTCGTGTCGTCGTATTTCTTAGAAAATTCTTATCGCACGGTTCTATCATTCTATGGCACCGAACTATACTCGTTACCCTTCCAAGTTCCGTGTCGCATACGTTTGGTCGATTTTATTGAATAACTTTTCATGCATTTCAGAGTTGATGGCACTTATTCAATTCAAGCATTTTTTGACTTGGTTGCTATTTTGACGTATCATGGGACTGAAACGGTTGCACGAGGTACGTTGTAATTTGTCAAATGCGAGTGTCATATGCTGAGGCAAACTCACTTTCGTTTATGTGCATCGCAACACCCACTTGCAGCTGCATTCGAGTTTATCATATCGCTGAGTTTGGATCGTGCACGTATCTAAGGCGTCCCCCAAATACGTAAATTTCAACCAAGCTTAGCGATTAGCGAAGTCGGACAAGCTACTTGTGATAGTTTTGATTTATCGATCGTTTTGCTAACTTCGATTTAAAACCGAACTCATGCATCTCACTATCGTTTATCTCGGTCCTCGAGATGATTCGATTTGCTTCTCAAGCATTCTTGTCTACGAAATCAATACGATTTCTTCTTAGCGGTGTCAACCAAGTCTAAGTAATTTCTGTCCGATTCAAGACCAAGTATTGCACTATCATCGAGTACGTCTTCCCTTTCAATAATTTAATTCGATATCCCAACTTTACTTGTACATCATCCATTCCTATCATTCCCTTCGTTTGGGGCTAATCTTATCGTCGTTCACGCACACTCCCAGTTCCTCGTTATACTCTAAGTCTTACTGTCCAAGTCTATCGTCCGTCCAGACGATACTGTAAGGTCAATCGCACAAGTTCAATCACTCGACATAGGGTCGTCCGCCTATCCGCTAGGTCATCTCACAGGGTCATAGTTACAAGTCAAATTCGTGGCTCATCGTGCAAGGTCGTTGCACGATGCTCGCCCCAAATCCTATGGTCAAACCATTTGTTCGTTGTACGGGAGTTTCTACCCAAGTTCGTTTCGCTCAAATTTCTAAACATCAAGCAGCGTTCACCCTATTCGCATCAACACATTCTCCGCTCCAAGTCCGAGCTCGTTAGGAATGTCATCCTACGATAGGTTGTCCTCAATCAAATCCTTGACATATTATTATCGTGTGTCCGTACTAGCAATTTTTGTAGTCTATCTCTTCAAGTATGTTTGATTTTAATCCACCTATCCATCCTATCCAATTCACGTAGTCGATCACAAGGTCGTCTAGCCTTGCAATATATCGTACCCCGATCTAACGCAAGTCTGATTATCTACGGCGGACATGAATCACCATGTCAACATTTCTGCGAAATAATTGTCCTCATCGGAACGTAACGCTTGCGTTGAGTCTAGACTTACTTATTTTCGATACGCGGATTGGGCCTACTCAATCCTTAAGTTTTCTTATTCTTCAATCACAAGTCCTAACAATCCTCGAATTTACCTTCGCTTCAAACTACAAGTCGTAGCAATCAAAATTGCCATGTCAAGGTATTTCGAGTTCGATCATTCCCGCTGGACATGAATCACCATGCCAACGCTCACACGGAACGATCGTCCCAAATCCGACGTGACGTATGCGCGAGGCTGGAGTTGCGCTCGCGCAAGACAAGATCATTGTGTTGTGGTTATCACCGAAAAATCAAGTCACTTCCCTTCTTCATTCCAAACATTCATTTTTTTCAAAATTCTCCAACATAGTGTCCTTCAAAATAATAACATCTAACATGATCATCATTCATCGAATCAGAGTACCCCCGAGTTATCGTACATCGATCTTTGATACGCCTCAATACCATCGATGATGTACATAACCTGACGATCTTCCTTTGCAACGAATTTCAAGTCGTGCAACTTAATTTCCTCAATTCACATTGTCTCGTGCTAACTCTTCATTGAGAAACATCAATTTCCATTCCTTAGTCATTCTCGTATCTCCAACACAATATTTTCCATGTACGCTATCTTTCGATCGTGATAACTTCGGTTTCGTCTATGGGTATTTCACCTCAACTCAAGTTTCCATCCCTTCGACTAAATTCAAAATTGCATGCACGATCTTCTATGTTTCCTCGACCAAGACCTCCATTCATTTCATCGTTCCGACTCTCTATTCGATCGTTTCGTAATTTGCACTACGCATTCTTAATTCGTCCGAACGATATCTCGTTTGAGGCTATCGAAATCAAAACCAACTAAGCATTACTCGTTCTAAGGCTTTGTGCGATATCATCGCTTGCCGACATACTCGTTCTATCCGTAAATCCTTTAGTCTCGCTCGAACAATTTCTATAACGTCTATACACCACTCAGGATTCGAGCCACTCGACTACTCATCGACACTCATTCTTATTCCTTTCCGAAGCTAGCACATACACCACTCGGGGTCAAGTCATTCTACAAATCCTCAAATGATCATTCGATTCCCTTTCGATGTGTTCAATCGCACGTTCGCCCGTTGATCAAAATTCAACTCAATATTTCGTGCACGCCTAAGCGTTAGTTTGATAGTGTTCCTATTGGTATACACTCTAAGTGTAGCTTCGTTCCCGAATGAGCGGTACTTGATATCGCTCGCAACTCGTTTGTACCAAAAGGTCTCGGTGCACGATACTCGGCACAATTAGCCAAAAGACTGTGTGCATAACCATTCCGCTTGAACTATACTTCGGTCTCGTGTACTCGTTCACTAATGTCAGCGTAAGGTTATTCAAGTACGCACGACGTTTGCTAACTTTTAGCACGGGTTCCTTCCAACTCAAATCCGTCGCAGTTTGGCACAAAGGCCTTCGCCTATCAATCCCGTCCAACCGAGTACTCGTACGAGCTTTTGAAAATATTAGACTTATTGTATGGAACATCCCAAGGCACAATGAGAGAGAGCGTATACTTCTTTTGTTTCAAAACGAGCTTTCAAAACTGAGAAAATTGAAATGAAGTCCAAGGACGTAAAGCCGTGCTCTGATACCAATCTGTCACACCCCGCTCCCGTAGGAGCGATCGTCCTCGCTAAGACGTGATGTCGCACGGGCCTAGGTTGCACCCGTACAAGGCTATGTCCAGAAATGGCCGATTTGAGCTAGGCCACAAAGTCGCACAGAGCGTCCCCATTTGCAGCGAAAAGGAAATAAACAAAAATTGAAACGAATTTAACTCTTTATTGATATTCAAGAAGTTTACAAGCGGCGCTAGATCGATATTACAAATCGCTCAAGCTCTCTTTCTCTCTGAAACAAAAAAGGCATGCCAAGTGGCTTACAAGATGGAATGATTCATGGCGATGTTCCGATACATTATGTCCTGTATATGGTGCTTCAGCTCCTTGCAACGCTCCAAGGCCCAGAGCTAGCTCCGCGCCTTAGCACGTTCGAGGGAAGCTCCGCTCCCGACGATGTCTCCTGCATCCTGCAAGCAGACTGTGGGGTTATCAGTACATTGTTATGCACTGGTGGGGAGGCTAGCTCGCCCACAATGCTATCATTACCAAACACGTTCTATTTACTTTTGTGCACCGTCTATCATTTAATGTCTTACTAATCTTGCCTTAGGATCAGTTTCATGGCATATTTCATAACCTATCTCGTGCTGCCGAATTCAAGTGTGTGCATAGAAATGCATGCACGACTTACCCATACTTACCGTCTGGCCTTCCCTGTCTAAAGTAAACCAAGTTAGTCAACAATTTATATAAACTTTCAATGTCAAGTGCGTGTCCTTGCCTCGGGTTCTAGCATGTCGTAGGCACGTTTTCTAACTCGTTTGCTCGAAGTACTCTTGATCATTTTGTGTGTTATATTCAAGACTATTCAGAAGGTGCTTTGTACAGTTAACTTAGACTACTTTGATTTCAATGCAAGGACTTGCACGTGGATTGCCACCAGCAAAGCCCACTTAAATCTATATGCACCGGTCGCTGGCATCACAAGCCATTTTGGACATAACCAAGCCGTGGTATTTCTCAACTAGCGTAGGGTGAGGACTGGCACACACCCCGTTAGTCTCTTGAAATACGCCTGCACTTATGTCCCCCGGGTGGCCAAGTCCGCACCCAGGAAGCCCGTAAGCCATGACTTGATTCCGCCTAGGCCGGCCACGATCCTCCCTTTGATCATGCCGCAGAATCCGTATCACCCGTGCACGGGTCCGTCCATGACCATTTCGTATTTTATCGTCGTAGGCTAACCCTTAGCCATAATGCATTATCGACCAGATTGGCGTCCATGCAGCGCGGGTAGCGAGCCCCGTTGTACGTGCCCATCATACCTGTCGCTAACCATTCCTTTCTTTCTTATCTTTTATTCATTCTTCTTTTTTCTTTCTTTCACTTGTCCGTTCGTTTATGGTTTCATTCACACATTCATTCATTCATTCGTTGATTCATTTATTCACTCATTCGTTCATTCTTTCATTCATATATTATGCAACTCCCCGTGCGGGAGTCGCCTTGGCGACCCATCGGTCCCGAAGTCTTTCAATGTTGCTATACTCTACTTGGAACGACTATGTCGATAGTCTTCCGTTTCATTGTTGTAAACCATTCATTGATTTCATTGGTTGAACGCATAAGGGACTTGAACGTAATCTTGTGCCTTAGTACGAGTGCGGAGTGCGGTACGAGAGTTCTCACATTTTTCTATATTCTTTTCCATATTTTATACAAGCATACATGATGGGATTATTCCCTTAGCTAGGTATGTTGAGTCATTTATTAGCATACGCGGTGTTATCGCCTAGCGATTCTAGCAATAGTGTCCGTATTGTTATGTGTCTAGGCTAAGCAAAGACGGGTTCATCGGAGCCACCCACCTTAGTGATGTTCGCATCGGCCGAGCGATACTCCGAGCGCGTCTTTTGAAAGTCTAAGTCTGGATTCATCTTCGGCGGGCCAATATAAGCCTTGCATCGATTCTTCATCAGGTCAATGCCAATTCTTCGGGTCGACGGCTCGTTTGAGTCGTTGCACTTGCCGTTTGAATCGGCGTTCCGCCAAGGCGGAGCGGGTCATTACACAGAGAAGCCAGTGGCAATATTGGACAGACGAGAGAAGAGAACCAGAAATTCTGTGACACCAATAGTCAGAGTTTTGTGGCGGCACAACTCACCAGGCGAGTCTACCTGGGAGCGAGAAGACAAGATGCGGGAGCAGTATCCATATCTGTTTGAGACTTAAGGTAACCCCTAACCCTGCCTTTAATTTAGAGGACAAAATTTTCTAAGGAGGGAAGGTTGTGAAACCCGTATTTCTATTTATTGGATTAATTAGATTTAATTACATTTTTGGTAAATTATTGAATTTTCTTTTGTCGCAATATTTAATCATTATTATATTTATCATTATTATATTATGGGTTCAAAATTATTTTCAAAATAATAACTGGGATTTTTGTTTACGAGACCCGAGCCTGGACCAGTTCGAACCCGAACCCAATCCCGTTTCCGAACCCATCTTTTTCCCCTCTTTTAAAACCTTAATTACTATTTACATATTAGTAATACTATATATATATATATATATATATATATATATATATATATATATATATATATATATATATATATATATATATATATATATACAGTCACGTTGGGCCTGGTCACCAACGACCAGGCCATATTGCCTATTCTTCTGCCCCCTTTCCACTCTCCTTACTTTACTCCTCACCATTCCCTTTCTTACACAAAAATAAATATAACCACCACCACCACCATCACGTTCTCACAGAACCCGCTCTCTTTTCCGCTCTCACTCTCTCTCTCACGAGCACAACTCCAGCTCTCCTCCTTCCCCCTCATTGTCCAGCAGCCCCAACCCGTGCCCTAGCCTCCAGCTACCCCGGCTTTCCTCGAGCGCCCGTCACCGCGGCCTGCCTCCTCCGACGTCCAATCTGCGACCCCCCGCCGGCCTGTCCAACTCGGCGCCGCTCCGCCTCCAGCACCTGCCGGCGACCCGGCTCCGCCCGAGTTCCGCCACCCTCGGTCGACCGTCCGGCGCGTCCGATCCCGACGCCGTCGTCCCGACCCTGCGGGTTTTCCGACCCGCTGTCCGTACTTTTTCGTGCCCCGATCTCCGGATCCCGCTGTCCAGCGCTGTCCCGTGGACTTCGAACCTGCTGTCCGCGCTTTTCGTGGTTTTGTTGCGCCGATTCCGCTGCTGACCGTGGTTTTTCTTTCTTTGATATCATCTGAGAGCTCTAGCCGAGCAACCCAAGGTATAATTTCGTATTTCCGTTCCCGTTTCCGTAGTCGATGATGAGATTGGTCCCCGATTCCTTCCCGGGAATTCGGTTTTTGTGGACGTAATGGTTTCGGAGTTTCCAAAATTGTTCTGTGATGTTTCTGTGGTTATTTCGGATTTTTCCGAAATGTGGTATTATGGATTTTGAGTGCTGTGGTGTTCCGACTTTATTTCAGGATTTTCGATTTTATTTTGGGTTTCTGATTTAGCTTCGAAAATGGTTCTGTGAATTTAATTTTTATGTAAAAATGGTTTTGGAAGTTAATTTTTGGGTTTTCCCTGGTTTGGGATAATTGTTGGAGTTGTCAGCGCATTTTTTCAGTTTTGGGTTGTCCCAGATATAAAGGAGATGCTGTCCAATTTTTCGGAAATATTTTTAAAACAAATTTTTGTATAAAATTAGGGACTTGAAAATCGAACTTTTGCAAAACGTTTATATATTGGATTTGTCGGCTTTCGGATTTATGGATTTCTGTACCACCATTTAGGCGATGACCTTATAGGTCGAATGAGCCTGGCGAAGCACAAACGCTACAGGGTTCTTGTACGTTGAGGCGCTAGCCAATAATATGACATTTGGACCAAGTCCGAGACTCATATAATTATTATCTTTAATTCATAATTATTATCTTAGTACGGGTACTGCTGTTAGTATTTTTGGTGTAGGACTTCGGCCTGCTGAATGGACCACTTTCCGGCGTTCATGATTCACCCAAGTTTTATTATTATTCCTAAAATTCATTTATGTAAATAAATGTAAGGGCATAAGCCCAGTTTTCTATTTTCTTTGCTGCGACCCTGTATTGTGTAGCGTAGCTTTTCTTGATTTTCTGAGTTATTATTTTGGCTTTAAACGCGTAGATTATTAAAATGAGTATTTATTTTAATATAAAAAATTAATAAGGTTTTTTTACAGTAAATAAATTAGTAAAATTACAAGTTTGATTATTTAAACAAATTCACGTTCTTCTCATCTAAAGAAAAATATTAGTTTTATATATGATATTACAAAATACTAAGTTTTGCCAAATTAACCGGTAAATTGCCATTTTTCCAATTAATCAATAACCGACTTATTTTAAATAAATAATAACGAACGTAGAATTGCGACGTTAGACGTCTTCCGGTAGAATAATAAAAGAACTTAAAATCCGATTAGGACACTACTACTAAAGATTGTAACTAGCACACCTAGAATGACTACAATATTGGTTCTAAGTCAAGGTTCTCAACTGCAGGATCTCGGAGACGAACCTGACTTCTTCTCCGAAATCGTCATCCTACTCCAGTCATACAAATCGAGGCAAGTTACGGTTATGGTTTTCTTGTATTTTATTTAGTAATTGTTTAGCTCCATATTTAAACCACATTGCTACACGGATTCAGATATTGATTGATTGATTGTGGGGATTGGAGGAATAGTGTAACGTTTATGGCCAATACCCCTCATATTGCATATTGTGCGAGCTTACCCCTCTTACATACGGGGATAAGTTGTATCGTGTCGCTAGGACGCTATTGTATAACCCAAGCCGGTCATAGATGATTACACATTCAAATCTTATTATTTTCAATTGTAGAATGCTGGAAAATATTGTTTAAACTGTTTAGCCTGCACTTTTTTATTATTAATTGAAATATGAGTTACATATTCGTACTTGCTTCCTCCTGACTGGAGACAACATTTTTAGGTGACATTGAGGATGCTGAACTATTGTACAATAGCTATTATGACCCGGTTCTGTACCATGTGGTGTTGCCAGAGTCCCCCTTGGAGGACGAAGGACCTGAGGCCGACGAGCCGAACGCTTAGCTGGTTATTTCCAGTTTCCAGTTTCATTGTTTTTAGAATTTTGTTAATTTGAATTCAGCATTTTTATTTCAGTTCTTTTAATTCCAGTTGTACCTTTCAAATGTTGAATAAAGTTTTAAAATTTTCGTACATTGAGTTGTGACAAATGTATAGATATTGTTGTGAATACCTGCTAATAGAACAGCTTACTGCCGCCGTCTCACAACGGTGCATGCTGGGCATGATCCTGTTTGACCCAATTATTTGGGATCGGGTCGTGACAACCATTCCCGTGTTTGGTTTATGTTATTAGAATTTATTTCCGGATATTAAAGATACCTGGATAAACTATTTGCCTATGAAGAATGGAAAAGCTGTTCCCTAACAAATTGGTGGCTATATACATAAAATTTCATGCAGCGGGAGAGCTTTTCCTAAAATTACGCAGAACAGGAGAAGATCTTAGGAATTATGAGAAAATGGATCTGGCGCCACTGACCTTGGCGCCAAACAAAAAATTTAAAAAATTGTTTGGCGCCAGTGATAGTGACGCCATATATATTTTATAAAAAATATAAAAACTCCTAAGCCAGTGACACTGACGTCAGATAATTAAAAAAACAAAAAAAATATTCGATGCCAGTAACTGGCGCCACATTTAAAAAAAAACTTTGGCTCTAGTTTCTATTGGCGCCAACGAAAAAATTAGAGCTCATAAATTAGAGCGCCGGGTTATGAAAAGAAAATTTTGGGGAAACAGCTGGAGGTATTAAGCTAAGCTCATAAATTAGAGCGCCGGGTTAGAGCATCTCCAACCCTATTGTCTTATTTTGTGTTGTGAATCTTAGGTGGCATAGGACACAAGACAATGTTTTGTATATGTGGCAAGATTATATTCACAAATGACAATGAGTTTAAAAAGTCATCTCCAATGCAAAAGTATTGAGAAGACAATACAACGTAATTTTTTACAACTTCAAAGACAACTTTTACTCTTCTACTTTTTTTTATAAACATTTTATTCATAAATGATGATGTGGACATAAAGACATTGTGAAATGCATTGTCTAGATCTAGACAACCAACTTCACATTGTCTTTGCCATGTCATTGTCATGTCAACTCCACACTTTATTTCATATTTGCATTGGAGAAGTACTTTTGAAAAAATGGTTGTCATTCCAATGTGGCAACCATTTTTTTTCAAACTCATAATAGGGTTGGAGATGCTCTAAGAGCATCTCCAACCCTACTGTGACTTTGGAAAAAAGTTAATGCCACATAGGAATGACCAGGAGCGGATCCAGAAATTATAAGTTAGATGGGCTACCAAAAATTTGGGGGGGGGGGCTAGAAGTAGACTAATCCATATAAAAAAAATCAAAAAAGAAAAAAATTATATGGTGAAAAAAAAAATTGGGGTGGGCTCCAGCCCACCCTAAGCAACACCTAGATACGCCCCTGGGAATGACAAAATTTTATTCAAAAGTTCTTCTCCAATGCAATTGTCAAGTCAATTGTGAAGCTTATGTGGCAAAAATTAAAGAAGATATTGGAAAGTTGATTGTCTTGTTCTAGACAATGCACTTGACAATGTCTTCTCTTCCATGTCATCAATTATGAATAAAAAATATTATAAAAAAGAAAGAAGATTAGTAGTTGCCTTAAAAGTTGTCTTGGAAGTTGGAAAAAATATTTTTTTATTGTCTTCTCAATACTTTTACATTGGAGAGAGTTTTTCTATCTCATTGTCTTTTGAGATATAATTTTGCCACATAAATAAGATATTGTCTTGTGGCTCATGCCACATAGGAGCCACCTAAGACTCACAATACTTAACAAGACAATAGGGTTGGAGATGCTCTTATTCTACATTTGCATTGGAGAAATTTTTTTGGAATAAAAGTTTGTCATTTCTATGTGGCAACCATTTTTTTCTAAACTCACAATAGGGTTGGAGAATTGCTTGCTGGCCTGGAACTTCATAATTATTAATTACTACTGCAAAGTGCTTTCTTTCTTTGATTATCCATACCAATGTGTTGTTGGGTTTTGGTCTTTTACAAAGTGAATTTTAGTCCCACATCGACTAGACCAAAGGAGTTGTATCTCTATATTAGCTTTGCTAGTTTAGAGATGCACATGTGGTGTGGAGGTGCACATGGGTGTGCCATGTGGGGTTATTTTCTAATGGGGGAAAAAGCTAAATCAACAATAGAAAGCATTCATGCTTTTTGCTCTTGGAAAATTCATTTCCATGGGAGCTAAGTCCTGTAGGGGCTTAGCGACTCGGACTCGGACTCGAGCTCATGGGCTCATGAGGCGTAATGTAGTATTTTGTTGGCGCACCTTGCAGTTAGCACGTCAGCATCGTCGCTAGGCGCATAGTGCACTTTAGTTGCGCTCGTTGCGCGAGCCACTTGCGCTGCCACGTTGCGCGCCACAGGTTGCACGCCAGGGTGCGCGCCAGGTTGCGCGCCAGGTTGCGCACAGGTTGCGCACAGGTTGCGCCAGGTGCGTTGGCTGCGCAGTGGCGCAGTGGCGCAGGTTGTGCAGTGTGCGCAGGTTGGCGCAAATGGCTCTGTGAGCAGAGTGCAAGGAGCGCACGGTGCGCGCAGTTGGCGCAACTTACAGCAGAACGTGCGTTTGCATGTTCTGGGCGGTTGCTACATGTTCGGGATAATTTTTACCACGTCCCTAACTTTGTGGCAACCGAACAGTTGCTGCAGGGCCTATATAAGGCATCCTCTCTCTCTCAAGGCTGGTAATATACAAGTAAGAGAAGCCACCACAGAAAGTTTACGAAGTATTTTTTAGCACAAGTAAACAGAGAATTCAGAAGTGTTCTTTAACACAGTTCTGATCAAAATTTGCTTGCGAATTCCAGCAGCCTTCGAGAGAGAGAGGAAAGGCGCCGCACCAGCGTTGCTTTTGCACGGGAGTTCGTGTCCATCCGAGGAGTCAGAAGAGCAGGAGTGTTCCAAGTTCTTCGACGAACTTGCTGGTTCCTGGAAGCTGTTCGTGTAGGACGAATAAAGCTTTGAGCAACGGTGATTATTCACCCCAGCAGGAGTTCTTTCATCTTTCGCCAGTCACCTTCTTCGTTGCTGCTAGTAATTCTGATTGTATCTTCTTTTTAGAAGTACTACGATCTAATTGCTGTTGATTACGAAATCTTTTTAGATTCTTGTAATTCAGAATCACCTTCCTTGAAGTGTTGATTTGAAACATTGTTTTTACAATTGTTTTATTTTCTCAGTTTTCCATCGAAAAATTGTGCCCCGGCACTAACATGTGTATGATTGATTGTAATAATGTAACAACAAAAATAACTAATAGCGTGCAATATAGTTGACAAGATTTGGTTGACTGAGCTCTAAATTTTTTTTTTGCGCCAGTTCTACTTGAGCTAAGATTTTGTTTTTTTAATGTGGCGTCAGTTGTGTCGAATATTTGTTTCCTTTTTTAAATTATTTGACGTCAATGTCACTGACGTCGAGAGTTTTTATATTTAAAAAAAATATCTGGCGTCAGTGTCACTAGCACTAAACAAAAAAATTTAAAAAAATTAGAGCTGGTGCCAGATAAGTTTAGAAAAAATCTTGCATCAGCGTCACTGGCGCCGGATCCCTTTTCTCATAATTTATAAAAAAAATTTCCTGTTCTGTGCAAATTTAAATTTTATTTTACCGTTGCATGAAATTTTTATTTTTTTGTCTGGGAATAAACTTAACATTGGATGTATTTACATATTTGCCATCAACAATTTGCGTCGTCGGCGCCGGAACGAGAGGAGAAGGACGTGGTCATACATTACGTCGTCCTCCGGCGCGACCTGATCGACTCGTGGCCGGTGGGCAGTGTGGTGGCCCAGGGGTGCCACGCGTTGGTGGACGCTATCTGGGCCCACCGCGACCACCCCGACACCGCGTCCTACCTCTCCCCCTCCGCCGTCGACTCCATGCACAAGGCCGTTCGACAAATTGCCAACTCCAACTCTCTCTAGCTCGCGCTCACTCTGTTCGATACGAAGCAAGCGTTTGTTCATTTGGCGTTACTTTGCAGATGGCTTTGGAAGTGAAGGGAGAGACCCAGTTGAGGAATCTGTCGGAGAAGCTGACGGCGGGAGGGGTCGAGCACAAGCTGTGGATCGAGTAGCCTGAGGGCTTTCCCGACGTGCCTCGCCACCAGGTCCTACCCCAAGTCTCAAGTAGCCTCCTACTTGAAGAAGCTCAAGTTCTGCAAGTAGTAGTGGTACTGCTTCACTCATTCCAAGCTTCACTTTATAATGTCCTGTTCTGTTCGACAATGAAATAAGTGTCAAGTAAATCTAAATTATTATATATAAATTTACGTTGCTGTACTTTAATATAATTTTTATATTGTTGTATTTTTATATATTTTGTAACTAATTTATTTGATTTTTTTAATAATCATATTTTGACAACCATAATCATATTGAGAATTCTTTTATATATATATATATATATATATATATATATATATATATATATATATATATATATATATATATATATATATATATATATTTTTTTTTTTTTTTTTTGATATATTTCTTGTTCTCATATTTCTTGTTTTTTTTTTGATATATTTCATGTTGAGAATTCTCATTCTATTTGATATATTTTGATATATTTCTTGTTCACTTGTAATATTTTTCTTTTTTCTTTGATAGAGACGAAAAGAATTGTCAGTGCTATCAAACCTTACATTTCTTACTAAGGCATATCTTCGTATGAGTTTGAGGAATAATATATTCCTAAAAATTTATTTATGATACCAAACACATGTATTACATATATCCAAAAATATTATGTTATGTACCAAACGTGGTAATAAAGAATATCCAAAAAAAAATGGTGCCTTGGAATATAATTTCTGGAAATATAGAATTTTCGACTATTTAGTATTGTACCAAACAGTCCCTTGGTTGTAAGAAAGTTGTAATTGTAGCATTTTCTTTTTGGAAAAATTTATGAAATGTCCAAAAATTTAAAAAGTTTTATGAAAAACCCACCCCAAAATAAACTTTCATCGCGTGCCCAGCATTAACTTAAAAATTAAAAAAAGGGCACGGCATGACCCTTTTGCCCTTCTAATTTATTAAGAATATCAACAAACCCAGCAATTTTTATGAAAAACGGTTCGATTCCAGAAGATACAAAACCAAGAGACTCTTCAAAAAAGTGTTTCTATCGCTCCCTCCTCTTCCATACTCTGTTCGGTTGCGATTTTAGGTCATCTCCTCCAAAAATCTTAGAAATTTCTTACAAGAAATCACCAGCGAATCTCCATCACAATGTCGCAATCATCAGCAATGGATGTAGACCAAGTTAGAGAAGAAGGAGAAGAAGTAGTTGTTGGAAAGCAAACGAAAGGAGGGATGAATGTTAAGAAGGTTGCTCGTAGACGAAATGCTCCAAAAGAAAAAGAAGTGCAAGAAGCAGTAGAAGAACAAGAACAACAAGAATAAGAAGTAGCAGGGGAGGAAGAAGAAGATCAAGAAGAAGGGAAGAAAAAAGGTAAAACTTTGAGACCTATTCATTCTCCGTTTATATTGACGCGACAAATGAAAATGATCATTCTCCGTCTATAAAATACACGGAGGATGCCCTTTCTGTGTCATTTGAACTAGAAATGGCCATTCTCCGTCTATTTTGAGACGAAGAATGGCATTCTCCGTGTTTAAACACACGGAGAATGGCGTTTTCTGTGTTTTTGACCTAAAGAACGAGCATTCTCCGCCTAATATGAGACGGAGAATGTCATTCTCCGTTATAAAATAGACGGAGAATGACCTTTCTTCTTGCATTAACCTTGAGAAATGAACATTCTCCGTCTCACTGACACGGAGAATGCCATTCTCCGTCTATTTTATAACGGAGAATGACATTCTCCGTCTATTTCGACACGGAGAATGACATTCTCCTTATATTTTGACCGAGAGAATGAGCATTATCCACCTTATTGAGACGGAGAATGAGCATTCTCCGCCTTATTGAGACGGAAAATGTCATTCTCTGGATCAAAATAAAGGGAGAATGCCATTTCCCGTGTTAATACAAAACAGAGAATGCCATTCGCCGTCTATTTTAATACGGAGAATGTCATTCTCCGTTTTGTATTAACACGGAGAATGGCATTCTCCCTTTATTTTGATCTAAAGAACGAGCATTCTCCGCCTAATATGAGACGGAGAATGGCATTCTCCGTATTAAAACACGCGGAGAATGGCATTCTCCTTGTATTTTGACCTAAAGAATGAGCATTCTCCGCCTCATATTAGACGGAGAATGCTCGTTCTTTAGATCAAAATACAAGGAGAATGTCATTCTCCGTGTCAAAATAGACGGAGAATGGCATTCTCCGGGTCAAAAGAGACGGAGAATGTCATTCTCCGTTTTGTATTAACACGGAGAATGGCATTCTCCCTTTATTTTGATCTAAAGAACGAGCATTCTCCGCCTAATATGAGACGGAGAATGGCATTCTCCGTATTAAAACACGCGGAGAATGGCATTCTCCTTGTATTTTGACCTAAAGAATGAGCATTCTCCGCCTTATTGAGACGGAGAATGTCATTCTCTGGGTCAAAATAAAGGGAGAATGCCATTCCCCGTGTTAATACAAAACGGAGAATGAGATTCTCCGTCTCTTTTAAAATGGAGAATCACATTCTCCGTCTATTTTGACACGGAGAATGGCATTCTTCTTATATTTTGATCTAAAGAACGAGCATTCTCCGTCTAATATGAGACAGAGAATGGCATTCTCCGCCTTACTGAGACGGAGAATGCTCATTCTCCGGGACAAAATAAAGGGAGAATGCCATTCTCCTTGTATTTTGACCTAGAGAATGAGCATTCTCCGTCTTTCTGAAGCGGAAAATGAGCATTCTCCGTCTTGCTAACGCGGAGAATGGCATTCTCCGTTTTAAAACACGCGGAGAATGCCATTCCCCGTATTAATACAAAACGGAGAATGCCATTCTCCGTGTCAAAATAGACGGAGAATGATATTCTCCGTCTATTTTGACACGGAGAATGGCATTCTCCGTGTGAATACAAAACGGAGAATGCTCATTCTCCGTCTATTTTGACACGGAGAATGACATTCTCCGTCTATTATTAGACGGAGAATGGCTTTCTCCTTATTATAATAAAGAAGAATGTTGACGTAAACCTAATTGTTGTTGTTTTTAGGAAAAAAAACTGTCAGGAACAGAGAAAAAAGACTTTTCCGTACAACATTCACCCCAATACTCTCTCTCATGGATGAGGTGAAGGAAAAGTTTTGCCATTTGCCTGAAGCTGTTGTTGAAAGCTTGAAGAATGTAGGATTCTACAACTTCGTAGATGTATTCTACAGAACTAAGGTGAAAAAATCAGAACTATCTAAAGTCACCCAAGGTCTGGAGAACTTGATGGGGACTTATTTGGAAGAAGATGGAATTGGATATTTCCAATTGAGCAGCAGTGTCAAGGTAGCACCAACTGCTGATGAGATGGCAACCATTTTTGGTCTGCCAATGAATGATGACACTGAAGTTGATGAGAAGTATTTGAAGATCATCACTGAAAAGCAGAAGACCCCCCCACCAGCAGACTCATTCAGCATGTGTACAGAACACTTCACAAGATTGCTCAAAAATTCCAAGGGCAAAAATGCTGAAGTCTCAAACACAGAAGTTAGGAAAAGGATATTAGAGCTGCTGGGGGGCGAAAATGCAAGTCCTGATGAATTGGCCAAGTTAATAGTATTCAACTTGTGCCAAACAGCATTCTTCACCAGAATGGGGGGGTCGAACTTGCCATACAAGTTCTTCGCTCTGGTGGAGAGCACATATGTTATAAAAAGCATCTGTTGGCCTCGGATTATACTGGGGTACGTCATGGACAGCATAAAGAGGGCTGTCACAAAATCTGAAGATGGTGATGTTGATATATCGTACAAGAAGATTGAAGGTTGTACGATATACTTCTTGTATTAGTTTGCAGAGCACAGTCGACTGATAGAGAGGAAGTGCAAACCAACAGTCGCATCTCCGAGATTCTATACATGGGATGGGAATAGAATCTCGATATTCCTAAAAAATGAATATCAAGGTGCTCAAATGGATTCGGATTTGATATTCAAGGATCTTGTTGCATTGAATGTTGATGAACTTGAAGAAGTCCCAGCAGAGCAGCAATGTATAGAAGGTGGAGATAATTCTGTTGATGAAGAAGAACCAGCAACAGCACCAGCACCCTCTACAGCTGACAATGTAGATATGTTGCGTGTCTTGCAGGAGAAATCTCAGCTTATCGCTGAGAATGAGCAACTCCAGGAAAGAGCCCAGCAACTAGCGGCAGATGTAGCCCAACAACGTGCTGTGGGGCTCGTTGCTGATGGCTTGGAGAAGGAGTTAGACTCTTTAAGGAACGAGAAATCGCTCCTTATTGATGATAATAAGAAACTCAGTAAGCGAGTTGAAGAACTGGAGGCACAGGGGTCGGAACTAGACTCCCTGAGAAAGCAAAAGTCTGAGCTTACTGCTGATAATGAGAAGCTTCGTCAACGTGTTGAGGAGCTACTTCTAAAAGGTAAGATTTTATATTTTTTGACTATTTTAATCTGTAATTATATGTATCTAACAAGGAGAATGACCATTCTCCGTGTCAAAGTACACGGAGAATGAAGTTTTCTGTGTGTTTTGACCTATAAAATGTCATTCTCCGTGTCAAAATAGACGGAGAATGTCATTCTCCGTATTAAAACACACTTAGAATGACATTCTCCATCTATTTTGACACGGAGAATGACATTCTCCGCTAGTATTTTAACACGGAGAATGGCATTTTCTGTATTTTGACATAGAAATGACATTCTCCGTCTGTTTTGACACGTAGAATGTCATTCTCCGTGTCAATTTAGACGGAGAATGGCATTCTCCGTCTCTTTTGACCCGGAGAATGACATTCTCCGTCTATTTTGACACGGAGAATGACATTCTCCGTCTAAATTGGCACGGAGAATGACATTCTCCGTCTTACTGACACGGAGATTGCCATTCTCCGTCTATTTTGACACGGAGAATGACTATTCTCCAGATTAAAGTAAATGGATAATAATATTTTTCATTGTTTTTAAAAAGAAGATTATATAATATTGACATCATACCTCTTGTTGTTGTTTATTTTTATATCAGTGAAAATGACAGAGGATCTCAAAAAAGAGAATGAAAAGCTCAATGATGATAACAACAAACTTCTAGAGGAAGTTGGATCGTTGAAAGACGAAATCACACAGAAGAATGATACAATTGTTAACCTTGAAGCAATGGCTAAAGCATTGCAAAGTGGGGAGACTCAAGCAGTTCCCCAAAAGCATTACACAAGAGCAAATGAACCTGCTGGAACTAAAAAATAATCAAATGCTGCAGATGAGGATAATTTTACTACATTACAAAAGAAGAAAACATCCGATGCTACAACAAGTAAGAAGGCAGGTCCTGGTCGGAAAAGAAAAGATTCTTCCAGTCCCAGAAAGAAAGTAGCTCCTGCTGGGAAAAAAAAAGCTCCTTCCAGCCCCGAGAAGGTAGACAATAAAAAGGAGATGTCAGCTCCTGAAGAACTTGAGGAAGAATCTCCTCAAACAGCAAAGATTGTTAAAGAGGGGAAAATGCTGATGCAATGTCCGAAGCTCAGACTTTGGAACCTTGCAGACGATGAGCTGAAGCAAATATACAGGAGCATCGTATACCAAAGAAGGATGTCTCCAACGTAAGTATTCTAAACTTGAACCAATTTCTGTACAATTCACAAGGGAGAATGATCATTCTCCGTCTCATTTAAAACGGAGAATGACATTCTCCGTTTATATTGACGCGGCAAATGAAAATGATCATTCTCCGTCTATAAAATACACGGAGGATGTCCTTTCTGTGTCATTTGAACTAGAAATGGCCATTCTCCGTCTATTTTGATACGGAGAATGGCATTCTCCGTGTTTAAACACACGGAGATTGGCGTTTTCTGTGTTTTTGACCTAAAGAACGAGCATTCTCCGCCTAATATGAGACGGAGAATGTCATTCTCCGTTATAAAATAGACGGAGAATGACCTTTCTTCTTGTATTAACCTAGAGAAATGAACATTCTCCGTCTCACTAACACGGAGAATGCCATTCTCCGTCTATTTTATAACGGAGAATGACATTCTCCTTGTATTTTGACCTAGAGAATGAGCATTCTCCGCCTTATTGAGACGGAGAATGTCATTCTCTGGGTCAAAATAAAGGGAGAATGCCATTCTCCGTGTTAATACAAAACGGAGAATGACATTCTCCGTCTATTTTAACACGGAGAATGACATTCTCCGTCTATTTTAAAACGGAGAATGATCATTCTCCGTCCCATTTAAAACGGAGAATGACATTCTCCGTCCAATTCATAACGGAGAATGACATTCTCCGTCCATTTCATAACGGAGAATGATCATTCTCTATTGGAGTTATTTTTTATGCAATTTTATCATTAGCCTATATTATTATCATAATCGAAACTAAATTTATGTACAGTGATTATGTATACATGTAGATTCCAAATGCTCCAGAAGAATGTAAAATAAGAAGAAGAAATAATGATGTCAGCATGTTGTTAAGTGCTAAAGATTTTCAAGACATACTAAATGAGGCGGATATAGAAGCCGGTGTTATGAACTACTTAATAAAGCTTATGAACGAAGTTCAAGCCGAATTAAGGCAGAACATGCAGTCAAGCTCGCAGGGTGCACAATGTAAATGGTTTGCAATCATGATGCCCCATTCATTGGTAAGAATCGAAACTAAAAAATAAATATTAATGTGTACAGCTACTAATAGTGTTGTAAAAAACTAACTCATGATATTATTTTTTGTTTTTTTTCTTCTGGAAAACAGAGTACTGCCCAGTATGTCGATGAAAAAAATCCAACACCTGGAGCAGTGTACAATTTCAAAGTTGATATAGAAGATTTTATCATGGAGCTGGAAGATGACATTGAATGGCTATTCGTGCCACTCTTCCGCGAAGAGAATAAATACTATGCGCTGCTGGCATTCAACTTCAGCTCCTATGTTTGGACGCACTACAACTCATTGCGGAAAAACACAGGCGCTAAGGGAATCCAGGATGCAACATACATGAAGAATAAAATCGAGCCAATTGTAATGAAGAAGATTGCATTGATGAGGAATAAAAGCCCAGCAATCCAGGAATACGAAACAACAGAGCTCAAGGTTTGCAAAGAATGCCCACAGCAACTATCACCGAGCTGCCTGCTGTATGTTTCATATTATATTGAAAAGTTGTCCAGAGCTCCATTTGATTTACAGAAGAAAACAAACAAAATAGTTCACAATACTATTGTAAAGAGAAGGCTAAATTTGGCTAAGGCTTTGCTTATGAGTGAATGTGCAGTTCCTTTTGTACAATAAAAGAAAATGACAATATAAATTGGCTAACAAATTCTTTGTATATATTCTGTTTGTCAGGTTTCTTTTGTAATGTATTTGTTTTTCTTTGTAATGAAATTCAATTTTTTGACTAATTTACATTGTTCTATATATGTAAATCTGTTTTGTTAAAGTTCTGTTGTTTGATTCAAACCTATAATGTCATTATCTGTGTTAATACAAACCTATAATGTGTGCATTTGGAACTTAGAAATGGCCATTCTCCGTTTCGTATGAGACGGAGAATGTCATTCTCCGGGTCAAAATAGACGGAGAATGCCATTCTCCTTGTATTTTGACCTATAGAATGAGCATTCTCCGTCTTACTGACGCGGAGAATGGCATTCTCCGTTTTAAAACACGCGGAGAATGATTATTCTTTGTATTTTTGACCTAGAAAGGAACATTATCCGTCTTAGGGACGCGGAGAATGCCATTCTCCGTGTCAAAATAGACGGAGAATGTCATTCTCCGGGTCAAAATAGACGGAGAATGCCATTCTCCTTGTATTTTGACCTATAGAATGAGCATTCTCCGTCTTACTGACGCGAAGAATGGCATTCTCCGTTTTAAAACACGCGGAGAATGATTATTCTTTGTATTTTTGACCTAGAAAGGAACATTATCCGTCTTAGGGACGCGGAGAATGCCATTCTCCGTGTCAAAATAGACGGAGAATGTCATTCTCCGGGTCAAAATAGACGGAGAATGTCATTCTCCTTGTATTTTGACCTAGGGAATGAGCATTCTCCGTCTTACTGACGCGGAGAATGGCATTCTCCGTTTTAAAACACGCGAAGAATGATTATTCTTTGTATTTTTGACCTAGAAAGGAACATTATCCGTCTTAGGGACGCGGAGAATGCCATTCTCCGTGTCAAAATAGACGGAGAATGTCATTCTCCGGGTCAAAATAGACGGAGAATGTCATTCTCCTTGTATTTTGACCTATAGAATGAGCATTCTCCGTCTTACTGACGCGGAGAATGGCATTCTCCGTTTTAAAACACGCGGAGAATGATTATTCTTTGTATTTTTGACCTAGAAAGGAACATTATCCGTCTTAGGGACGCGGAGAATGCCATTCTCCGTGTCAAAATAGACGGAGAATGTCATTCTCCGGGTCAAAAGAGACGGAGAATGCCATTCTCCTTGTATTTTGACCTAGGGAATGAGCATTCTCCGTCTTACTGACGCGGAGAATGGCATTCTCCGTTTTAAAACACGCGGAGAATGATTATTTTTTGTATTTTTGACCTAGAAAGGAACATTATCCGTCTTAGGGACGCGGAGAATGCCATTCTCCGTGTCAAAATAGACGGAGAATGTCATTCTCCGGGTCAAAAGAGACGGAGAATGCCATTCTCCTTGTATTTTGACCTAGGGAATGAGCATTCTCCGTCTTACTGACGCGAAGAATGGTATTCTCCGTTTTAAAACACGCGGAGAATGATTATTCTTTGTATTTTTGACCTAGAAAGGAACATTATCCGTCTTAGGGACGCGGAGAATGCCATTCTCCGTGTCAAAATAGACGGAGAATGCCATTCTCCGTGTCAAAATAGACGGAGAATGTCATTCTCCGGGTCAAAAGAGACGGAGAATGCCATTCTCCTTGTATTTTGACCTAGGGAATGAGCATTCTCCGTCTTACTGACGCGGAGAATGGCATTTTCCGTTTTAAAATACGCGGAGAATGATTATTCTCCTTGTATTTTTGACTTATAAATGGCCATTCTCCGTGTATCTAAAACGGAGAATGATTATTCTCCGTGTTAAAACACACGGAGAATGGTCATTCAATACAATATAAAGTCAGAGAGTATAAAGGAGAATAAGTTCTTATGCTGTTAATATATATGTGAAACATCAAATATGCAGAATTCAAACTATTACCATTGATATCAAAAAATGTAAGATATGTATTCAAAAAATAATTTCCAGTTATATAAAAGAAGGAATATATGTGTATGTATTAACGAGGGGGCGCTGCCCCCTTGACCACCGTAGCAGCATGTGGAGGCAGAGGACAAGTGCTGCGATTGTGATTGCATAATTTAAAACAATTCTGGCACCTTATCTTTCTCTTCTCTTTTCCCTTGTTCTCATATTTGCTCTTGTAACGGTCCGCTTTTGGTCGTCCAGGACTCCGTTTCGGAACAGGGGGTAGAACAACATCAGTGGGATTATTTTTAAACTGTTTTTCGCAATCTGGAACTGGACGAATGGCACATGAATATAACTTCTGGTAATAATCTGATGTCCAATACTGCTCCACAAAGTCGTAAACAGATTTATCTGAACCAACTCTGATGCATTGTATTGCATGGCTGCATGGGAATCCATATACCTTCCATCTACGACAACTACAATGACAATCAAGAAGATTCACCATATGGAAGGAAGTATCTGCGATCACCTCAAATTCGAAATCACTGGACCGATATACCCTATAACACATGCCATCATCTGTAAGCTGCTTCAGCATATCCTCAGCGTATGGAGTCAATTTGCTATTCAAACCAATTGCATTCTTGTGGCGATCCGAAATCATCTTCATCATCTTCACACGGATGACATTTACAATTGTTGATATAGGCAATTTCTTCTCAGCCTTTATCCATGCATTGAATGACTCTGCACAACTAGAAGCAACCTCACCGTATCTACATCTCGGGAAGAATGCGTTTGACCAGTGTTCAGGTTTTTGTTTATTCATCCAATTCACAACATGACCACAATTCAGATCATAAATCTTCTTGATTGCTTGTCTATACCCACCTTTATACAGAAAAACAAATAAGTAATAAAGAATTAGGTCAATTCACAAAATTATGAAAAAATAAGTGCATTCTCATAAGGATAATAGTCATTCTCCGTTCAAAAGCTAACGGAGAATGATATTCTCCGTTCTATGCAAGACGGAGAATAGTCATTCTCCGTTCAAAAGCTAACAGAGAATGACATTCTCCGTTCTATGCAGGACGGAGAATGGCCATTCTCCGTTTTAAAACACACGGAGAATGACTATTCTCCGTCTTACTGACGCGGAGAATGGTCATTTTCCTTGTTAAATTAATGGTAAATGCATAGAAAATGTGCATATATCTGTCTCATTAACACACCTGGAGTTAGAGCATATACTGCTTGCCTCCAAGCTTCAAGTACATGCGGATACACTCTTTCATTTCCTTTCTCTTTCAGCGGTATGTTATTCTTCATGTGATAATAGCAATAGCTATGATAATCATTAGAAAACACTTTAGGGACTTCAGAAACTAGACCGGTGCCTTGATCCGAAAGAAAAATAATACGCCTACTACATCCAACAACATTCTTTAGATTTCAAAGGAACCATTCCCAATTGTCGCCATCTTCGCCTGAGACTATACCGTATGCAATAGGGTAGAACTGTTGGTTACCATTCTTTGCTGTAGCAGACATCAAACATCCTCTAAACCTCCCTGTAAGGAAAGTGGCATCCAAATATAGCATCGGACGACAATATTGAAAGCCTTCTACGCAAGCCCCATATGAAAGAAAAAGCCGCTCAAACCTCATTGATGAATAATCTTTCTGGAAGTCGATAACGGAACCATTATTGGTTTCCTTTACCTTGTTCACATACCAACACAAGTTACTGTAAGATCTAACATCATCTCCGTACATTTCCTGGTGCACCAGCCTAATTCCGTGGTATGCCTGTCCATATGTAACAGATAAGCCGTAGTCGACCTTGAAATCATCGACAACAGATTTTGCAGACTTTTTAGGATGCATCCGAACAATGTCACTAACCAAACTTTTCACAAACTTTGCTGGAACAACCAGATTACCTTTATCCATATAGCCAGCTCCACAATTATGTTCTCCCACATACCTCCTCACCTCAAAAATTTGATTATCTTTCGAAATAGATATAGCATGGAAGCTCCACAAGCAAGCATGTGTCTTGTAATTCTTGCAACAAACAGTATACCTCCCCGGCTCAGATTTCAAAATGTGGAATGGATGACGAGATTCAAAACATACCTTTCTAACAGTATTCCTAACTTCTTCAACACCATTTAGAAAAATCTGACCAACACCAGTAATTGATCCAGGCCACATATCCGATTTCCTCTTCTTCACTGTCTCAGTTGAGCCCTCATAAAATTGTACTACTCGTTTGTCCTTTACAGTAGGAGAACATCTACTCAAAGAACTAGAAGAGGAAGACGAAGGTCTCATGTGAAAGCTTTGACAAGGAAAAGATGTTGATGAAGAACATGGAGAGTGTATTTGCTCCATATATAGATCAAAACTCACATCATGAGTACCGTTAAAACCACCAACCAATGAGCGAAGCCAAAAATCACTTTCAACATACAGTTCAGTCCCATCAGAGTGCAAAAACCTGAAACGGAAGGAAAGTGGATCCAAAGAAGTCCATCGATCGCACACTTTATTCTTTAAAAAATCCACGGTACTTTCATGTGTGACACGGCAGAAAACTATGTCTCCCTTGAAACAAATGTTAACTAAACAACTTGATTCCATATCTTCCCCCCCTGATAACATAAAAACATAAGAGGCCACAAATAGAATAATAAAATTCTCATCTAATAATGATTATTCTCCGCCTAAAAATAACGGAGAATAAATATCCTCAGTTGGAACTAACTTATAAAGATCATTATCCGTATAAAGTAAAACGGAGAATGTCATTCTCCGTCCTAATTAAGACGGAGAATGTCATTCTCCGTCCTAACTAAGACAGACAATGTCATTCTCCGTTCAAATTAAGACGGAGAATGACATTCTCCGTCCTAATTAAGACGGAGAATGGCATTCTCCGTCCTAAAAACATACGGATAATGATCTTTATAAGAAGTAATTGTCATTCTCCTTTAAAATATAACGGAGAATGCTATTCGCATAAAATAACAAGATTAAATATCTCACTAACATTTTCTAAGTTAATAATCTTCATAATAAAATCAAATTCAGCATAAATTTCGAGATATACAAAGCTGATGGATGAATTTCTACAGATCTGAACTCTCACCCTGTTTTAAGATCTATAAAAAGAAAAGAAGAAGATCTTCTATCCACAATTGACCTAATCGTCGGAAACCACGAAGATGATGTTGATGATGATGATGATCGATGATGATGAAGGATGATCGACGTTCGACTGACGAAAACCACAGTGAACTACGAACGATTCTGCGATCTCTAATAAAGATGGATTTCAAATTTCTCGTGAAGAAGAAGAAGAATACGAATTTCTCAATCCAAATCTGAGTTTACGAATTCATAATTATATATAGATGTCCAAATTTACGCGAAGGGGTATTTTTGGAATTATGATAATGGCAAATTTTGTAAATACATAGCAACTAGAGAGAATCTTGAAATATTTAACGTGTAAAAACTTAATTCTGGGCATTTCATAAAAATAATCCAGCGGGTGGGCATTTCATAAAAGCCCACCCCGAAATTGGGCTTCTCAGCAATTTCCAGTTTCTTTTTTGGGTCAAGTCTCGATCATTTAGCTCTCGGACATGATAGCGTATATATCTCTGTCTACAGGTTCAAGGCTCATGCTGTGGTCATGGAGGACCTCCATTCAACTACAATATATATAAACATAACATGCGGCAATTTTCCAAGATTGCAAAAATGGCTCGCAATATATCAATTGGCATGGAGTGCGTACACCGAGGCTGCAAACTACATAGTTGCTTCTTCTCAAGTGCTTTCCGATAATAATTCCAAGCCCAAGCCCAAGCCCAAGTCCAAGGTCAAGTTTGATTATTTCTGCCATGAATGATTCTCACGATAGTGTTGAAAAAGTGAATATATTTTTGACTTAGATAATTAATTAATAATAAATATTTTATTAAAAATTTCAATAGACAACAAATATATCTACTGAAAAGATGTGTACTTTTCAAGTATTGTTTCTACTCATTACATTGTCTCTTTATCAATTATAAAAGGCTAAATTGTAACTTAATACCCTCAATTATCACTGTTTTTTAACTTGATACCCTCAATTTTTATATGTAATAACTTAATACACTATCTCAACATATATTTCTAATTTGATACCCAGAATTTTATTTATTCCTAAATTACCCTTCTCCCCTGCTGCTACTTCTCCCACCCTCTCCCCTCCCCCGGCGGCCATCCGGCACCCCCCCTCCCCTCTCCGGCGACCACCCCCCCACCCGGCCCCGGCCCCGACGACTCACCATACCCGGCCCCGAGCTCGTGCTCCTGCTCGCTTGCACCCCCGAGCTTATACTTTCGCTCGCGTGCACCCCCGTGTTATTATGCCCCAGAACCAGAATACTAGCAGGTGGGGACGGATAAGGCCAGCTACATGATACCAAAGTACGCCATTACTCTGAAATCACGTATAAGCTGTCAAGACATGGGGGTTACTTCTATAATCCAACAGTCGATCCTAGGTCAAGCAATCCTACATATCTCAATTAGGGGTGAGCATTATTCGATTTTGGACCGAAAACCAAACTGAATAAGATATTCGATTAGGTTTTAAAAAAATTCGGTTCGGTTTCGATTTTGAAAATACCAAATTTTCTTATTCGGTTTCAGTTCCGGTTTTTTATTTCGGTTTCGGTCCAAAACTGAAAACCGAATAAGAAAATTTAGTTTTTATATGTATGTATAAATTATAGGTATATACTAAATATATATAGGTATATACTAAACATATCTAGGTATATTTAGTTATTATATATATTAGCAAAAAAAAGCACAAATAAACCCAAAAATCGAATAAACCGAAAACGAACCGATTTAATTCGGTTCGGTTCGGTTATTGACCAATTCGGTTCGGTTTCAGTTTTGCTTATTCGGTTTCGGTCCAATTCGGTTTTCAGTTATTCGGTTCGGTTGGAACCGAATAAACCGAATGCTCATCCCTAATCTCAATCACAGACAATTATACAAAGTACAAGAAGTATAATCATCAGACATACAATAGTAAAGCGTCCCAAACCATTTATACATGAATGAACATGAAGCTACTCATACCAAAGTAGAGAACTAGCAAGAGTAATAGTCATACATAATAAGCTCTAGCTATAGTCTAGAATACGCACATCATATTTTGGCTCGTAGGCTAAATGTCAAGATCCAAAAATACGAGCTAAACACGTGCTCGGAGGCTAAACGCCATAAAAGAATAATGTACATAGCTAGTGGGAGAATGATAAGAAACCCACTCAGGTACTCTGGTGCTTCGGATGGTCACCGTCGAGTAGATGGTGCAGAAGCTATCAGATCTGGCCAAACAAAACCAGTGGGGTCAGACCCCAAATAGCAAGTACCACAAAGAAAGCCAAACTATGGACTAAATCCAGCAATAGCTAACATAACAATGGTTAGGAAAAGCAATAAGTAAATGCAGATCGAGACTCGTGCACTACCAATGCACTCATCCCGATAATGGAAAAGACAATAAGCAAAGCAACCTGGAGCATAAAATAATTCATGTGTGACATAAGGTAGACTGTGTACATGTAAAGTAGACGAAAGTATGTGAACATGTAAGATAAACTGGACATGTAAACATGTTACGAGTCGTGAGAACATGGTGATCCAGTATAGGGATCATGTAGGACTTGTGGGATAACTGGACTTGTGAGCATGAGATGTAACTAGGGCATGAGAGCCTGTAAGAACTATATAGAACAACAATGATAAGATGACTTGAGAACTGTTCCAGAAGCCAAGTTACAACCCGTAAACCAAACAAGAACCGGGGTTGTAACCCTTCTCCTGAACAGAACTTATCTCCAATCAATGTTTAGCATAAGATCATGTAGAACATGTGAGTACTGAATAGGACGACAAATGATAAGATGACAAGAGAGCTATTCCGGAAGCCAAGTTACAACCCGTAAACCAAATAAGGACTGGGGTTGTAACCCTTCTCCTGAACATAACTTAGCCTCCGATCATTCATCGACAAAAGTAAAGCATAAACAATAATGTACTGAAATAAACATACAGACACTGCCTAGACAAAACTAAACTGGACTGGACTACATCCATCAATCACGGCCAAGCAATGAGTACGACTTTATACATTAGCTAACTAGGGTTATCACAAGCCTAGTTACTGCAAGATGCAATGAGATATTCCAGCAGTCACAAGTCCTGCAGACTATCCGAGTTATCCTTCCGCAGGTTGAGAGAGTGTATTAGGTGACTTGGGGGTGCAACACATGACAGTGTGCAGGAAATACGTCCTACTCGTCGGCAGGCTACAAGTCCAATTAAAGCGCCCAGATAATGGGATTGTATGTGACTGAAAAATCTCTTTATGAGCTACTTGATCAATCTAGTCGTTATCCTAGTCAGATTCAGTATGAATCCCTGACCGTGATAATCAAGAATCCATATCCTAGACATGATGCAAGACGAGACATGTAGCTTGTGCACACATACACAAAAAATTTAACCACGATGTCCAAAAGAGTTACATTAGCAAGGAAAAATAGCCGTCGCAACAACATCTTGATTAAGCATATCATATTTAGGTTTACTTGTCATGTAAAGAGTACTTGTCAAGAGTGCGCCTCTACGGGCCACTATCATGTAAGGCAAAGAAAAGACATACTTGTCAAGAGTGCGCCTCTACGGCCACTATCATGTAAGCAAGGAAAGACATGTTCAAGAGTGCACCACGATGTGTCACTATCTAGTATAAGTAGAGAAGTAAGGTGTAACATAAGTGCACCACAATGGGTCACTGTCATGTAAAGCAAAAAAAATACATAAATTATGAGTGCACCCCGAGGGCTACAATCATGCTAAGCAAGGAAGAGAAATGACAACAAATATAGCATGTAAGTAAAAACTTGTCCAAAAAGGGGTATCATGGCATGGAAGAGGAAATAAATAAAAGTAACAACTTGGCATAGATCAAATATTAAATATGAGCTAGTAGCAAGTGTAACAAGGGTGTATAATCATTCTCTAACTGTACAAAATCATCTAATCATGTTAAGGAAATTCATTTTCGTTAAAGGAAATATCATATTCGGCCAAGTACAGAAAACATGTCAGAAGATCAAAACTAAGATTTAAACTAACAGCCGCATACGAACTCCAATAAGGTGAACTAAATTTTTTTTGAAGCCAAGACAAATGTCTACAAGCTTCGTGTCCGAGTATTTTTCAAGACTAACAATTGAATAGCTCAAATGGACAAAACAGTCATTCGTGCTAGGGCCAGCCAGCACGGGCCAGGTGGCACCATGGCCAAGAAGGGTGCCAAGGTCAGAATATTGTGTCATGGATAGCATGCGCCCAAGATCGACATGCTTCAAGGAGAGCATGCGCCAAGGATAGCATGCACTGGGAATGTCATGCGCCCAAGACTATGCGCCTAAAGGCTATGCGCCCAAGGGCATGCGCCTAGGACTAAACGTATCAGGGAGAGCATGTACTTGGGAAGGCATGCGCTCACGGGTGCATGCGCCCACATGATGGAGACAGGGTGCACTGGAAGACAATCCTAGAGACTAAGTGGGCGCATACCAAGAGCTATTCGCCCAAGCAGGATGAAATATAATATCTCAGACACATATCAGAGACTATGCGCCCAGGCGGGAGAAAAAGCTTTGGGCGCATATTAAGAGCTATGCGCCCGAGCTGAAGAAAGCAGGGTGCCTTGGGCGCATATATAGGTAGAGCTGTCAAAATGGGCTAAGCCCGTTGGGCCGGCCCGCCCCGCCCGCCAAAAAGGTGGGTTGGGCCGAGCATTTAGGAGCCCGCCAAACAGGCGGGCCTGGGTCGGCTGGCCCGCTAGTAGCCCGCCCCACGGTGGGCTAGCCCGCGGGCCAAGTGGGTTGGCCCGCCATCTATTTTTTATAAAAATTTTAATTTTTTTATTTAGCACATATATGAGATATGTATTATAAATGATAAAAATTCTCATTTAATGCAAGTAATGACGTATAAAATAATAAATTTGGTCATTTGTTTACATGAATGAAGGTATTTTAAAGAAATATCTACTATTATAATATTTCTTGTATTTTACTTGTAATTTGATGCATATTAGAGTGAGTAGAAAATATTATATATATGATTTTTTTTCCTTTTAAGAAACTAAACAATAATTAAAAAAATTAAAAAAAATAAGCGGGCCGGCCCGTCTAGCTCGCGGCCCGCCGGTGGGTTGGGCTGGGTTGGAATTTTTCCAGCCCGCCAAAATGGTGGGTCGGCCCGCCCCGCCCCGCCAAATGGTAGGTTATGGTGGGTTACGGGCCGGCCCGCCCCGTCGGCCCGTCTTGACAGCTCTAATATAGGGCTATGCGCCCAAGCTGAAGAGCCATGGACGCATGTAAATGGCCATGCGCCCAAGCTGAAGGAAGTAAGGTGCTTTGGGCGCATATGTAGGGCTATGCGCCCAAAGGAAAGGCTGCTATGGGCGCATAAAAAGAGCTATGCGTCCAGCACTGTTCTTCTTCTCCATGCCGAGAGCATGAGTTCATGGAACCCATGAACTTCCAGTGTTCGCAAATCACTCAAAACAATTCAAAATTTGGATTTTTAAAGGTCTAAATTGGGTAGAACGAATTTCTCTACAACATGGAAGGCTCACAATGGAACAATTAAAACTTAAAAATAATAAAATTTGATAGATCAAAATCCAAGAATTTCGAAAGTAAAGTAAACTTAGATCTATAAGAAATTATCCACCATAATAAAAAATACTAAGTACTAAAGAGGCTTATAATCATGTAAGGAAGAGTTTAGAATAAACAAAATAACATTTGTCCAACATTTGGCAAGATGTACTTGCCTTAGGTTGGAGGAGAAAATGAAAAGGAAGAAGATGGAAAGAAATAAAATAATGGAGGAGAGAGAGAGAGAGAGAAGTTTGGGTTTTATACAAAACCATCTCATCTCAAACCAACTAAATCAAACCAAGCCAAACTAAGTTGAACCAAACCAAATTAAACCAAATCAAAATTAAACCAAAGCAAGGCTAAGAAAGATAAGACAAAACACGGATCACCTGACAAAGGCCAGAATTTCGTATACGTACACTGAAAATACGTATAACAGAAAACGAGAGTGACAGGCATGCCGTCGACATACAATGGTACACTGGCGATATGCCGGTCAAGGAGAAAACCTATAAGTTGGAAAAAATTTAAAACGTTCCGAAAACTAATAAAATACGAAATACAGTACAAAAGTACGTATCAGTATATAAATACCGATATTGTGAGATGAGTCTCACACGCGTGCTGCCTCGGACGTCCCCGCGTGCCACCTCGCACTCGCTCGTGCGCTGCCTAGCGCATCTGCTAGCCGCGCCCTCGAGCATCTCCGCGCCCATCGCCTGCTTGCGCACGCTTCAGCCCACAGCCGGAAAGAGGGGGGAGGGTTAGGGGGAGAAGAGAAGAGACGATTTGGTCCAATATTTTTTCCAGGGTATCAAGTTAGTACCTATCAAAGTTGAGGGTATCAAGTTAAAAAACATGATAGTTAAGGGTATCAAGTTGTAATTTAGCCTTTATAAAAACATAGTTTTTGAGTAGTTCAAACTCATTCAAACATCAAGCATTAAGTCCAAGAGAGAGAGAGAGTGTTATTCCCGAGGCTTAATTTTTGATGGAAAACAAAGAATCGAAACAGTTGTTAAAATAGCAACAATGTTTCGTAGCAACACTTCAAAGAAGGTGCACTATAAAGATACTTGGAGAATTCTCGGTAACGAAAATCTAAAAAGATTTCGTTACAACAACAAAAGAATGTAGAGCTTCTTTTAGGAAGGTACAAATCGAGTTGCTAGCAGCAGCAACGGCGAAAGCCCACAAGAGGTTCTGATTAGATCAGAGAAGAAGAGAAAGAAAAAAAAAGGAGAAATACAGCTTTGCTGGGGTGATTATATCACCGTTGCTCAAAGAAAGATTCGCCTATATACGATCCGCTTCCAGGAACTAGCAAGTTCTAAAAAACTTCTGGAACGCTCGTCAGTCAATATTTGAGACTTGAACGAGCTTCCTGGACTTTAGGGACTCCTTTAACTTTCTTCTTGGTACATCTTAGTAATGAGGTCATGGGGCTCTATTTATAGAGTGGAGTGAGACTTCACGTAATCTAAAATAGAGTTTGATGTTTTACATCATCCCACAATCAACATAG
The DNA here is from genome assembly GCA_029216955.1 of Iris pallida. NCBI lineage: Eukaryota > Viridiplantae > Streptophyta > Magnoliopsida > Asparagales > Iridaceae > Iris > Iris pallida. Next base: position 3,123,280 of record JANAVB010044819.1, read on the forward strand.
TCGAGTGCTAGCTCACGTCTACCCCCCGAATACACGACCGTGCATGCAGGAGGCATCCTGGAGTCCGAGTCCGATCAATAAAAATCAACTTACATCATTGTTAGAATTAATATTTTTTTCTTCTAGGAAAATACTCCCACATGGCACACATTTGTTCCCCATTACACCTCAAGTGCACACCTCAACACAAGCAATGTATTATATTGAGATACTTATCATTTGGTGTAGCCGATGTGAGACTATCTTTCCTAGTCTAAAGGCAAAAATACCAACAATCTCTCACATATCTCAATATATGGGTTGAGCGTTCCCTACAATGACTGTCCATCATGCATTAGGAGAGATGTCGCTACGACTTGAATCTTCCCGTATAGATTAAATAACAACATGATACAAGAATGGACTAAGTCTTGAATTCTGCATCATAACTGCAATTCTTCCTACTCACATAATGAGATCAACTGTGCTTCTGGCTACACATTAAAGGCCTTATGTCAGTCTGGTTTCGGTGTATGTATGTTGGGTGTCTACAAAGTTTTTCTTAAGAGACGGCCTGCATCTCTATCCATACACTCTAGGTAAGTTCTTTTAAAGAGTCTTGACATGAAGTCTTTCGCTTCCTTGCGGTGCTACGCCGCTATGACATGGTCCAAAGCTGAGGCACTGCCTCATGTGGTGTCATACCACCTGTAGCATGAGGCCCAGCCTCTTTGTAGTGCTAAACTACCCAGCATGAAGCCTTTTGCTTCCTTGCGGTGTTTTGCCGCCGTGACATGGCTTGCAAAGCCGAGGCACTACCTCATGTGGTGTCACACAACTGTAACATGAGGCTCATCCTCTTTGTAGTGCTGCCTACCACTCTTCATTCTACAGCATTAGGCGCACTTGCCTATGTGCGGTGCTACGCCACTGTGACTTGGCCCGAAGCTGAGGCTTTACCCTCACTAGGTACCTCATGTGGTGTCACCCCACTATAGCATGGAGTACTACCCTCCTTTGTAGTGTTATGCTACCCGTGCTTCCTGTAAAGCACGCCAGACATCCCAAATGCCCGAGAACTCATTAAGACTTCCAAGCTATCCTCTCACAGGACTTTGTTCTCTACAATGAACAAATAGTAGACAACAGTGGTTCTGGGTTCACAATCCCGCAAGGTCCCAACGGATTGCCTACTCATAATAGTTCTGGGTCTAAAACCCTACAATATTCCAAGGGATTGCCCACTAACAGTGGTTCTGGGTACGTGACCGCGCAATATCCAGAAGACTGCCCACTAACAGTGGTTCTAGGTCCGTGACCCCGCAGTATACCAAAGGATTGCCCACTGCACCTGATATTCTTCTAGTCAATGGTCCTCCCTTGAACCAAAAGCTAGCTGCCTAGTAGATTTTTCTTTGAACTAATAGCATAAAACTTTATGATAGGATTGCAGAGACACAATATTAGAACGTCTTCAAGCCCATTTTTCTTGCTAAGTCCTCGACCAGCTGACGCTTGAAACCTTTGGTGATCGGATCCGCCAGATTCTCCTAGCTTCGAACATCCACCACGACAATGACTCCTTTTTAATAAAATCATTAACCGACAAGTGCTTTAATCGCACAGTCCTCTTCTTACCATTGAAGTGGTTATTAGATGCCGCCGTTGCAGTCGCCTGGTTGTCACAGTAAATTGGCACTATTGGAATCTGTGTACCAACCATAGGAAGATCATACTTGAGCTCCCGAAGCCATTCCGCTTCATCTGCTGCAGCTGCTAGTGCATAAAACTCAGATTCCATAGACGAGTGTGAGAGCATAGACTACTTCTTCGACTTTCACGATATAGCAGCTCCACCCGTTTATAATATGTATCCTCCTGTGGACCTTTCACTCTTTACTTTTGAACACCAGCTTGCATCACTGAAGCCTTCTACTACTGTTGGATCTTCGCAGTAGTGCATACTTCTGAGTCTTTTTGAGGTATCTCATAACCCTCTTTACAGCTTTCCAGTGCTCCACACCTGGATTGCTCGTAAACCGACTCAGCATTCTCACGACAAAAGCTATGTCAGGCCTTGTGGCAGCAGTCGCATACATTAAACTCCTGATGACGCATGAATACTCCAACCGTCTGACGCTTTTTCTTGGATTTGGCTTCAGCTTCTTGTCACATCTATACGGCGTATTTATCCCTGGAAGATCCTGATATCCATAGCGTGTGAGCATCTTCTCAATATAATAAGACTGTGACAATGCCACTTCAGTTTTCGTCCGAATGATCTTTATCCCTAGGATAACATCAGCTTTTCCTAAGTCCTTCATGCTGAACTTAGACGAGAGGAACTTCTTTGTCTCAGTGACACTTGCTAGATATGTACCCAAGATCAACATGTCGTCCACGTACAGACAAACGACAACTTATCTCTCGTCAGCGAACTTTGTGTATACACATTTTTCCGTCTCGCTGAGCCTTTAGCCGTTTGATCTTATGACTTTATCAAACATCTCATACCACAACTTGGGAGCTTGCTTCAGACCATACAGAGATTTTACCAGCTTACAGACTTTATCTTCGAGGCCCTTGACGACGAATCCTTCTGGTTGTTCCATGTAAATCTGTTCAGTCAACTCACCATTCAGAAAAGCAGTTTTAACATCTATCTGATGAATAACTAGCTTGTTAATTGTACTTAGAGCAATCAACATCCAGATTATGGTCGTCATCCGTGGTACTGGAGCATAAGTGTCAAATTAATCAATCTCCTGTTTCTGAGAAAACCCCTTGGCTACCAACCTAGCATTGAACTTATCAATAGTTCCATCGGATTTCTTCTTCTTCTTGAAGATCTATTTACATCTGATTGGTTTTGCTCCTTCAGGCAGATCGACCAACACCCACGTGTTGTTGGACGTTATCAATTCATACTCATCATTAATAGCCTCCTTTCAGAGAACATCATCTCTGGTCTTCATAGCCTCATCATAGGTAAGCGGATCTGTTTCCACATGATAGGTGACAAAATCCTCTCCGAAGTCCTTCTGTCTCCTCATTCGCTTAGACACATGTTCTATGAGTTCTGGTTCAATAGTTGTTCTTACAACAACAACTTTTTGGACTACATCGCTATAAGGAGCTTCGCCTCCTGTGCACTCACACTGTTCTTTGGAATATTCGCGAAAAAATGTTCTTGTGCCTTACAAATTTATCTTCAAAGAATTCTGCATCGCGAGACTCAATGATATGATTAGATTCAATATCAAGGAACCTCCGAGCATCACTCTTATTGGCATAACCCAGGAATATTGTCTTCGTAGTCCTTGTACCTAGCTTCTGAATCTTTAAATTCGGAAGCTTCATATACGCCAGACACTGTTGGCCCATTTGGTCATATGGTTAAACCTGATTTTAATAATTGATTAAACTCTGTCTGGATATACAAAGCCAGTCGACACACGTAAGTATCGAGGTATGATTGGTAACCACATCCTTCTCCACTTTTCAATTAGTGCATTTTTACTTCAATTTGCACAAATGGCACCCAAATTCAATCCTTCAAAGAGAAAAAAGACGAACCCCAGTGAGGAAGGGTCATCTTCGCAACCGCATACGGATTCCCTCTTCTTGCCGGTCCAAACGAGCGACGGTGCGTTCGACGGGTTTTTCTTTCAAACCCTAGACCAAGCCCTACTGTAGTATGGAGACTTCTCCATGAGATCCATATGCACAGGTGCTCCAGTCAAATGGACTGTATTTCCTGATCATCGTCATTTCTTTGAGGCATTAGAGTTACATCTTTTTGTTAAAATCTGCTTCCCTATAGCAACTAATGCCATTAGATTATTTTATTGCAATCTCATATTAAACACTTTTGATGTGAGCACTCGTGTTGGAGGTATTGATATCAATTTTAATGATGACCTCTTAGCGGAGATCCTTGGTATCCCTAACGAAGGTGAACCGCTAGTTGACATCACTGAATTTGATTTTCCCGAAGGCACGACACTCTCCAGTTTCAAAGCGGAACTCTGTGCACCTGATAGAGTACGCTCTGGAAAGTTCAAGGCTAACAACCTGAACTTGTTTAACTATGAATTGCATCGCATCATCTATTCCACTATCCTTCCAAAATATACTTCAAAGGATGATGTGACTTCTCTTGAGCTGTCCGCCATGTACCACATTCTTAAGGGGATTCTATTTTCTGCCCCTAAGACCATGATTCAGATGATGGGTCGTTGTCGTGCAAGAGATAGAAATCTCTCTTATGCGATGATTCTTCCACGTATTTTTCAGCGCTTCGATATCGATCTGTCGACTTGTACTCAGGACCCTGAGCCCAAATTTCTTCAGTTATCTCGTCGTAGCATGACTGCTTCAGCTCCACCTCCTGCTCCTCCTACTGCACCTCCTCCACCACCTCATCAGTATGCCATGACATTTGAGGGCATCCATCAGCATTTATCTGCTTTGCACGTCTCGATGACGGACATGGCTCGCGAGCGTGAGTTCCGCGACGTCACCCGTTATCAGGCGCTTGCAAATTCCTTAGATGATCATTGTTTCGCCCAGACTGGTCATTCAGCCGGTTCCATCCCTAGAGATCTAGCTTTCTCTGGTTACCGCTGTGAGGATGAGGCTGTTCATGCCTACTTCCAGCCCGGTAATGCCTATGATTGGTACCGTTCTGACCGTGCTCCACCTCGTGATTATGTTGGTGAGTTCTATGCTGGCGCCCCACCTCATCCTTCTGGCACTGGTACCTCTGGAGCTGGTCCTTCAGGACATGCTGGTCGAGCTGATGATGATGATGAGGATGATGATGAGGAGATGTGACTATATGATTTTGAGTGATATTTTATTGTGCACTTGGAAATGCTCCGACATTCCAAGTTATTATCAGTACTTTTTGATTATTATTAGCACTTTCTAGTTTGCTTCAGTACTCTGTTATTTTCATGGACATGTTTATTATGCCTCAGTTTATGGCATTCCAGTTTATTTCAGCACTATGTTTCTGTTTCAGTTTATGATAGCAATATTTCCTATATTGCTTCATTCTTTATATCTGCCTGTGAAATTACATGCATGTGATAATTTTTTTATTTTTTTGCGACAATACATGCCTGTGATATATTTTTTTTATTTTTGCCTTATTTCTTTTATATGAGTTTTCTCACTATTTGTTACTTATGTATTGATTGCGGGGGAGCCTTCTCTTTTGCAATTATTTTGCTAAGTGACAAAGGGGGAGAAAATTAAAGATCTAACATTTTTTTTGAGATAATACAGGATATGAACAATTTTACTTTTGGATATTTTGAACAAGCTTAATGTTATATCATTCATAGTTTGTCAATTATCAAAATGGGGGAGATTGTTGGCCCATTTGGTCATATGGTCAAACCTGATTTTAATAATTGATTAAACTCTATCTGGATATACAAAGCTAGTCGGGACATCTCGGACTCTTGGACATTATCAAGAATGGCTATCCTCTGAATTCAAGACCGAAGATCTGTTTGCCTACTCGAGTCTGTAATTCCTTATGCAATGTATTTTTCATTTTATTTGAGTCTATGAATATGTTGTACACCGAGTCGTACTGGCAAATAGGCTACCCTTAAATGAGTTCAAAATATTTTTTAAAATGACCTCTCAAAAAGGTTTACAAAAAGGTTTTCAAAAATTACCAAAAAGCTTTTTAAAAATCCTAACTAAACCCTGACAGAACTCGGACCGAGTTCGGCCAGAGTTCGGTTGGTGGCCGTTTGATTTTTGAATCCATGTTACTTGGTCCTCCTGCAGTTGCGGATTTGACCGAGATTTGCTCATAGAGTTCTGTCCGAATTCTGTCAGAAGTCTGCCTTTGGAATTCCTATAAATAGAGAAGGATTTCGATCATTTCAACTCACTCATTCACTTTCAATCTTCTCTCTATCTAAAGCTTTCAGTCTTCCAAAGAGTTTTCTAGAGCTTTCAATTTCAGATCCCAAGCCAATTACAATCCTCTAGTCGATTTGCCAGTACGGTACGGTCTAGAAGTTTCTGAAAGATTATAATCAAAAGGCTTGATTGAAGAATACCTCTTCACATTTGAAGTTGGACGAGTTCTTCGTATCAAAGCTCGCGTTGTAGAAGTTGCAAGGACTTCGTAAGAAAACTTGCGATTTTTCCAATAGTGGATTCAACTGGTAGCAAGAGTTCTACCGACTGGATTAGTCCTCAACAGAGGGAAACCAGTATACATCGTTGTCTTTGCGTTTGCTCTCTTAACTCTGTCTTTACTTTATTTTAGTTGTGATTAATATTCTGTGATTGTGCTGCTAACATTTTTAATTAGCATTATTTCGCTGCCAACTCTATTCACCCCCCCTCTAGAGTATTACGCTTTACTATTTCGTTCCTACAGACACCCCCACATTCGAATAACATTCAAGTTGGGTCTGACTTTGAATCAGAGTTCATGAGGAGTGACATCAGAAGTTGCATACGGTACTCTATACAGAATGAGAGTAGCAGTAAGCACTGCTTCGCCCCAGAAGCAATTTGGAAGACCCGCAGTCAACAACATTGAATTTATCATCTCTGTCAACATTCTATTCTTCCTTTCTGCAACACCATTTGATTGAGGGAAGTACGGAGCAGTCGTCTCATTAACAATTCCATGTTCTCTGCAGAACGATGTGAATTCATGAGACTTGTACTCTCCACCTCGATCACTTCTGAGTAGTTGTAGATTGGTTTAACGTTCAACTTCATCCCTGAAGTTTCTGAACTACTCAAATGCTGCATCCTTCAACTTGAGAAGTTATGTGAACATGCACTTCGAGAAACGCTTCGAACCGGCCTCTGTGGAGAATTGATAAAAGTCACAGATATCTGAGTTTACTAACTCCAGATGATCACTACTTTAGTTTAATCGTCTGAGCAGCTTCCTGATAGTCATGTATCTGTACAGACCTTAAATTCCTCCACCTCCTTACCCCCACATTCTGAAGATAAGGTCCCGGTATGACAGCTTGAGTCTGCTTCTATCATAGAACAACTCCCAGTCCATTCAATGAAGTAACTTTATCACCATCAGCAGAAGTTCGAACATCCTTTCAGCATCGAATATCTTTTCGAAGCATGTTCCTCGCCAAAAAATTACCGTCTGGCTAGTATGAATGTCCATCTTTCAAGTCTGTATCAGATAACAGACTTCGTGAGATCAGATCTTCGAAAATCTCTGGTACGTGTAACACGCATTCCAGTGTCCTTGCCGGTGGTTCATAACCACTGTCTCGATCTTCATATATTCTGCTAGGTACATGTTCGCCATGGAGACCTTCGTCATAACATAGCTCATCCTTGGTGAATAGCTCATTCGAGAGCACACGTGGTCAGATGCACTAGTGTCAGACCACTAGTCAGCTACCATGCTAGATAACTCAACCTGTGCAACAATAGCAACCAAGTTAAGTAATCAAAATAACTAAGTTTAGCCATACCTACTATTTTGGTTTGGGCTTGGCCCTGCAATCCTTCTTGAAGTGACCCTTCTTGCCACAGTTGAAGCAAGCACCATCGCCCTTAGTCTTTGGCTTGAATTTAGATGACTTCACCTACAGCTGGTGAGAGTCCTTAGCTCGTCTTCAACATGAATTCAGTGCAAGAGGCGTTCAAGATCCACCTCCATCTTCTTGCGGTACAAGTCTGCAATAAAATTGATCCACCTAGGTGGGAGCTTGGTGACAATACCCCCGACGACAAATGTATCGACAAAGGTATGCTGTCATCCTCAAGTTTCTGACGCAACTTGAGAAACTCTTTGACTTGAGGCAACATCGTCTTGTCGTCCTCAAATTGCATCTTCCAGACCTTTTCGGTCACGTGGATCTTGTTCCTGTTCTCATATGCCTTGTAGATATTCTCTACAGACTTCCAGACGTCCTTAGCATGGACCGTCTTGCTGTATGACTCTGCCAGAGAGTCTTCCATAGAGATTAAGATAAGCAACTTACAAATGTTGTTCTCTCCTCCACTTAGATTGCAGAGCAGTGGCCTTAGTGACCCTTTGAGCATTTTCACCTTCTGGACTTAAAGGCTCAGGATCTGTCAACACGTAGTCAACTTTCACAAGTTGAAAATTAAGGCTGACCTTTCTCTTCCAGACGTTGTAATGCTCCCCGTCAAACTTCTCAAGTTTGTTAAAACTTATGTCGAGAAGGTTTGCACGGTTATTTTCTATCGAATATAAATCTTGCTTTGAGATTGTTATTTTCGATGGAAAACAGAGAATCGAAACAGTTGTTAAAATAACAACAATGTTTTATAGCAACACTTCAAAGAAGGTGCACTACAGAGATACTTGGAGAATTCTGGGTAACGAAAATCTAAAAAGATTTTGTTACAACAGCAAACGAATGTAGAGCTTCTTTTAGGAAGGTACAAATCGAGTTGCTAGCAGCAGCAGCGACGAAAGCCCACAAGAGATTTCTGATTAGATCAGAGAAGAAGAGAAAGAAAGAAGAAAGAGAAAGATAGCTTTGTTGGGTTGATTAGATCACCGTTGCTCAAAGAAAGGAGGTCATGGGACTCTATTTATAGAGTGGAGTGAGACTTCACCATCTCTCCTATCCGATGTGGAACTAAAATATCAATACTCTAAAATAGAGTTTGATATTTTACATCATCCCACAATCAACATAGTCGAGTGCTAGCCCACGCCTACCCCCCGAATACACGACCGAGCATGCACGAGGCATCATGGAGTCCGAGTCCGAGTCCAATCAACAAAAATCAACTTACATCATTGTTAGAATTAATTATTTTTTCCTTCTAGAAAAATACTCCCACATGGCACACACTTGTGCCCCCATTACACCTCATGTGCACACCTCAACACAAGCAATGCATTATATTGAGATACTTATTATTGGTGTAGCTGATGTGGGACTATCTTTTCTAATCTAAAGGCAAAAACACCAACAGAGAGACTACCTATATTGTTTCGTCTAGTTCCTGCGGTGTGAAGTGGTGCTACCGAAGGAAAATTACCGTCGTATTCTGGGAGGCAAAGTCGTCATTAAACCGTAACCACCTGGACGGGACGAATATTGTCTTAAGGACATTGAACAAAGTTCAAGTCTCGGTCCCGAGCAGATTATTTATTTACATTGTTTAGATTCGTGACTATATAAAATACAGGATAGAGAATAACATAAAGGTCTAGAGACCAATTTTGTTAAGGCGTGCTTGAGTGAATTCTAGGCTTTCTTGGGTGAGGGATAGTTGAAAAGCACATCAAAATTGTGCACATCAAAATTGTGCTTCAATAAGCCTTGTATATCAAGCAGGTTCGAAAAGTTTCTAATAGCCAAAACTTTTCATGGATGTTTTAGTTTTTGCACTTAATTGTCTGCATCTCGCATTCCTTTGAGAATGTACAGTACTGCTTTATTTTACTTTATTATATAACAGAAAGTATGAAATTTGCCAAACAAACATAATGCTGCAATATATAATATATCATGTCATCTTGTTAAGAAATTAACACACATATACTAGACAGTGTTGCTTGGACATAGCGAGTGCTATATATGACATCCTTCACTTAGCCAAGTACAAAGAGTAAGCTTTCATGATTCCAAGGCTCGTTTCATGGTTCTTTTGCGTGATCAATGTGACAGGGTGCAACTCGGACGGACTAAACTCAAATTCGATCGGATAAACTCGTTAATGGATTGGATTATGATTGAAGATATTGGAATTCAGACTCAGGTTTAGGTTAAAATATTTGATTCCGATCAAAAATCAGATTGGGCTCGGGTTCATGTTTCAGGTTACCCGAAGAACCCGAAACCCGATATATATATATATATATATATATATATATATATATATATATATATATATATATATATATATATTCTTAAATAAAAAATTTAAATACTAAAAATTTTCATCCAAACTATTTAACTTCTTATCCTAAATCGTGTTTCAGTTTGTATTTTGTAATGATCAACACTTACTATTTGATTATGTGTTTAATATTACTTTTATTTAAAATTATTTCAATAGAGCGATAAATCCGATGGATCCGATCCAACCCGAGTTCAACCCGAGCCAAATCCGATTCTCTGGACTTGATCTTAGGCTTCATATGTTGAACTCGAGGTAGGCCGGACTTGGACTCGAACCAGGCTTATGATTTATCGGGTTGACCTCAAACCTGATCCAACCCGTCCGAGTAGCACTCCTACAACGTGATCATGCCTTTGTGGTGTGGTGAAGTATGTGGTTCACACCTGCATGGATGGCTTGCAGCTGTGTTTGTACCACATGCATGCATCATGTTGTGGCAAGATCACTTACAAACTAAAGATTAGTATAGAAGAATGCTTCATGCAAGAAGGGATTTCATGCCAGTCTTATCTTGCTTGGAGGACCCTTCAACAAGAAATATGTAGAATCATATCGATCGAATTGGGAATTTTTTTATAGGCTAATTTGCAACTAAATACCTTCAACTTTCCTTAATATGTAAATTGTTATTATTAACAAGTTGTTAAGCTATTATACTTAACAACTAAATATCTTAGGCCAAATCTTAGTGTCTCTTGTTGCCAGCGGAGGTAGGCATAAAAGTCAGTGGATCGAGGGAGTGTATTATTTCTTCCATTTGTATTGAAAGTTTGAGGGCAGTGGACAAAAAGCATACAATAAATTGTGCACAAAAAGGTTCGAACGTTACGTCGACACCATAAAAAACCCAAAAAATACAACTAAATATTCTAAAACTTTTTCGGATATGCAATTTTGGTAATCACACACCGATAATAATGATACCCATCTCATTTTCACATTTCTCAATGATCATCCTTACCAACATAGATAGGGTAGTAACTTGCAAATGGGGTTCAGTATTGAGTTGTTAACTATACAAACTAAAGTTTAAGGTATTTAGTAGCAAACTTGGCATATTTCTAATGTATAGGAATTAGGCAAGAGGAGAATTTGTGTGATGGAGTAGATTCCTTGGAAGGATTAGGCAGATGAGGCCTGGATGGCTAGCATCAATTCTTTCAGTAGAACCAATTTGTTTTTTTCCTTCAATTTGAAAGAATATGCTATTTATGTATGTATAATTGAGTGCATATAAAACCATTTGAGAAAGAAAGGGCCCAATTGAAAGAAACTTGGCACTGGAGAACATCGCTGGAAAGCCCAGACAGGCTTTAAGATTAGTTAACGGAATCATCTTTCTTTCGTGTCACAAATATAAGACATTTAGGGTCCGTTTGGTAAATCGTATTTGGAGTTAAATTTTTGGATTTTATGGATTTGGAGCCAAATCTTTGGAATTCTATGTTTGGTTGGAGATGGATTTGCATATGGAAAGTATGACCAAATCAAAATTTTGGATTTGGAAGAAAGAAGTTAGATTTGGAAGGAAAAAAATTAGTTATTTTTTAATAATTTTGTTAAAATATTTAATTTATAGTTTATTCAAAATTAACTAATAGTTAATTAAAAATTAGTCATTACTACTATTTTTTTTTAAAAATTAAATAAAAATTAGTTATTGTTTTTATAAAAAAATTAACTAATAGTTAGTTATCATAATTATAATCTAAGTTAATAATTTTATTATAATATTAATTAATTACTATTTTATTATAATCTTAATTAATAATATTTTAATCACAATTATAATCATATTTAATAATTCATAATTTAATAATTAATATATTATAATAGTTTAATTAATAATTTATTAATCATCATTATATTAATTTATAATTACTATTTTTAAAATATTTAGTTTATGGTTAATTAAAAATTAGCTAACAGTTAATTAAAAATTAGTCATTATTATTATTTTTTAAAATTTTATAACTAAAAATTAGTTATTATTTTAATAAAAAATAAGTAATAGTCAGTTATCATAAATTATCATCAAAATTAATAATTTATTTTTAATAATTTAATAATTAATATATTTTTTAAATTTTAATTAATGATTTATTAATCGTCATTATAATCATCATTATATCTTAATTAATAATTTATTAATCATAACTATTATCATAATTATAATAATAATTTAATTATAAATCATAGCTATAATTATAATTATAATAGCTAATTAATAATTTATTTATTTATTAATTATAATAATAATTTAATTATTAATCATAATTATAATTATAATTATAATAGCTAATAAATAATTTATTAATCGTCATTATAATTATCATTATATCTTAATTAATAATTTATTTATTTATTATTTTATTAATTATAATAATAATTTAATTATTAATCTTAACTATAATTATAATTATAATAGCTAATTAATAATTTATCAAATCTTATGTTTAGTTGGAGTTAGAGTTGGATTTGGATTTGAATTTTGAATTTCCAAATTTAAATTCAAATGTAAATCTATTTTACCAAAAAAGCCCTAACAAGGATGAACTTTAAAAGCGCACTATGAAATCTAATTAGGCAGTGCATGCAATGATATATATATTAAAAATCCTTCTCACTACGTCAACACTACGATTCATAGGTTATCCATACATCCATATATACATGTTGTATAGCTGTACAATAAAATAAAAAATAAAAAAAAATCAAGTTTCTTCTTATGTTGGCATATTTCCAACGGCTCATTCTCCCTTTATTTTATTTTTTTAATAGCTTTCACTATCAATGATTTCTCATTAAACATCATTTATTTTTTTTGGGATATAGAGTTGTCTATATATTGAGCTCCATTCTCCTCCTTTAGACCTACAAAAAAACAATCTCCTCTACAGAAACTCTCTCCAATTCTTATCGCTCTCGAATTTCTGTTGCTTTGTTGTTGCTCTGGGCAGAGCTAAGTCGGGGTCGCTCTCTCTACGTTGTGTGCGGCAAAGAGATTCCGGTGAAGCGAAAATTTTACCACTAGGAACGTTCGGATCCAGTCTGCACATAGACCTGAACTGTCTCTTAGGGCAGTGCTTCGTGCGCGACTTCCCCGGAGGCCGGTAGTTTTAATTTAATTTATTTTCTTGCAGATTTTCATCCAAAATTTTTGAAAAAAATTCCAACAATCTAAGAGATAATCCATCTTCAAAAATATTCTCTTCGGTTAAAAGTTGTTAGTGAAAATACGCTCACTGAAAATTGTGTTCTGTTTAAAGTCCATTGATGTATTTTCTAACGTTTCACTACTACTGGTGTTAATCTACTAAAGTTACATTTTATAAAGTTTCACTACTGTATGTTTTTAAGAGTTAATCGGCTAAAGTTAATATGTTTCATTTTATAAAGTTACATTTTAATCTGTTTCACTAGTGTTCTGTTACATTTTGCTTGCTTGAATAAGTTAATCTATATTCCTTTCACTAAAGTTAAGGCCTCGTTTGGTTCACGGAATGGAAATCAATTCCCATGTATTTTCCATGGGGATAGAAAAGTAGAATTCCTATCAAATTTCCTTTCCTATGTTTGGTTAGTGTAGGAAAGGAAAGAAAAAATATATCATTGTTCCAACAATATCCAATGTCAACATAATTATAATGAAGAGTTAATTGGTAAAATAGGTAATAAATCAAGGCTACTTTTGTCATAATGTTTGATAATTAATGCTGGAAAAGGAGGAGGGAAAATGAATCTCATGGGTCATGAGAGGAACCATTTTCCCTCCTATTTTCCCCCATGTCAGGAAAGTGTTTCCCAAATTTGTGGCTACCAAACAAAGGAAAGGAACAAGTTTCCTTTCCGGATTCCTTGAATCCGTGAACCAAACGAGGCCTAAGAGTTAATCTAGTGTTATGTTTCACTAGCGCTTAAGTGTTTATCTATATTCCTTTCACTAAAGTTAATCTGTTACATTTTGCTTGCTTGAATAAGTTGCTTCTTGAGAATAAGTTGTTTGTTGCTGGTGTTAAATATTGCTTGTTTAATCTTTATTAAATATTCATTACTAGCTTACAAATCTTGTTAGTGTACTGTTAAAATTTTGCTAGACAAATTATTTTATATAATTATCCTCTATTAGTAGCATATTGTTCAAAAATCTTGGTTACCAATATTTTGGCTTCACAAGACTCTAGGAATTGAAACTTCCCATAAACAAGTTTTTTTTAGTACCAATTATCATTTCTAGGCTAAATCAAACAGTTAATCGATTTAGTAAAATCCTTTAATTTTAAAGTTCTAAAGTATAGATTTGTTTGGGAACAAGCCGAAAGGGCCCTTCTGTCAACAAGGCAAAAATTCGTCTAAGCGACGGTACTTAAGTGTTCCTAGTGAACCTCCGCTTGCTGGGATCCGGCCCCTACAGCTAACCCAACCTTATCAAAACTTGAAAAACTAAAAATTTAAGGATTTATTACTAAAATTATTTTAATTGTTAATTTTAGCTCAAAACCATCTTATTGAGTAAATTTAATTTTTTCAGACCTTAGAAATATGACTTCCAAGGAAGAGACTTTCTCTGCAAAGCCTGCAAAATTCAATGGCACCTACTTCAAGAGGTGGCAGAGCCAGATAAAATTCTGGCTTACCACCTTAGGTCTGATTTCTGCCATTGATGGGTCCACACCCATCTTAAATGATTCTGATGAGACTGAGTCTGACGTAGGGGTTTCTAAGTCATCTTCTTCTTCTAAACCCAAGACCCCTAAGGAAATAGACTACCATTGCTTCCACAGAATCTTAAGCGCTATGTCTGAGTCTCTCTACGACATATTCTTTGAATATAAAAGCGCTAAAGAACTCTGGGATGCTTTGGAAGATGAGTATGGTTGTGATGATGCTGGAATTGATAGATTCAATTCCACCACATTCAACCAATATGTCATGGTAGATAACAAATCTAGCAATGACCAAATCCATGAGTTCCAAGAACACCTTAGACAGGTTCAAGCCAATGGAACTTTCTTTTCTACTGAGCACAAAATAGGATTCTTGATAGATAAACTCCCTCTTTCCTGGTCTAAAGTGGCAAAGGACCTTCTACATCTACAAGGATCTACTACGTAGTCTCAAGCTCTACAGAGAATTAGAACAGAAGAGCAATATAGGTCCAAGACCAAAGCTAGGTCAAATGCCACAGCTAAGGTATACCTTGTAGAAAGCCATGCAAAACCTAAGTCAAACAACCATCTCAAATCCAAGAAAAACTCATTCAAAAAGAAGCAGAGTTTTCTACCTCCTCACCAAAACCATCATCACCAAAATCATCATCACCAAAACCATCACCACCAAAACTCTCAACCCCCAAAACCTAGAAACTTTGGTCAGACTCAGGATCAAAGAAAATTTTATTTTGTGTGTGGTAGAACCAACCATACAGCCATCAACTGCTTCCAAAGGAAGAAAGAACCTATCCAGAACTCCTTCAAAGGAAAAGGCAAGCCAGAGGCTAACATGATTCTGAATGGGTCTTCCAGCTCCTTCAGGTCAGTAAGCTTCCAACCTGTAGTAAACCTGTCTTTTCATTCTGATGATTGGTGGTTGGATTCTGGAGCTAATGTTCACGTTTCATTTGATCGCTCCTGTTTTTCAACCTATCAGGAATCAGGTGGAGGGCGCGTGACCCTAGGAGATGGCTCAACGGCACAAGTTGTGGGAAGAGGAAGAATAGATCTGAAGATGATATCAGAAAAAATTCTACCTCTCCATGATGTGCTTCATGTGCCGTCTGTTAGAAGAAACCTTGTTAGTGGATCCCTCCTTGTAGCCTCAGGATACAAAATTGTTATGGAGGCAAATAAAGTAGTTTTCTATAAGAATGATTTGTTTGTGGGGAAAGAATTTGTGAAAGATGGACTCTTTATTTTAAGTACCATGAATAAAATTTCAAATCCTTCTTTTGTTGCAAATGTTGAATCATCAAATGTTTGGCATGGTAGATTAGGTCATGTGAACTTATGATCTATTAAAAGGATGATGAACTTAGATCTTATACCTAAGACTCCTATAGATGATGAACACAAATGTGAGATCTGTGTTCAAGCAAAACACACAAGATTACCTTTCAAATCTGACTATAGAGATTCTGAACTCCTAGAACTTATCCATAGTGATGTTTGTGATTCCAATAGGATCTTGACCCGAGGCGGTAGAAAATACTTTGTTACTTTTATAGATGACCATTCAAAGTATTGTTACACCTACCTCCTTAAGACCAAAGATGAAGTTCTAGACAGATTCAAGGTCTATAAATCTGAAGCTGAGAACCAGTTGGATATGACGATTAAGATTCTTAGATCAGATCGTGGTGGAGAGTATACCTCAAATAAAATGACTAACTTCTATGAAGAGCACGAAATTATTCATGAGGTAACTGCTCCTTATTCACCATAATCCAATGGAGTTGCTGAAAGGAAGAATCATACCCTTTTAGATATGGTCAATGCCATGCTTCTCAGCTCAGGTGACCATGATAATCTTTGGGGAGAAGCCTTATTGTCATCCTGTTATATTCTTAATAGGATACCCAGTAAGACTAATGATAAGAGCCCATATGAGTTATGGAAAGGTCGAACCCCTAGGATTAATTACCTCAAAGCTTGGGAATGTCTAGCTAAAGTAGGAATTCCTGAACCCAAAAAGAGAAAGATAGGACCTAAGACTGTAGATGCTGTATTCATAGGATATGTCCTAGATAGTAATGCCAATAGATTCCTTGTAACCCATTCTGAAGTAAATAAAATCTCTAATAACACAATCATTGAAGCTAGAGATGCAGTTTACTTTGAGAATATTTTTTCCTTCAAGGATAGAACCCCTTCATCTTCTTCTAACCCTTCTCTTACTCCGTCTACTAGTTCTCATGACCAAATGCCTAATTCTCAATCTGAACAAGTCATAGAACCTAGAAGGAGTAAAAGAGAAATGATTGAAAAGAATTTAGGAGAAGGATTCTTCACTTTTTTGATAGAGGGTGATCCCTCAACTTATGAAGAAGCCATATCCTCTCCTGATGCTCCTTTCTGGAAAGAAGCTATTAACAATGAGTACGACTCCATCATGGATAACAATACTTGATTTTTAGCAGACCTTCCTTTAGGCAGCAAACCAATAGGTTGTAAGTGGATCTTTAAGAAGAAACTTAGAGCCGATGGTACCATAGAAAAATATAAAGCTAGATTAGTGACCAAAGGATTTACCCAGAAGAAATGATTAGATTATTTTGATACCTACTCTCCTGTAGCTAGAATATCTTCTATTAGAACCCTTCTAGCTTTAGCATCCATTCATGATATGCTGATCCATCAAATGGATGTAAAGACAATATTTCTAAATGGAGATTTAGAAGAAGAGATATATATGGAGCAACCTGAAGGTTTTATTGCTAAAGGTCATGAAAAGAAGGTTTGCAGATTAGTAAAATCTCTTTATGGTCTAAAGCAAGCTCCCAAGCAATGGCACAACAAATTTGATAAAGTCATTATAGAATTTGGTTTTGTGCCAAATTAATATGACAAGTGTTTGTATTCTAAAAATACAAATAAAAGTTGTGTTATTTTATGCTTGTATGTTGATGATATCCTTATTCTAGGATCTTCACTAGAACTGATAAATAACACTAAGAATTATTTATCTAACTAGTTTGATATGAAAGACCTAGGTGAGGCAAATCTGATCCTAGGAATGCAAGTGTCAAAGAGGAATGAGGGCTATACTCTATCCTTAGCACATTCAATTGAGAAAATGCTAAGAAAGTTTGAGTATTTTGACAAGAAACATGTCGTTACTCCTTATGATAGTAATGTTATTCTCAAGAAGAATGAAGAATTACCTATAGAACAACATAGATATTCACAAATGATTGGTTCCCTTATGTACATAACAAATAGGACTAGACCTGACATTGCATTTGCTATTGGGAGACTAAGTAGGTACACTAGTAACCCAAATCAATCACATTGGACTGCATTGGCTAGAGTATTTAGATATCTTAAGGGAACACTAGATTATAAACTTCATTATACTAGACACCATGATATCATAGAAGGTTACTCCGATGTAAATTGGGTAACTGATTCACATGATGTGAAATCCACTACTGGATATATTTTTACTCTAACAGGAGCTGCAATCTCCTGGGGATCATGTAAACAAACTATCATAGCCAGAAGTACAATGGACTCTGAAATAATAGCTTTGGATACTACCTGTACAGAAGCCGAGTGGCTCAGAAATCTTATTATGCATATATATACCTGTTTATGTTCATCCTATTCCTACAATTTCTATAAACTGTGATAATAAATCTGTTATAGAACTACTAAAGCATGATTCTGTGAATACTAAGATGAACATGCACCTGCAGCTGCGCTTCAAGTCAATAAAGAGCCTATTGGGCAAATATGTGGTTCTTGACTATATAAAGTCAGAAAAGAACCTTGCAGACCACTTGACGAAGGGTCTGTCTAGGACATTGATCCTAGAATCATCGAGGGGGATGGGGTTAAGCCCATAGTATAGTCACCAGCAGTGGCAACCCAACCGAGTCTGACTGGAGATCCCAAGAAGCCGGTTCAATAGGTAGAAACAAGCTGGACTAGGTGACTATTATGGAACACTGACCTGAGATTAAATTTTCTTTAAAATAAAAGTCCAGGAGGCTGTACATGTGTACATTCATACCCCATCCCTATGGTGACAGTGTTCCTTTTGTGATATGGATAGGTTGAGTTTAAACTCTTAATAAGTCCAAGCATAATATGCAGGATTGATTCCTATCACCAACCCTTAAGGACTTACCTATATGAGAGGTCGTGAGGGCCGCGACTATAGGATAGGACGATCCTAGACAACTCTCATGAATGTGTAAAAGTGCGCATGGCCAACCAAACGTGCCACCCGATAGACCCAAGTACCTCTAGCATACTATGTGTACTATTTTTCGAGTCTGGTTCAAGAAGACTGATTCAAGGCGTAGTCCATCAAGCTCTTCTTCAGACAAAGACAATAGTCACTACGTGAGATTCAAGGCTGTAGTTCATCTCATTTATGCATAGTATAAACCTGTCCAGATCTTTTCTACTCTTTTTCTTTCCTTACTCGGAACTTGATTTTGGGGGGGTTGTTGTATAGTTGTACAATAAAAAAAAAATCAAGTTTCTTCTTACGTTGGCATATTTCCAACGGCTCATTCTCCCTTTATTTTATTTTTTTAATAGCTTTCAATATCAATGATTTCTCATTAAACATCATTCATTTTTTTTTGGGATATAGAGTTGCCTATATATTGAGCTCCATTCTCCTCCTTTAGACCTACAAAAAAACAATCTCCTCTACAGAAACTCTCTTCAATTCTTGTCGCTCTCGAATTTCTGTTGCTTCGTTGTTGCTCTGGACAGAGCTAAGTCGGGGTCGCTCTCTCTACGTCGTGTACGGCAAAGAGATTCCGGTGAAGCGGAGATTTTACCACTAGGAGCGTTCGGATCCAGTTTGCACATAGACCCGGACTATCTCTTAGGACAATGCTTCGTGCGCGACTTCCCCGAAGGCCGATAATTTTAATTTAATTTATTTTCTTGCAGATTTTAATCCAAAATTTTTAAAAAAAATTCCAACAATACATAATTTAGTACATCTACGTTAGTAGAATATGCTTCTAATTCTACGGGGCCAACTTTCAAAATGGACCCCTACATTATGTAATATTTTAAAGAAATTACAAAAAATATATATATATTGTTAAAGTTGTTTTATATTAAAGATATCCTATAGTGCATAGTAGCTCTATTTTATGTATGTTCATATTTTTGTCCCTTTAATCTTTGAGTTCTGTATCGTCGCCAAGGATGAGTACCGTCCCCGATTGGTGTAGAGAGATGGATTCTCGGAGTTTAAAAAGCTATGAGAGTTCAGACTCATAAATTAATACATAAAAAGTCTTTTATATTAATTTCCTGTTAGTTTGTTTTCTTTTGGGACTCATTATAAGGTTACGCAAATTCTATTGGCACCTCAAGTTTTACTTGAGGGCAACCCAATTTTTTTTAAATTTATTTACAAGTTTGTCACTCTAAATTTTTACTTGAGAACAGTCCACATATTTGAATTTAGACTGCCAATATTGTTGCAGTCCTACTTTATGTTAGGACTGCCAACAAAATTGGCGGTCCTAACATAAAGTATGAATGTCAACTTTGTAGATACTCCTACTTTATATTAGGACTGCCAACGAACTGACAGTCCTAAAGGAGAGTTGGACAGTCTAAAGTAAAATTGGGATTGTTCTGAGTAAAAATTACACAAATTTGTCAGTCCTAAAGGAGGGTTGGACAACCCAAAGTAAAATTGGGACTGTTTTGAATAAAAATTATACCATGTTGAGTTATCTAAAGTAAGAGCTGTTCTGTAATAAAATATGGAGTGCCTATAGAATTTACTTAAAGTTAATGGGATCATTCCATACTTTTTAGAAAAAAGAATTCACTGGATATATGACCATTCACACTGGACAAAGTGTATAATTGGCTCAAAGGGTTAATGGATTGAGACATGAAGACCTATATTAACTAGTCTTGCTATTGAATCTCCCTAGCTGAGCGCAACCAAAAATATATGCAAGTCACGTTACTTGAGGTTCATCAATTCACAAGCATATTCTTGTTAACTTAATTTGTCCCTAGTGTATGTAAACACTGTTCAGTTGTTGGTTGCCATTTTCTATTGTACCAAAACAAAAGACTATGATTCTTGAATATTGTCAACAATGTATGGATTGTATCCGCACATGTATATATTTCCTTCTTTTCAATCACATGCTCTCCAACAAGCCATGGTGCTGTTAACCTAACATCAATAAAATTCTCAATTATGGACTTAGGCAAATTATGCTCATTGGAGGCTCAATTTTAAAGCATTCGCTTAACTTTTCTTGTGGCATCAATCAAACATGAGAGAGAGAGAGAGAGATTCCTTTTTTCACTTAAAAGATAATGTATATTACATCAATATTGATAATTAATTAATCATGATCTAAGAAAATTCTTGTATGTGCTTTGAATTTATTACATGATTGTGGCAAAAAAAATCCTAGAGTAACTCATGTGTTACTAATTTTTAAAACTAGTTGTTGATGAATTAAACGCATCTCAACCTTTGATTTTTATTTTTTTTGACAGTCTAAACATAAAAATCAAGGAACCATATTGTAAGTTCTTATTTCGAGTTTATGTAGTCAAACTGGTTGTGGCAAAGAAAGCGAGAAGTAATATAAGAAAAAAAATGTCAAATTTAATCATGATATAAGAATATTCTTGTTCTGTTAATAGCGTCTAACAGAACAAGCTACGCCTCATAAACTGAGCTAAGTGCTTCCTTTCTTCAGGAATGTTCTTCTAGATATTATCTAATTGATTTCATTACATTATCATGCTTACAAAATTTTGTTCAATAATGTTATCTGGCCTAATTAGCATGTAGTCTTCAATGCCTAGAATGGTTAGATTCGATGTCTCGAGCATATCTCGTTGTCTATTTGTGCTCATCGGCTGCTCCTTTTTTACTTTTATTTTGGTCTCGGGTTGTGATGATTAGAACTTGTTTTATGTAAAACCTAATTTCATCTCTACAAATTGGAGCTAATAAAAGGATTTTTTTTTTGGACTTTGGGTCTCAAATAAGTTATAAAATTTGTATTTGGGTCTCCATAGATATTGGACCAACGGTGACTCGATTGACTGGACTATGTTGTTGTAATAATTCTTGTATCTACCTCATGGCAGATGTCCACACGTACTTATAATTTAATATTTTCGGTGTACTAGAGTGACCCTTCATCATTTGTTTACATGAATGATGAGTCAACCGTTGGTCGCTGATCAAATACTAATTGGCTTAATTGCACTTTGATACCCTCAACTATTTCAGTTTTTCAACTTAATACCCTAAACTTTTTTACTCAACAACTCGATACCCTCAACTATTTTATTTTTTCAACTTAATACCTAAAACACAAAAAATCCCAAAAATGCCCCTGGCTTTCTCTCTCCCATGCAACCCCCCTCCCCCCCTCCCATTCCGGTGACCACCGATCCCCCCCCCCCCTCCCTCCCTCTCCGGCGACCACCTCCCCCCCCTCCCTCTCCGGCGATGGTGGAGTCGGGAAAGGAGAGGAGGGCAGCGAGAGAGGGAGGGGGGAGGGGGTGCGGGTTGCCGGAGGGTGCAGGGGAGCGGGGGGGAGGGGGAGGGTGCAGGCGAGGCGGGGCGGGGGCGGGGGGGGGGGGGGGGGGGGGGGGGGTGGCGGAGGGGAGAGGGGGGGGCCTGGAGTAGAAGGGGGGGGGGGGGTGAGTGGTAGTTTTAAAATTTGGGTAAGGGCATTATTGTCCAAAAAATTATTTGGGTATCAAGTTGTTACAAAAAAAAGTTTAGGATATCAACTTGAAAAAGCGTAATAGTTGAGGGTATCAAGTAGCAATTAAGCCATACTAATTAGATCAATTATGAAAACCCAAATACAATTTTTACAACTTGTTTGAGACCTAAAGTCCAAAAATCTTCTAATAAAAAAAAGACTTAAAAGGGCAATAGAACCATAGACCTTCATTGAATAATTGTCTTCTTCTTCTTTTTTTTTTTTTTCAGAGTAAGGGTTTGTTTCTCCAACATATTTACATTATGGAATACACTAGTAAAGAGAGAGAGAGAGAGAGAGAGAGACAGAGAGAGAGAGAGAGAGAGCAAATAGCTGTTGATCAATAAGGAAAAGGAAAAGGTGTTTTGCTCCCAGGTGGACTGGCCCGTCCGTCTGCATGGCCGAATCCCATTGGCCTCCCCTATCGGTATGGGTTCCATGCCGTTTAACCTGCCAATGGAGTGGCGCCACGTGACGGACAGGCTGGCCCGCGGACGGGGAAGCTAGCAGCCCTCATAAGGAAATCTATACATGCTTGATTGTTCAAAAATACTATTTGGCTCCCAAAATATTTGGATGATGTCATCTCCCATTATTTAGCATATGACATGGTTGTTGACATGGCAGCTGACATGCCAAAATTTAACATTAAAATTAATATTAAAATTAAAATTAATACTAAATTAACATAATAATTAACATTAAAATTAACCTTAACATTAAAATTAACAATAATATTAATATTAAAATTAATATTAACGTTAAAATTTTTTGGGTAATTAACTTTTTAGGTTAAATTTGTCATGTCAGCTGTTATGTCAGATGCCATATAATGAAAGATAGTATCACCCAAATATTTTGAGAGCCAAATAGTATAGTTGTTGATCGTTCATGAATGATGTACGTATAGTTATGTATATTTCGTGGTCGCATGTCGATTTTCTACTGGATGCGATTGATTCTACCATCTTGGTCTCCCTTCTTGACTCCGCGAGCGACAACACAAATTAAGCTAACTCCAATGGAAAGATAGAGGCCATATCCCCATCCCCATGAAAGAAGGTTTAGAGCAATTTGTAATTGAATATGTTATCTCGAGAGAGGTGGGAGGTTCGGTGGATGTCATCTAGGCAAAAACTTCACAAGTTAATTGAACTTCACACGAAGAGTTGGTTTCGTAAGGATGTCAAGGTTTTTGAAATCTTAAAAGGCATGACGCCCAATTTTGTTTTCTAGCTGGCTTTTGGAAAATATTTAGAGATCCTATCCATCATTAGCCAAATTCAGAGGGAGGCAGGATAGATCGTGCTGACGTGACGATCTCGTACAGTTGGACTGATGCTAGCGAAGGGTGACTGGAGCCAATAAGAGAGTCACTGACGTGACTCAGGTTCGGTACACATTTTAGTTATATAAAGGAGAGTGGACATCGTGTACAAAAACAAATATTGTCCATATATGTTGTTATTTAATTTAATTATAGATCATAATCAATTAAATAATTCTCTTTTATTAAATTTGACTAATTTTAAATTAATATTATTTTCGATTAAGAATTCTTGTATAGGAACAAAATGGAACGCTACTATCCAATAAATATCCAATTTTGTTCTAATCCAATATATCTAACAATATAGATTTCAAACATTTAAGCAACTTTTAGTTAACATTATTTTGGATTGATTTTAACTTAGAAATTAAACTGGATTTGATTTATAATATTATAAACTAGATTAGATTGGTTTTAGTTTTAAATATGAAAAATTAGATTAGTTTGGATTTAATCTCATTCAAAATGTTAGGATATTAATCCCTACTTTGACCATAAATGAATACATGATATTTTTATCCCTACATATAAAGTAATAAAGTGTTATATATATATATATATATATATATATATATATATATATATATATATATATATATATATATATATATGAGGGAGCTCCTCTGCTCGCCGCCCCCCCCCCCCCCCCCCCCCCCCCCTCTTTGTGGTCGGGTGGCTAGCATGGCCGGTCGGCCTCCTCGGTCAGGCCCCTTCCCCCCCCTCGGAGGCCCCCTCCCATTCCGCCGCAAACGCTTCCTCGGAAGGCCGGGCTCTGCCTGGCCGCCCCCACCCCTGTGGGGGGTCTACCCCTCCCTTGCCGGCGTCCTCTCGCCGTGCAGTCTCCCACCCTCACTCCTCCCCCCCCAACCCCCTCGACGCCGCCGTCGTCATCCCCGGCATCCTCGGCGCCACCGGACTAGTTGTCACACCCCAGAACCAGAATACTGGAGAGCGGGGGCAGACATAGCCAGCTACGTATAATGAAATGGGATCCACTCCACTATACGGTCACGGCTGTCTAGATATATGAGGGTTTATCTACAAGCCATCAGTCTCTTAGGGTCAATAACAAGCCTAGTGTCTCAATCACAAGCAAGTAAGTAAATGTTACAAGATGTAAGATCACCAAATATACAATAGTAAGGCGTCCTAAACATTACATATTCAGCAGATCATGAAGCTAGTCGTTACAAAATGTGAGGACTAGCAAGAGTTTAGTCATACATGATCAACCCTAGGTTGTCAATCATGTTACAGCCCGTAGGCAGATAGTAAGTAAAAATGTACACGAGCTAACACTTGCTCGGCGGCTAAACGCCTCAAAAGAATAATTTTACAATAGAGTGGGAGAGCAAAAATAAACCCACTCGTTGCCAGGATTCCGTCTAGTGGTCACCATGTGGCTGGAGATTCGGTAGATCCTCTGGAGCTGCTCTGGTATCTGGCCATACAAAACCAGCTGAGTCAGATCCCAGAAAGAGCAAGTGCCACAAAGGAGGCTTCACTTAGGAACTAAAACCAGCAATCAGCACAAGAGTAATAATATATAATAAAAGACAACAATTAAAGAAAAACATGACAGGTGATATACGATGAGATAACCATGGGACTATTCAGATAACCAGGTTACAACCCGTAAACCAAACAAGGACCGGGGTTGTAACCCTTCGTCTGAACAGAACTTGGATTCTCCCACCATTTATCGGCAGGATAATTTAAGAAATCAGGACATGTAATAATCTTGTACAGAATCAAGACAAGAATAGACTGGTAAACTTCATCCAACAATTCACGGCCAAGCAATAAGTACGGCTCGATACTTTAACTAACTAGGTTATCTCATCGTATATATACAAAACACAAGGTTTTTGAATCCTAGGGCTGACTGTGCCAAGATAAAGAGTGGTTGGGATTTAATCTTGGTGAATCAACGGTTGTGGGATTTTATGGGGAAGAGCATTATTGGGAGTGGGGTTTTATGGGGAAGAGCATTATTGGGAGTAGGGTTTTATGGGGAAGAGCATTATTGGGAGTGAGATTTTATGGGGAATCCAAAGATGGGGATTTAATATTTTGATGGTTGGGATTTAATATTTTGATGGGGGCCTCATAATGGTTGTGGATGAGCATTATTGAGAGTGGGATTTTATGGGGAATCCAAAGAAAATTTAATATTTTTGTGGATGAGCATTATTGAGAGTGGGGTTTTATGGGTTCACATCCAGCAGTGGTTGGGATTTAATATTTTGATGGGGGCCTCAAATTATTATTGTTTGTTTAAAATTGGGGGTCCAAGATTTTGAGGGGGAATACCTTAAATGAACCATGCCCTATGGGCACGGGTTATGACTAGTATATATATATATATATATATATATATATATATATATATATATATATATATATATATATATATATATATATATATATATATATATATATATATATATATATATATATATATATATATATATATGAGGGAGCTCCTCTGCTCGCCGCCCCCTCCACCCCCCCTCCTTGTGGTCGGGTGGCTAGCATGGCCGGTCGGCCTCTTCGGTCAGGCTCCTCCCCCCCCTCGGAGGCCCCCTCCCATCCCGCCGCCAATGCTTCCTCGGAAGGCCGGGCTCCGCCTGGCCGCCCCCACCCCTGTGGGGGGTCTACCCCTCCTTTGTCGGCGTCCTCTCGCCGTGCGGTCTCCCACCCTTATTCTTCCCCCCCAACCCCCTCGGCGTCGCCGTCGTCATCCCCGGCGTCCTCGGCGCCACCGGACTAGTCGCAGGCGGCCCGACCCTTCTCCGTCGGTAGCCCCCCCCGGTGTCCCCCCTGCCCTTTCACCCCTCGGATCTTAGCCGGGGCCGCGCCTTGCTATGCCAGGCATGCCACCCTCTGTCCCAGCGTCCCCCCTCCCGCCGCTCCTCCCGTTCTGCCGCCCCTCTCCTCGGCTGCGACCGCGTTTCTCTCTCTGAAGTGGCCCCCAGTTTCCTCGGCGGCGGCCACCGCGAGACCCCCGGCGGCCATGGAGTGGCCCCCCTCCCTCTCTTCCCAGCCACCGCCTCGGGCCCCCCGGGGGAACCTCCCCCTCCTCCAGCGCCGGCCCCCCCTCCGGCGTCTCCTGGTGCCCTCGCCCATACAGAACAATTTCGTTCACTTTAATGGATTCCTCCATATGTTTCAAATAAATCTTTCTAATAAGAAGAAAAATATAGATTTGATTCTCTTAAAAAAGTAATGAATCTTTTCAATAAAAAGTAAAAGATATATTTTGTTCTATTATAATAAAGTAATTATATCTTTTAATTATAGCCTATACATCTCCAACTTACTGTATACTATATTAAAAATCTTTTATAAAAACATTTTCAACTCTCTTACTGTATACTATATAGTTCCGCTCTAATAGGCTTGCTAGCTGAACCAGTTAATAATACTCACGCACTAAATGCATTGGTCACTCGTAAGGCCATCACCTCAGTACTGTACATGTACCCTAAGTATGAATCCACATCGGCTCGTAGAGTCTCAAATCTAGATTCATTGTTAGTGTAATGCATCAAGCAAACAATCGGCATGCCATGCCAATGTTACTGACCATTTACCATGACTGTGGTGGAATCAGGAATGTACTGACATATAACAGGCAAGAATCACATATCGTGAAGAGTCGAACCTCAGTGCACTCATATAATAGCACCTCAGTACACACTTAGGTTGTACCTCGGTACACACTTAGAATAGTACCAGCACGTATACAGGTAATCAAGCCAAGAACATGGTCAAGTCAGGAACATAGTCAAGTCAAATAAATCACATGGACATGTCTGGGCACATAAGTCACTTGGGCGCATAAGTCACATAGTTTAAAGTTCCCATGGCACACTAAGGTTTGGGCAAGAAATCAATTCATTTAGAGAAAATAGCAAAGACTACTAAAATATAAATCCAGCCAAACAGATACATGGGGTCTCTGGCACATAAAATATTCATGCGCATGGCAAAACTGCGCATGGTAAGACTCCGCATGACAAAACTGTGCATGGCAAGACTGCGCATGGGCAAGACTACGCATGGAAAAACTACGCATGGAAAAACTATGCATGGCAAAACAGCGCATGGCAACACTACACATGGCAAGACTGCGCATGGACACACTACAAGAAAAAAGACGATTCTTGACGGTTTATAAGTTGACGGTCGTCAAAAGCCGTCAACAATAGTGGTTTTCTTTACGTATTTAGGGTTACGTCAAGAGAGGCCCTTTTATTTGTTAAATTAGTAATTTTATACCATGTATGTTGACGGTTTTGGAGGATCCGTCAAGAAACAGCAATTTATTTATTGACGGTTTTGGTGATAACCGTCAAGTAATGTATGTGCCAAAAACTTAGCGGGATTTTTTTAACTGCCATTTTAGTAAATTTTTCAAAATTTTATATGTGTTGACGGTTGTGGTTTCTTTTAATGGATGAACCCAGCAAACTTTCTCCCGATCGTCCCCTTCCTTTCCTCCTCTCTCCATAACTTTTTCCTCCTTTAGAGAGAGAGCCCCCCCCCACTCCTCTCCTCTAAAGAGCCCCCACTCCTCTCCTCTTTCACCACTCTAAGAGAGAAGCCCTAACCCTAGTTTTCTCCACAAATTTGGATGCTCTATGGAGGGCCAGGAGAAAATAGAGAAACCCTAACCCTAACCCTAGTTATTTGACCTAGCCCCTGGAGAGGAACTGGACCGGGGTCGACTGTCGCCCGGACAGCTCCCGCGTCGCCGTCGTCCGGCTCCGCCAAGTCGGCCCTGTACACTGCAGAGCCTACAGCCGCGGCTCCGCCAAGTCGGCCTTCCGGCTCCGCCAAGTCGGCCTTCCGGCTCTGCCAAATCGGCATCCCGGCGGTCGCCGCTCGCCACTCGCCACCCTGTCTCCATATCCTCCCTCTTATCTCTGGTACATCACAAACCCTCCTCTATTATTTCGGTTTTTTTTCCTTCAATTTTTCTGTTTGTAGCCAACATGTTCGATCTTCTTTATTTTTGGGTTACGACGAGGAAGGGTATGGGTATATGTTCAATTTCTTCAATTTTTTTGTTTGCAGCCAACATGTTGAAGTTTTCTTCAATTTTTTGTCACTTGGTTTTGTTATCTCTTGGCTTATATGAATTGGCAGTTGTACCAGAACTGGTTTATGGACTTTTTCTGGTTTCCCATGCTATCACTAGAACTGGAAGCAATATCATTATGATTACCATAGTTACGGTTAAGCTTGATTTATCTCCAACCATCAACTTCAAGATGCCACACAGCTACAACTCACTACCCTTTTCTGTTATCGTTATCGTCTGACTACTGACTAGGCACCACGCCTACTAGAAAGGTTGGGTTGTCATTGTGGTTGCTCCCTTAATCCCCACTACCAACACTGTTGTCATGCTCCTCTTATCCGATGCCACTTATCATTATTTCCTGTCTGAAAGAATGAATTTGATGAACGAAAGAGTACTCCATCAAACCTTTAAGCATTTTGAACTATATTGAAGATGATATTTTCTGGTAGGATTGTGAAATAAACATTATTGCTCGTTACTTTGAACTCCTCTGTTTTGAAATTTTGTTAAGATCCCTTGTCTATGTACTTGAAAATTTACCATGCTTACTTGTAGGATTATTGATCTATTATAGTGTTTATTTGTTATGAGTTGTCAGTGTTTCATAGTATTGCTAGAAGTATTACCTTACATTGTGATTGTATTTGTTGTCACATCACAACAAATTTCTGATGACTGGCATTGGATCAGTATTAGACAGATTTGAATATTACGTGGTTTTAGAATCAAAATCAATAATGTGTGTCTGAAATCATGATGAAGTTATTTGAATGATGGTAATTTTGATTCTATAAACTAATCCATGTTTTATTCCTTTAGCAACTGTGGCATCCTTAAGATCATAAATCAGAGTAATGTGTAGGTTCGAAACCCTTTTGAGTCCTTGACAAAGTAATGCATCTGTAATAACTTCCTGACTTCCATAATCTAATCTATCTTAAAACTAAAACTTTCCATAGCAACATCATTATCTAAATAGGATTTCAAACAGTAAATCATTTTCAAGAACAGTCTTGGTTGTCAACAAGTAATTTCTAGTTTTAAGGACTATACTGTACTCTACTAGGCATGCTTATCTCTCATAGCAGCTATTGCTTCATGCTATTCTAATAAGTACAGGCTTCCTACCTGATGAGGAAACTTATACAAATAAAAACAACTTGCATAAGTATCTATCAAGTCTCTAGAGAATAAATAAAGATGTAAATGGCTCTAGGTGGCTTAGACTGAAATTAGAAGATTCGATTGAACCAAACGCTTCTAAGTTCTAGCTTAGTTTACTTTTCTGTGTCTACAAACATTCTGTACTAAGCATAGCTATAATAATTTGATTACCTGGTTGTATCATTTTCCCTAAGATTTGGAGTTTGTTTTCTGTGCTTGAGGATTATGTGTAATACCATTGGCACTATGCCAGTCCTTGGTCATAGTTTCCTCTTATACTGTAGGAGGATGTATATACCTTTGGCACTTGGCTCGACATGAAAAAACTTTACATGTAGATTGTGATATTTTATACTTCTGACAAATTTGTGGAGGATATGCTAGACTTGATATGCTTACCCTTGTAGTTTGTTTTTGGGTAGCTCCCTTCAGGAATATACTGCTAAATGTAAATTTCAAGAAAGCGGCACTTCAAATAGAACTATGGTGTTTGGGTATCCATAACGTAGTCTTCATTAAGGACCAAGGTTGTGAAAAGCGCTAGGCGCTAGTCGGGCGGGCACTCGCCGCCTAGCGCCTAGCGTGCCTAAGCGGTCGTCTAGATCTAGGTGGTTCAAAAATAAATAAATAAAATCCAAAAAATATACTGAAAATTGCAGAAAAAGTCCATAAAACCCGAAAAAGTTCATCAAATTTTGGATGCACACTTTCATTATGTTCAGGGTGTTGCTTTTGATCCATTTGGCCACTATGTTGCTTCCTTAGTTCTGATAGAACGTGCAGACTTTATGTAAATAAGTCACAAGCTAAGCATAAAGGCTAAAAGAAACTTAATTATGTTTGTCAACATGTCCTTATAAAGTCAGTACCACAAAATCTTGATGATTGGTTGTACAGTACTTTTTTCTTCTTCTAATTGATTGGCCCTTATACATGCAATAAAAAAATGATTTTTTACAGTATCCAGTGACCCAATCCCATTCATTAAACATGCAGGTGTTTAAACTGGTATCAGGTAATGGAGAAGGGTGTCAACATTAATAAACTATAACATAAGGTTGATACAAGTAAAAAAAATAAAGTGTTTACTATTAGAAATTAGCATGTGTCACAGCTGCAAACTGCTTAATTAAAGCAACTACTTCCTGCTACTCAATAAACACATAAGAACCAAATATAATCGGGGTCATTTTTATGCTTCTTTGTAGGTTGTACGTGTTTGGGATCCACGAACTAGCTCAAAGAACATGAAGTTAAGAGGGCATACATATTACATTAGGGCTTTACTTCTCGATTCCACATGCAGGTTAGTATATTTGTTGTTGGAATTTTTCTTCTATGTGGGCTTACCATTGATCTATTGAATATGGTTGGTTCTAAATTTGATACTCTATCGACGAGCTTATTAAAATCTGGAAACATGAGACCTCTTTTCCTCGATATTTGATGACGTGCATAGCACCAGGTGTTTGGTTGTTGTAACATTTAGGTGAGTAGAGAGAGAGAGAGAGAGAGAGAGAGAAAGAGAGAGATAGAGAGAGTATTGTCAACTGTATGCAAGCCAATTCATTGTATCTACTGAACTTGGAATGTAAGGACCTTCTTGTTGCAAGTTCTAATTCTTTTCTCATAGTGTTTGCTTGTCATTTTCTTTTCTCATAGTATAACATGCCTACACACATGTTATATAATATGCGAAAAAAGGTCATCTGCGTCCCTATCCTTCTAAATATGGATAACATTTATATTTGTCATTGTAGAGCGCCTATTTAATTCGTTTTGCTTATAACCATCTTTGCAATTTGTACAATTGATATATTGATCATCTATTTCCGAAAGAATAAACAAATTCTTATATGCAGTTTCAAGATAAAATGTAGATTTTTATTGCATATATATATATATATATATATATATATATATATATATATGCAAGTTCTTTTAAACATCTAATGTTTTACTTCCTCATTCCACCCCCTTACTGTAATAACTTATTAATATACATCTTCATCTTAAATGTTTTCTCACTTGCTTTGCACATGACCTTAAAAGATTTTAGATATACATTAGCTTGGTTTATGTAAACGTATATTGATAGAATAGCTGGAACCAAGATGCAATAGAGTTTGGAGAGTATATCATTGTGTGGTTCCATATTTTCATATTATTTCTCGGGCGAACCTTATATGCATACTTTTCTGATGTTCAGAGGCATAACTTGTTGGAAGCATTGGAAGCTACATTTGGCAACAACAATGACTTGTTTTCTGAAAATATTCTTCATACTCATCGCGACTTCAATGAGTAAGCAAGCATACTTATTTCTAGTCCATTTTTTCTTTATATAAAATTTCAAATAAGATGCATCAACTTCTGATATTATTGTAGAGTTTGATTTCTGATACCACCTTGGTGGTTTACACTAATTGGTTTGTTGGAACTGGGTAGAAATTTCAGTGCTCCTTCGTCGTAACCACTGTCATGATATAGTCACATTCATTATAACTAAATCTTCAATAAAAATGGGGATGAAGCACAGGTAGGGCCTCGTAGGAGCGTAAAAAGTGCTTCATAGAATGAGTCAAAGAGATAGAGCATTCCATTCAAAATGATCTATTTTACGCCAGGGTCAAGCCAATGGTTTTTACGCCTAAGACAGGCTAACCACTTTTACGCTGGACAAAGCTGTCAAGTCTTGCATTTAATGCAAAGTCTGACATGAAGATTTAACGATGGCATATATCACAGAATTCGAAGGGATTTGTTTTATACAGAGACCAATGTTATCGTTTAGTATGTGGACTGAGCTATTTTACGCTCACAATATGACTTCTTTTACGCATGGAGACTATATGAGTTTTTACGCTCAAAAGTTGATGTGTGCGTAAAGTTTATTTGGTCTACTTTTACGCTCAAGGTTATTTAACAACCACTTTACGCTGGAAGTCCATGTCAGGGCTATTTTACGCCTAGTCTTCTACTTTACGCTCAGAGTATATTGGGGTTATTTTTACACCCTATTCTTCTTCACCAATTCGGAACGTGGTTTGCCTACATGACTTTCATGCCACACATCTCGAAGAACGTGTGTACGTGCATCCTATTCTTAATGAAATGATGGGACACGTGTCAACGTATGCAGAGGATGACTTTGGTCATGGGTGGCAGTTGTTAGCGTAAAGACGGAACTTTTGCTGAGTTTTACGCACAAGAGCCCAAGTCTATAAATAGACTTATTTTTTTCACATAACGGACAGAGACAGGAGGAGAGAAAACAGAGAGATTAGAACTCAGAGATTTTGATTCTCCAGAGCATTCTTCTTCAACCTTTCTTTCAGAACAGAGTGAAGCAAAGCAGGAAAGCATTCGGCCTCGCCATCAGTGCCCAAGTGCGTCGATACCTTTCTGGTGACTTAGTTCTTCCGGTTGTTCATCTTCAAGCAGTGATCTTCATCATCATCGTATGGTCCAAGGAACAAAGTGATCATTTACAGATCAGACTTCCATAGCAATACTTTCCCAGAATCAAATTTGTACTTCTTGTACTTTTTCTCGTTTTATTTTCAAAAGCCAATTTTCTGGCATTTTGTTAAGTGAAACAAAATGGCGACTCTGCTGGGGACTACCTTCTCCTCTGATGAGGAGGCAATTGCTCAATATGATGATGTGTCGATTGGATCGACAAAGAAGACTCTGGTTGTACACTTCGACCAGACTGCTTATGAAGAAATACTCCGAACTGGGGGTGGTTCTCGCTGCTCCAATGTTCAAAAATCTCGCAAAGCACGAAAAGTTTGGATTCCTAAATCCAAAATAGCTTCTGATCTCTCTGTTGCTGTTGATGGCAAGGGAATTCTTCTCACTCCTGTCGTAGGGACTCCCGTTCGTAACGAGGCAGTCCTTACTTCAGCGTTGCACTCTAAGTGTGGAAATTTATCTTTCGTCCGTGACGGTGAAGACAATCAGGTTTCACGCCCACTGCGTAAGAACCAAGTTTTGCGCCCGGTGCGTAAAAATGATATTTTTGCCCAGTGGATAAAAACCAAATTTTACGCTCAGTACATAAGAACGAGTCTCCCATTTGTAATGAGGCAGACTCTAATGCTTGTGCTTCTGAGTGTAAAAATAAGTCTTCCGTCTGTGACGTGGTAGACACACATAAATTATGCTCTTCGCGTAAAGGAAAATCTCCCATCTGTGACGTGGTAGATAATCAATTTTTACGCTCTACGCGTAAAGGTAAGTCTCCTGTCTGTGACAGTGTAGATAAAATTCGCAACGATATTTTTACATCTAATGTGAATGTACCTAAACGTGTACAACGTAAAAATGTTGTTGGTAAAGCTTCAATTCTACACCAACAACCTTCTTATACTGCTCTACGCAAAGTACCAAATCTACAAATTACACGTAATGAAAATGGAGTCCTTCGTGCTAAAAAATCTCAAGATTTACGCACACAACTCCAAACGCGTAGAAATGTACAGTTTGGTTCTGCGAATGCAGCCAGTAATCTTCTTTATACATAAGGGACTAAACGTTTTTCTACCCCAAATGTAATGAGGAAGACTACTCCCTCTGCTCCTTCTGACTTACGTGAATTGCTAATACAAAAGCGTAAAAATAGACAATCTCCGGTGACATTCCCCCAAGAAAAACATCATTGTGAATATCACCAGGTTGTAATCAACTGTTGTTGTTCGGCTTCAAAACGGTCAGTTTTTGATCGATTGAGTTTTAATGTGCCTCAACAATAAGCTGATGACCAAGAACATGAGCCGTCATATGTGTCAGTCAACATGGCATCTCATACTAACAGAGGACGACGTCCGAGACGAAATACGTCCCAAACTCCAGGTCAACAACAGTTCAACAGACTTCTTGATTCCTTTGAAGGAGTATATCAGAATACTCGATCAAGAAGACAAAGACAATTGCAGACTTCTGATTCAGAAACTGGGGGTACTCAATATTTTGAGTCCAAGACTGATAGTGTCGATTCATACTTCTATACTAATCCTTCTATATCTTCAAGAGAGGTTGAATCCTACGCTATTGGAGATGAACCAGAGACGTCATCTGCTAATACAGAACAACGTCTCACTGTCGTTGAGCAATCACTGAAAGACATGCTTAACATGGTGCAAAGCATGCATCAGATAATATTGAATCAGCAAACTGCTCAGCCGAC
This sequence comes from Iris pallida, assembly GCA_029216955.1. Lineage (NCBI taxonomy): Eukaryota > Viridiplantae > Streptophyta > Magnoliopsida > Asparagales > Iridaceae > Iris > Iris pallida. The sequence goes on from JANAVB010044819.1 coordinate 3,158,399, forward strand.
AGTAATAACACCGGTACCAGTAGCAGCACCAACTCAAGATAGACAAGGGGCTGATATACCTTTGAATATTCAAGAGCCTGCTGTTAATCAAAATTCTGCATCTCCAGATCCTATTATGCTAGAAGATGTACCATCTCCGGTGGGAATTACGGTACATCCAACAACCATTCTATCAAATGTGCTTCCGCAAACTAGTGAAGCCATTCAAGCAGTGCGTGAGCTCAAAACACAGTTTGAAGTTTTGAAGCACAAGGATCAACTCCAGAGGTTAGGGATTAAGCAACCTTATCCTCCTCATTGGAATGATGTACCCTTTCCACCAAAATTCAAGCCACAATCAATGGTATTATTTGATGGAAGGGCTTCTCCTAGTCAGTATATCAATTACTTTGATATTATGACTGTACATTTGCAGAAAAATGATGCTCTTCACACTCGAGTATTCATTGGGTGCTTGACGGGTTCAGCTTACGACTGGTATCGTAGTTTACCCGATAATTGCATTTCGTCTTTTGACGAATTTAAGGCAATGTTTCTCTCCCGCTTCTATGAAGGAGGTATGGACATGAACATGTCCTCCTTAATAGAAATCAAACAAAAGGAGAAGGAAGATACTCGGACGTTCATCGAACGCTTCCGACAGGCTACTTTAAAGATGCCTCCTGGTATGCCAGATTCAGCATTAATTGATACATGCAAGATGAATCTGCGACCATCCATTGCTGTCTTCACGGCTTCCCAATTCACAGATTGGGCTTCGTTTATCATAGCAGCAGTTTCTGCCGAGACCAATGGTAGGTTGGCTCGTAAACATGGGATGATTTTTGCCTCAGAGGATAGAGGAAAGAAAAGTAATCCTGGTAATAATTCTGGTAATCGTAATGTGAAAGGAAAAGATACCCTCATGGTCAATCTTTCCAAGAATAAAACGACGTCGAATAATCAGGAATCTTCCATGCCAAAGGAAGAATACTCTTTTGACGAAAGTGATATCCCAGGGATATTCTAATGTCTGGTGAAGAGTGGCAAACTCCAGATTCCGGAGCCAAAGAGGCCTAATGAGGTGAATCTGACTGACAATCCCAAATATTGTATCTATCATAGATACATTAATCATCCTACCAGTGCTTGCTATGTCTTGAAAAAGAAAATCCAAGAGCTGATAATTGGTGGTGCTATCGCTTTAACCAATGATGACCATACGGTTACAACCAATATGGTTTCTCTTCAATTCAGAGATTTTCCTCCACAGCAAGTCCCAGATGGAATTATCCCAATCCCGAAGGCGACGATAAAGATTGTGAATATCCCGTCCGGCAGGAAAGAAAGTGAAGGATTGTTGCCTCTCACATTAAAGAATAGCGAAATTATGTGGGTACATTCTGACTTAGTACCTGAAATGGAAGATGAAGGTAAAACTTCAAAATCCAAGAAAGGTAAGAAAGTCAAAACCTGCAACATGATTTCTTATGTTATTTCAGATCCTGACGATTCGGATCATCTATGGGATGACATTCCTTTGGAAAATAGACTGAGAGGATTGAACATATGTCCCCCAAGTCTAGCTCCTCCTACCAAGCTCAAGCTTACTCATCAGCAGTGGCTAGCCATGAATAGTGTTCCCTTATATCGGGCACAACAAGTCTTCGCTGCTTATGAAAAAGCTCCTACATGGATTTTTACTCGAATCCCGAATCATTCTCTTTCCGTAGCTATAGAGATGTCTATTCCTTATTCTCATGTAGTTACAGAGATCTCTTCTTCTTCCTCTGTGGAACCACATGTCGAAAGTCCACTGCCTATTCATTTATACAGTCAGCAATCAATCCTTCTCATGAAAAAGATGGACTATGACTTTCAGAAGGCAGAAGGTTTGAATTATAATAAAGGAATACGACTTCCTTTACAAATTCAAAATAAAAAATCTACTGTTGGATTGGGTTCTGAAGTTCCTCATAACAAACCTTACAAGAAGAAGGCTAAAGGAGGGAAGACTAAATCCTGTAATATGGTACTTTCTTCTCCTGAGTCCGAAGAAGAAACTTTTGCTGGTACAAGATCTGGGAAAGAGTACCACAAAGATTATGAGGGATCCTCCAAAGAATCAGAGGATGCTGAAGCACCACCAATTCAATCGTTTCCTGCTAAACCATCTGTGGTTGAAAAGGGGAAACAGAAAGCAGTACGTTTTGACGTACCTTTGAAGTCTGCTTCCAGTCAGGGGGTGGTGATGGAACCCTACAAATTTGATATTCTCGCTCAATTAGCCAATACTCCGGCTAGACTATCTATATTTGAGCTGCTTCGTCTTTCTAGAGAAAGCAGGGAGACTTTGAGTGAAGTTTTACTTCAAGCAGATTCATGCTTGGCTCAACTCAAGAGTCCTGATAATATACCCATATCATGTCCACAATGTCATAGTATGATGGAAGCAATCCCCAATATCACCTTTACACAAGAAGATATGCTGTTGAAGCATAACAAGCATGACAGGCCTCTGTGCTACACTGGGTATATTGGATCCACTGAAATTGACAGGATTTACGTTGATCCTGGGTCTTCAATTAGCATAATTCTTCAGAGTATGCTAAGACCATTGAGGATTCCTACTAGTGAGCTGAGTTACACTAGTACTACAATAGTTGGTTTCAACTCTGGCAAGAGTAAACCACTGGAGAAGATTCGTCTGAAGATTCAGATTGGTGATCTTCGAACTATGGTAACCTTCTATGTTATCAACTCAGACGTATCCTACAATATTCTTCTGGGAAGACCGTGGATTCATGAGCATAACATCGTACCTTCAACCCTCCACCAATGCTTCAAGTATGTGGATTCCCAAGGAGTTGTGAAGGCTGAATTTGCTGATATCAATCCTTTCAAGGGTGTCGAAGCCTATTTTTTCGATTCAAGGCTTTATAAACAAGAGCATGTAAAAGAGATATCAGACATAGCTGAAGATCAATCATCTACTGAAGATCAGTCTATTAATGAAGATCTGCCAGAAGAGCAACCTTTGAAGATCATAGTCAAGGGACGAATCCAATCCCAACCCGTCAATGATCAACCTTTGATAATCAAGGTTAAAGGAAGAACTCAAGCTTCATCTGAGGAATCAGTAAATATTCCTGCTAAATGCCAAGTTCAACCTTTTATGATCAAGGTCAAAGGGCATACTTCTTGTACAAATGATCCAGAACCACCATTGATTGTCAATCTTGGCAAATCTACGCAGAAGACGGATAATGATCCATTAATGATTAATCCGAAGCGTAGCAGTCAAATTGTAAATGATGTAAATATTGATCATTCTGTACTTTTTGATATCAATGAAGATTTTCTTTTCGAGTATATGGCTGTCAAGTTTATTGAAAGAATGACTTTATCTTCTGATAATCAAAGTCATCAATATAAAGACGACATAGAACCAGAGAAAACATTATACATTGATCATGAGGAAAATTCCTTTCCTCCTCATGTTGATGTTGGACCTTATACTCAAAAGTTCTTAACATCTTCTCCCTATTTTCTTCCTGTAGTTGCTCCATCGCAAGCTTGTGTAACTTATAGACGTCACGAAGAATCTTATTTCGTGGTTCTGTCTGATAAGAAAAACAAGCACCAAATTGTGTTTGGCCTGGCTAGAAATATCCCTGTTGCTCAGATAGATGATCTGAAAGATAAAGATAAAGGAAGAATTCGAATTGACAAATATAGTCAACAATCTATCAAGATCATCCAGAATATGGGATATGATTTGAAGACTATGCAGGGTCTCAATCAAGGCAAGGGTAGACGACTACCATTATGTGGTGATCTGTTTTACCAGAAGACTCGTCATGGGTTGGGATATGATCCGTCCCATATGTTTAATGATGATATACAAGAAGAATTCTCTTCTAGTTCTTCGCAATCATCGGATTCAGAAGAAATCCAATTCATCGAAGCTGATATGTCTCATTCCTCATATGATGAATCTGAACAAATATTTTTAGCTTATATGGTTCAAATTGATGGTGAATCCGAGCCATTTGAGAATGATCCTTGGGCTTAACAAATGGACACTCAATGGAAACTTCGTTTTGAACAGCGACAGCCACCTACAGAGGATGAGGTTGTCCAGATTGATGTTGGAGATGGAACTACGTCCAAACCAATATTCATCAGTAAAAACCTTTCTGAGGATGAAAAGGAAGAGTTGATAAAACTGATCAAAGAATATATTGATATCTTTGTATGGAGTTATGAGGATATGCCGGGTTTAGATCCTAAAGTTGCTACTCATAAACTCAATATTTTGCCTAATGCCAAGCCTGTAATACAACAGCAACGGCACTTTAGACCAGATATGATGGATGCAATTGAAGCAGAAGTCAAAAAGTTGATTACATGTGGCTTTGTTCGTGAAGAGCAACACCCGGATTGGGTTGCCAATATTGTTCCTGTTATGAAGAAGAACGGAAAAGTCCGAGTTTGCATAGATTATCGAGATCTTAATGCGGCTTGTCCAAAGGACGAATTCCCACTTTCCATTACTGATGTCATGATAGACAATACATGCGGTTTTGAACGTATGTCTTTCATGGATGGATTCTCAGGATACAATCAGATCAAGATGCATCCAGAAGATGAAAAGCATACTTCTTTTCGAACACCCCTTGGGGTTTATTGCTATACGGTTATGTCGTTTGGTCTTAAAAACGCCGGTGCCACGTATCAACGGGCTATGAGCAACATCTTTCAAGAACATCTACGGAAGACAGTTGAATGTTACGTAGATGACATTGCTGTTAAGAGTCGATCAAAGGATGATCACATTCAAGACTTAAGGACAGTATTTGAATTGATGCGTCAACATCAATTGAAAATGAACCCTACTAAGTCTTTCTTAGGGGTTTCCAGTGGCAAGTTTTAGGATTTGTCATTACTTCTCAGGGTATCCATGTTGATCCTGATAAAGTTAAAGCAATCCTTGAAATACGTCCTCCTCGTATTCTGAAAGAACTCCGTGGCTTTCAGGGTCGTATTGCTTATATCAGGAGATTTATATCTAATCTCTCTGGGAGATGTCAACCTTTCTCCCGTCTATTAAAGAAAGGTGTATCTTTTGTCTGGGATGAAGCGTGTCAGAAAGCTTTCAATGACATTAAGCAATACCTTACAAATCCACTTGTTCTGGTACCTCCAGTCGTAGGAAGACCATTTTTACTATATGTTCGAGCCTTGGATCATTCACTTGGCGCCCTTCTTGTACAGAAAAGTGATATGGGTCATGAACAGACAATTTATTATCTTAGCCGAATGATGGCCGGAGCTGAACACAGGTATACACCTGTAGAAAAGGAATGTCTAGCCTTGGTTTTTGCTATCCAAAAGACAAGACATTATGTGACAGGATAAACTATTCATGTTATCTCCAGAATAAATCCCATTCGGGTATTGATGGGAAAACCAAGCATTCTTAATTCCAGGTTAGCTACCTGGGCGATGTTACTCACTCCTTATGACATGGTTTATGTACCTCAAAAATCAGTAAAGGGCCAAGCATTAGCTGATTTCTTAGCTGCTCACCCTATACCTGAAACATCGAAGTTATACGAGGACATTCCAGATGAAGTCGTAGATTGTAATATGACTTTGAAGAATGACATATGGCAATTATATTTTGATGGAGCATCACGGGTAGGACCTAAAGGCAATATTGTCTCTGGGGTAGGAATCGTCTTGGTTTCTTCTGACAAAATGGTCATATACCGTGCCTATTCTCTCAATCAGCCATGCTCCAATAATGTAGCAGAATATAATGCTCTATTGATTGGTCTCCAAGTAGCAAAATAATTGGATATTGAGTTCCTAGAAGCTTATGGAGATTCTCAACTGATTGTTAATCAAGTTAGAGGGACTTATGAAGTCAGAAATCCTGATCTCATCCCTTATCATCAAGTGGTAGTCGAATTGGTCCTTTCATTCAAAGGATTCTTCATTGAATTCGTACCACGTTCTCATAAGGTGGAGGCTGATGCTCTTGCTAGTTTAGCTGCAGACTTGGCTGTTCCAATCCGAAGACAAATACAATTACTTTGTTAGACCGAGATTTATTCTGTGTCAAGAATAATCTGTATATTGAACAAAGTTATACTATAGAGTCAAGTTCCCAACAGAGGGATTGGAGAACTCCATTCATTGATTATGCGGTTCATGGGATTTTATCGGAAGATCCAAAAGAAGCTGTATCAATCAAGAGACGATCATTTCGATTTTATTATGATTCATCTTTACATATGTTATATCGTCGCTCATATGATGGACTCTTGCTGCGCTGTCTCTCAGAAAGTGAAGCCAAACAAACACTCCGAGAAGCTCATGATGGTGTTTGTGGTGCTCATCAACCGGGTCCGAAATTACAAGACCGCATTCGAAGAATGGGGTATTATTGGCCTTCTATGATAACAGATGCTGTAGACTATGCCAGAAGGTGTAAAGCATGTCAGATTCATGCTGATTTTATTCATCAACCGTCTGAATTTCTACATCCTACAGCAGCCTCTTGGCCCTTCGAAGCTTGGGGTATGGATGTCATTGGTCCTATTAACCCTCCTTCTGTTAAAGGACATCGGTTCATATTAGCTATAACCGATTACTTTTCTAAGTGGGCAGAAGCAGTTCCCCTTGCTGAAGTGAAAACATCTAATGTGATCAGCTTCATCAAACATCATGTCATTTATCGCTTCGGGATTCCTCGACGAATAATTCATGACAATGGTCCACAGTTTGCCAGTCAGGCATTTTATCGGTTCTGTGATAAGAATCGAATTCAAAATTTGGCTTCTACGGCTTATAATCCAGCTGCTAATGGTTTAGCCGAAGCTTTCAATAAGACGATCATTAAACTTCTCAAAAAGTTTGTCTCTTCTAATAAACGTGATTGGAATGAGAAACTTGGAGAATGTTTATGGGCTTATCGAACAACAGTCCGGACTCCTACTGGTTTTACACCATTTTCATTGATTTATGGATGTGAGGCTGTTCTTCCCTTGGAAATCCAGATTCCATCTCTACGAATAGCTATTGCTAATGAGCTAACTATAGAGAACAATGATCGCTTACGACTCCAAGAACTTGAAGGATTGGACGAGAAGCGTCTTCAAGCACAACAGCACATTGAGCTTTATCAAGCCCGTATATCTCGAACTTTCAATCGTAAAGTTAAAGAGAGGGTATTCAAGATTGGCGAGTTGGTATTAGCCGTTCGAAGACCGATGATTATGACTCACAAAAGCAAAGGGAAATTCCAAGCAAAATGGGAGGGCCCTTATGTAATTGAGACCGTGTTTTCTAATGGCGCCTATCGGTTATCAAAGCCTAATGTACTCATGATGCCGATCAATGGCAAATTTCTTAAGAAGTACTATGTATAAAAAAAGAGACAAAATGAAAATAAAATTTCTTTTATTATTATTTTTGTTCTGAATAAAGGATTAAGGACAAGGACCACTGCCTTCCTTATTGAATACATAGTCAGCCAATGCTTCGAAGGCATCGTTGCCTGAGTTCATAAAAAACCTGCAGGTAGTCATCCTCAGCACCTCTTCTTCAGGAGTTTTCCCTGGCTCTACTAAGAAAGCAAAGATGTCTTGTGGTGGCTTGGGAGTAGAAAAGCTTTCGCATACTTCGGTTGGGCCTGTCACAATTGGCTCAACGGGGCACGTCTCAATGATGTCCTCAACTTTCCTGGAGACTTCATTCTTTTGCTGCATATCCTTGGAAGACATTTCCAATAGAGGAGTGGAAATAAGAATGAAAAGTTACAAAGAGTTCTCACCTATTTAATAGGAGAGATCTATTAATGAACCGGTCTTTGAAATTGAAAATAACTTTTTATTCCCGAAAAGGCCTGTCCGTTCATTACATCAGATTCATCCATTTAATTATGGAATTGAATTGACCTTTTTCTTTTCTCGAAAGATACGTTGGTTCGTTCATCTTTTCATCGATATTGACGTATACTCTCATGACATCTGCCTTCTTAATCCCCAGCTACCAAGGTTTGGTTAAGCTGATTACACGTCTCTTTGGAGAGAAATTTTAATCTTCTATCTTACCAGTTGGTATAGAAAGTTGAATTTATTATTTATCACGTTCTTATAACCTCTGAATAAATATTAAACTTGCTTGTTTTTCCCTATCTATCATGTCCGTTTGACCTCTGCATAGATATTAATCTAGTTTTCTTTTGAGTTGATACGATCTATCATGTCCATATCACCTCTGATAGTATTGTATGCTTTAAACCAGAAGACGAGATCTATTATGTTTATATTACCTCTGGATAGATACAAATCATTGAGTATAGAAGACTTGTCATTTTCATTCTCATATCATCATAAAAGTCTATTACATTTCTTAGACTTTCTTACAAATCATAATGGAAATCTATTACAATCTTGGATTTTTATTCTATACACACAACGATAACCTAATGGAGATCTATTACTTCTTTGGATATTCTTCGCCGGATTCGTTGTTGGTGTCAATTCCTTGCTATCTGAGCCTCAGCGGCGACCAGAACAGTAGGAATCAAACTCTGGTCTTCTCTCTCAGACGAGAGGAGAATCCCAGAGTATGGTAGCCCGAAGACGTGTTGCTGCCAATACAACTGGTGGAGAAGTGGCGGCCTTTCAGAGGAGATAGTAATGTATCCAGCATTGGGATACGATTTCTAGTTCTGCCGTGAAAGGAACTCTACTACCCAATTTCTTGGGTTAGAGTTGACTCCACCATCCAACTCTCCGTGTATAAAGGCTCTTCCTACCAACAGAGGAAGACCCTTCTATCCCACGAAGAGTTCTGAGTTGTCTGATTTGTGCGTCAAAAGCGCATGAGCTCCCTGATGTTGATGTCAGAAGAATGCTCCTCACAGTGTCAAAGTCACCAATACCGGTTCTGGAAAAGCTCTTCAGCCAAACTTCTGCAGAAAACAACAAAGAAAAATTGTTTTAAACAGAAGTATCATCAGACGCATATTAGTCAATTAAAACTAAAAATAGATGCTTACGCATCTTGTTTTATCTTCAAACAGGCTACAAGGTTTTTACGCCCGTGTCTCATGTGCATCATATTCAACAAGGCATTGTATGCCAGTGTTTCATGTGCACCTTATTCAACAAGGCTTTTACGCCATTGTCTCATGTGCACCTTATTCAACAAGGCTTTTACGCCATTGTTTCATGTGCACCTTATTCAACAAGGCTTTTACGCCAATGTTCATGAGCATATTATTCAACAAGGCTTTTACGTCCGTGCATCTTACCTATAAGATTCTACGTCTGTCAAGGATTTACGCTCATGGGCATCTGTTTTCAACAAAAAGTTCAAAGGCAAATAATTGTTTTACGAATTAAACTTACAATTAAGGTCAAATGGTTCGGCTCTAAGAATGGTTGAATCAACGTCTGGTGACCGGGCGTACAGAGGAACGACATCGGAAAGCATCGCCATCGTCATTTGTTGGAGAATAAAATATTGTAAAAAGCTATCTTCGGAAAAATGAGAATGAGAATGAGAATGTATGAAACATTCTTTAACTCAGCTATATATAAGGCTTGAAAGAACGGTTGGCGTGAGTCTATTTCGGGAAAGATCCTACTAAAAGGCGCTCGTGACCACAAGATAGATGCCACGTGTTGTTTTGTTTCTCTTGGGAATGAGCAACCATAGATGCAGTCAAAAGGAGGTGTAGAACAATTCTATATACCAACAAATGAGATCAATATCAAGATTTTATTTATAAGAAGGGGAGTAGGTCCCTACAGATAAGTTGAAGAGTCGCAATACACAGACGACACTTCTACATAAAACATTATTTTTTCTCTCTTTCGTTGGACTGACAAAGGGAAGCACCTAACTCGTGCATGTTGCGGATCCCAGAACGACGCATCAGATTAAGGAATGCTTCTGCATCGCCTGATCTTTCATACGCAGTTGGGGACCACCATTTATACGACCAAAGACTGCTGGAGTCTGTCCAAAGCACTCTATAAAGTTGCGTGCCCGCTCAACCTCTGTCTCTATATCAATCCTGGAGCTCGGAGCCTCTTCTTTGTTAATCTCTTTCTTTGGAGCCATGACAGTATGAGGATGAATAGCAAGAATGAAGAATTTTTCCTTATTTATACAATCAAATCAACTCTTCATATTCCTTATAGGAAACTGCTCATTATTAATGCAAACTCGGGGAGATGAAGAAGCATTCAAAAGTTTCGAGAAGAAGATTCATTATGACGGATAAGTATTGACCGACATCATTTCTTGATTTTTACGCTGACTGGTCAAATCCTGACTTTTACGCTTCTGTTCAAAGTGTTTCAAATTTTGAAGATATTTGAAAACTTTGAAGGGGGTCTTGTAGGAGCGTAAAAAGTGCTTCATAGAATGAGTCAAAGAGATAGAGCATTCCATTCAAAATGATCTATTTTACGCCAGGGTCAAGCCAATGGTTTTTACGCCTAAGACAGGCTAACCACTTTTACGCTGGACAAAGCTGTCAAGTCTTGCATTTAATGCAAAATCTGACATGAAGATTTAATAATGGCATATATCACAGAATTCGAAGGGATTTGTTTTACACAGAGACCAATGTTGTCGTTTAGTATGTGGACTGAGCTATTTTACGCTCACAGTATGATTTCTTTTACGCATGGAGACTATATGAGTTTTTACGCTCAAAAGTTGACGTGTGCGTAAAATTTATTTGGGCTACTTTTACGCTCAAGGTTATTTAACAACCACTTTACGCTGGAAGTCCATGTCAGGGCTATTTTACGTCTAGTCTACTACTTTACGCTCAGAGTATATTGGGGTTGTTTTTACGCCCTATTCTTCTTCACCAATTCGGAACGTGGTTTGCCTACATGGCTTTCATGCCACACATCTCGAAGAACGTGTGTACGTGCATCCTATTCTTACTGAAATGATGGGACACGTGTCAACGTATGCAGAGGATGACTTTGGTCATGGGTGGCAGTTGTTAGCGTAAAGACGGAACTTTTGCTGATTTTTTACGCACAAGAGCCCAAGTCTATAAATAGACTATTTTTTTCACATAACGGACAGAGACAGGAGGAGAGAAAACAGAGAGATTAGAACTCAGAGATTTTGATTCTCCAGAGCATTCTTCTTCAACCTTTCTTTCAGAACAGAGTGAAGCAAAGCAGGAAAGCATTCGGCCTCGCCATCAGTGCCCAAGTGCGTCGATACCTTTCTGGTGACTTAGTTCTTCCGGTTGTTCATCTTCAAGCAGTGATCTTCATCATCATCGTATGGTCCAAGGAACAAAGTGATCATTTACAGATCAGACTTCCATAGCAATACTTTCCCAGAATCAAATTTGTACTTCTTGTACTTTTTCTCGTTTATTTTCAAAAGCCAATTTTCTGGCATTTTGTTAAGTGAAACAGGCCTGTCACTTGAGTTCAAGATGGAGAATTTGTTGGAATGTAAAGGATTTTAGTTCAACAAAGAGGATTAAAACCATGCTAGACTTTGAAATAACAACCTATTTCCCTTCAAATTGTAGGAGTGATTATGAGATGTTGTTGACCCTTGATGAGAATAACCATTACCATGTTGGTGCTTCCGAGGATCAGATCAACATGGTAATGGTTATTCCCAGGTATCAAGTACCCTGCTTACCTCCACTGGTTCTTAATCTATGTTTCCCTTACAGTTGAAAACATGGCTGCACCCCCTCTTTATCTCAAACCCCCATGCCACAAATATCTTAGTGAATCCCTAAACTATTCAAAGAGATGCATTTGCTACTGTACCTAAAAATATCCCCTTTCTAAATCCCCTCTTTATTTCCATACTTACTTGACCCTCTCTCAAATTCCCAATTTTATGATTGCCTCTGTCCAGGATCCTTCATTAGACTCTGGTCTGAATCCAAATCGAGTCCCCAAGGGGACTGATGCAATATCCTTGCTGTCCCAAATGACCCCCATATGACTAATTCTCATTCCAGAGCGGTTGATGTCTTGACTTGAATCCCAGGTTCAATTTTCCCTCATGATAGAGCCCGAGCCAAGTCCTCCCTTTAATGCATTGTTGATTTCATAAACCCCCAACTGGTTACTCCATTCAGTGGATAGTTGATATGGACTTGTGTGGTAAGTGTCTACATATGAAAAAGATAAAACTTTCAAACTGATCTAGTTCCTGTAGATGAGTATGCATATATGTATGTATTTGGTGCATTTGTTAAGTTCATGTCTACATCCATAATAGGTTTGTAAGGACAATATTGTTCTCTTGTTTACTTATTAGCCAACAAGCACATTAACATAAATTGGTAACTTGTGCTCTTGTTCTCTTCTTCTCTCAGGAACTACATGAAAAATGAAGGTGTTGTGAATATGGGAGGGATGTGCACCGGCCGGGTTTGCTACATATCTTGGTTTTATTTGTATAATTTTCAGTTTTGGATGTTTAAGATGTATGGAAACTACATACTTTGGTTGGATACGTTTGTGGTTGGACAAGTGTTAGATGTTTGTGGTTGGATGTGTTGGATGTATTGAAAGTTTGTGATGTATGAACAATATACAGTTTATTAATATAAAAATTAGATTTTGTAGTTATTTGTTGTTTGTATATCTTCTGTGTCACTTCCCGTTTCCAGAATACGTATTCTAAATACATGTACTGCTGGAATGTATTCATTTAATATTTATCATGTATTGTTCTGTATTTAAATTCCTTTAATTTTTTGCTAATTATTTTTCTGCATTTTGTTCCTGCATTTTACTTTCTGCTTTTATACTCTGCTTTAGCTTTGTTTTAGGTTCGGCTTGGATTGGTTTAATTATGTTGGTCCATCATGAACCGAAATAAACCCCCACCTACCACCACTCCTTCATTTAAAAGCCCATCCCCTTTCTCTCTCTTCATTACTCTTTTTCTTCCTCATAACTCTTCCACCAACCTAGAAGAGATAGGCAAGTGCCAACTTGCTTCTTGATGGATCTCCATTTTTGTTGTTCCATTGCCTTCCTCTCAATATTCTAAAACACTTTAGTGCTTGGCATTTTCAATTTCTATGGCTAAATTCTTCTAGATCTAAGTTTATAGTATTTTCGGATTTCTTGGGTTTTGATCTATTAACATTATTATTTCTAAGTTTTGATAGTTCTATATTGTAGAGAATTTCGTTCTACCCTATTTTGACCTATGGAAGTCCAAATTTGGACTTACGGTGAAGGTTTTGTGGAGCTTGGAAGCCAAGGGTTCCATGACCATCCTTCTCAGATTTTCTGAGAAGATGGGTCTCTCATTTCACAGCCGCATGAGAATCTCATTTCTCAGGCGCATGGATTAATTATTTCCAATCTCATTCCTAAGCCGCATGGATTAATTATTCCAATCTCATTTCTCAGCCACATGGATTAATTATTTCCCAATCTCATTTCTCATCCGCATGGATTAATTATTTTCCAATCTCATTCCTCAGCCGCATGGATTATTTATTTCCAAATCTCATTTCACAGCCGCATGAGAATCTCATTTCTCAGCCGCATGGATTAATTATTTTCCATTCTCATTCCTCAGCCACATGGATTAATTATTTCCCAATCTCATTTCTCAGCCGCATGGATTAATTATTTTCCAATCTCATTCCTCAGCCGCATGGATTATTTATTTCCAAATCTCATTTCACAGCCGCATGAGAATCTCATTTCTCAGCTGCATGGATTAATATTTCTCAATCTCATTCCTCAGCCGTATGGATTATTTATTTCCCAATCTCATTTCTCAGCCGCATAAGAATCTCATTTCTCAGTCGCATGGACTAATTATTTCCCAATCTCATTTTTCAGCCGCATGGACTATTTATTTCTCAACCACATTTCTCAGCCGCATGAGATTTTTATTTTCCAATCGCATGAGATGGATTTTATTTCCCGAATTTGGCATTAATTAACATTGATTGTTATCTTAATTTATAATTGACATGCGTTCCTAGTTGGAACTAAGAGACTGGCTAGTCGTCTTATTGAATTGAATGGAATAAGACACGTTCATATCAACTATGAACTATTGAAATCGATTGGCCAATTCCGAATATTGACATATAGATACATGCAGGCTACACTTTATTTATTTATTTACGAAAGCAGCATGTATACTTTATGGTCAAGGCATAATTATTCCGTGGTTAGTTTTAATTGTTGCATTACGCTATGTAAGACCTACAACCTAACTGCACGGGTATCGTTGTAGAGTTGAGCATATCGTACTTTATACGGAAGTACTCATTCTGAAATGACCATGATCTACGACATGGGATTTCACTTAACATAGAGACTACTAAGTTAAATAAAATAATGATTGTATGGAGAGAATAGATTCCCGAGTTCTTACATGGCAGCCCTCTTTGGGACTATTAGTGCCCAACAGGCCGGCTGGTTCCCACAGATACTGCAAATCTGCCACACGGGCAGGGAACGGTATCTGCTTATATTATTGTATATTGTATATTGATGACGGGCGTCCCGCTGGGACTCGTCTAATTCATGATTGGCACAATTGATTGATTGGATAGACTAGCCTTGCTTGCCCATAGTAAGAACTGAGAAATCCTTATTGCATAATTCCAGGATAACTTGGAACTCACAGTAGTAAGCCGTAGGAGTTGGATGGCCGGTTAAGTTGATTTGTTTGTGTACTGTACCTACTCTGTTACCTAATTGAGATGATCAGAGCATCAGGACATGACGGGCCAAGTTCTGTCCTTGTTTGGTTGGAAAGTTGGTTTGAAGTGTCGTGATGTTACGTGAATCCCAGTAGCAAGCAGAGATCTATTATATTCGCTTATTCACTGGTTTAATTCCTCATATCGTGCTTTCCTGCGGTACTTGCTATTAGAGGTCTAACCTCTCTGGTTTTGCATGGCCAGATTTAGAGCCGGTCCCCGAGGACTCAGCTTACTTCTACCTCCAAGATGGTCAATACTAGAGGAATGATCGCAGGAGGACTCGAGTGGGTTCTTTACTTCCCCGCTCGTTTTGTTACTTACTTTATATTTTGCCGTTTGGCACCGACATGTTAGTCGGATAGTCTTGCACTTACTTTTACATAATTGTAATTAAGTCAGACTGCAGCTGATAACAATTGTGTATATGTTGCGATATTATCTGGCTATGTTTGTAAAGCCAGATCTCAAGAACATTTTGACCAAGCGTTTGGGACGCCTTATTGCTTTATCTTAAATGTTCTCTGTTATTGCTTCTTGTTTGAATGATTGAGACAATAGATGTGAAGTGACCATAGCGAGACTTTCATGTAGTATGCACCCCCTTGTCTTTTAGACAGCATTGATCGTATTATACGGTATTCATCTACCCGTAATACGTAGCTGGCTGAGTCATTCCCTCGCTCTCCAGTATTCTGGTTCTGGAGCGTGACATTCTGGATTATTGATATTATGTGTATGTTTGATTCATATTATATAACTATAAATAGAATTTTTGCTATAAAAATTTAGTTTCTCTTGACGGTTATAAAACGTCAACAACTAACTCAATCCTGCTGCAAGATTGTTTTTCTTGACGGCTAATAGCCGTCATCTAGGCTGGAGTCAAGAAAAGTTTTCGCCTACGTTAACGGTTTCTCCAAACTACTATCTTGACGGCTAAAAACAGTCAAGAAATTTACTTAATACGACGGTAAAAAACCGTCAAGAAAAGCCATGCCAACGACCGTCAAGAAATAAGGATTCTTTTCTTGACTCCGGCCTAGTTGACGGATCTGCAACCGTCAAGATACCCATTTCTTGACGGAGAATCTCCGTCAAGAAAAGCTCTTATTCTTGTAGTGACAAGACTGTGCATGGCAAGACTGTGTATGGCAAAACTGCGCATGGGCAAGACTGCGCATTGGCAAGACTGCACACGGCAAAACTGTGCAGTGTAAAATTGTACATGGCAGAACTGCACGTGGAGGTCGTCGTCCCAAACAGTAAGTTCAGCCATGGAAGTTCTAAAAACTTGCCATGGGAATAACGTCCTCATCCAAACTAGAAATCAAGCGAAATAAAAGTCAAAAGTGCATGAAATCAAATTCTCTACAACATGGAACAACTAGTTTTCAAAAATAACAACTTTTAATAGATCAAAACCATGAAAAATCCATAAAACCCTAATTTTAAAACTTAGATCTACACTAAACTAGCCATTAAATCCGGGAACTCCAAGAATTAAACATGTAGAGAATGTAAAGATGCATATATAGAATAATATATGTGAGCAAATCAAGGAAAATAAAATGGCAAGTGGTCTCCATTAGTGCAAGATGTACTTGCCTAGGGTTGGTTGGGAGGAAACGAAGAAAATGAATGAGGAGAGAGAGATACAAAGAGAAAGAGAGTATATATAGGGGTGGGGCAAAGTAGTTCCGCTAAACCCTAATCCCTATCATTCTCTAACCAAATGACTAAGGACATGTTCCATGCTACACGATACAAATAATTAGAATGTAAAATCTCGATCACAATACGATCCAGTTATTCCATCATCGAAGCAGTGAACCACACCTACAACGAGACTAGGACAAGGAGTGGCATACTACTCCACGACGAGACACTGTTCCATATCATGACCAGGTACAACTACATGATACTTGTAATCAAGATACATATACCAGGCACATACTGTAAAGACCCGCTCCGCCCTAGCGGAACGCCGATTCCAATGACAAGTGCAATGACTCAAACGAGCCGTCAACCCGAAGAGTTGGCATCGACCTGAAGAAGAATTGATGCAAGGCTTACATTGGCCCACCGAAGATGAATCCAGACTTAGACTTTCAAAGGCACGCTCGGAGTATCGCTCGGCCGATGCGAACTTCGCTAAGGTGGGTGGCTCCGATGAACCTGTCTTTGCTTAGCCTAGACACATAACAATACGGACACTATTGCTAGAATCGCTAGGCGTCAACACCGCGCATGCTAATAAATGATTGACTCAACGCACCTAGCTAAGGGAATAATCTCATCTTGTATGCTTGTGTAGAACATGAAAAATAACTTAGAAAATTTGAGAACCCTCGCACCGTGCTCCACGCTTGTGCTAAGGCACAAGCTTACATTTAAGTCCCTTACGCGTTCAACAATGAAACAATGAATGGGTTACAACAATGAAACGGGAAGACTATCAACATAGTCATTCCGAGTAGTATAGCGACTTTGAAAGACTATGGGACCGATGGGTCACCAAGGCGACTCCCTTATAGGGAGTTACAAAATGTATGAATGAATGAACAAATAAGTGAATGAATGAATCAACAAATGAAAGAATGAATACGTGAATGAATCAATGAACGAACAGACAAGTGAAAAGAAAGAAAGAATGAATGAATGAAAGATAAGAAGGAAAGAATGGTTAGCGACAGGTGTGACGGGCACGTGCAACGGGGCTCGCTACCCGCGCTGCACGGACGTCAACCTGGTCGATAACGCATTATGGCTAAGGGTTAGCCTACGGCTCGGAGATAGCCGTTAAGTTAAAATGACAATAAAATACGAAATGGTCGTGGACGGACTCGTGCACGAGTGAAAGGGATTCCAATGGCAACGAACAACGATTTCGTGGCCGGCCTAGGCGGAATCATGGCCTACGGGCGGACATGTGTGCGGGCTTGGGCACATAACCAAACGTAGGGCCGGTTATTCAATAGTCTATCAAGGTGTACCAGCCATCACGCTTGATAGATGAGAATGCCACAGGGGAAAATATCCAAAATGGCTGACACGCCAGCGACCGGTGCATATAGAGTTAGGTGGGCTTTGCTGGTGGCAATCCACGTACAAGCCCTTGCATTGACATCAAAGTAGTCTAAAGTTAACTGAATGAAGCGCCTTATGAATAGGCTTGAAATGTAACGCACCAAATGATAAGGAGTACTTCGTGCAAATGAATTTGAAAATACACCTACGACGCGTTAGAATCTAAGGCAGGAACACGCCCTTGGCACTAAATGTTTACGTGAATCATGTTAAGTTGAAATATATGAATTGTTGACTAACTTGGTTTACATTGAACAGGGAAGGCCGGACGGTAAGTATGGGTAAGTCATGTATGTATTTCCATACGACACTTAAAATTG
Source organism: Iris pallida (assembly GCA_029216955.1). Lineage (NCBI taxonomy): Eukaryota > Viridiplantae > Streptophyta > Magnoliopsida > Asparagales > Iridaceae > Iris > Iris pallida. Next base: position 3,176,558 of record JANAVB010044819.1, read on the forward strand.
GCAACACGAGATAGGCTATAAAATATGCCATGAAATTGATCCTAAGGCAAGATTAGAAAGACAATGAATGATAGAGATGCAAAAAAGTAAATAGAAAGTGTTTGGTAATGATAGCATTGTGGGCGAGCTAGCCTCCCCACCAGTGCATAACAATGTACTGATAACCCCACAGTATGCTTGCAGGATGCAGGAGACGCCGGCGGGTGCGGAGCTTCCATCGAACGTGCTAAGGCGCGGAGCTATCTCTGGAGCCTTGGAGCGTTGCAAGGAGCTGAAGCACCCTATACAGGACATAATGTATCGGAACATCGTCATGAATCATTCCATCTTGTAAGCCACTTGGCACGTTTTATGTTTCAGAGAGAGAGCTTGAGCGATTTGTAATATCGGCCTAGCGCCGCTTGTAAACTTCTTGAATATCAATAAAGAGTTGAATTCGCTTCAAATTGTGTTCATTTACTTTCCGCTGCAAATGGGACACTCTGTGCGACTCTGTGGCCTAGCTCAAATCGGTCGTTTCTGGACTTAGCCTTGCACGGGCGCAACCTAGGCCCGTGCGACATCACGCCTTAGCGAGGACAATCGCTCCTGCGGGAGCGGGGCGTGACACATACACAGGACTTAATACAAAAAAAAGTATACTGGAAATTGGGAGTGACAACATTTATGTGAATTTACGAAAATAATAGATGATGCATTTATATCACAACACTTGACTCTTGTGGGACTAGAATCTAAACACCATCTATATAGAAAAGTTTATTATCTCGGGTATATGGAATTATTATTGAGACATTAGACTATATATGTGATTCAATGCATTCTATAAATTGCATTTGCATATAGGAATTTTGTATTTGAGTTGTGATTGTGATTGTGTTTTCAATACCAAGTAGAATAGGTTTTGTTAGGAACAAGAAATCTCATATTTCAAGTTAACACTATAAATCAACACCATATTCCAGTTTCTATACCAGTTATTCATTTTATCTTCAAATATAATTCAAACTTGCATTTCACTGTCATTTTTATTATTTATTTAACCGTTCTGATATAAGAGCTTGCTTGTCGTTTTGACGATCTAGATTTGTTCACTAGGAGAAGAGGATAATCCGGAGGAAATGCTCTTAGCTTTATGATAAAGTCAAAGGATGGTGGAAGATGGTCCTATGGGATATACATCAGATTTCATTTTGTAGCTGGAATACGTATATTAGAGGTTTTGTGAAACTTGGTATTGCTTATGTATAATATGTGAATATTTTCAGAACTGTATCAAATTTATAGATACCCTGTATTTTATCCTAGAGAACTTACATGCGATAATTGCAAATACAATTATTAGTGTATTATATTGGTGCGTAGGCTAGAGAGTATTCATGTATCTGGATCTCCATACTCGGGAGTAGGGAATGACAACGAGTCAACGAATTGAACATGTGGTAGACTTCTGGGAACCGTTAAGAAAACATGTTTGAGATCCAGAAATGGTGTTACGGACGAGAAAGACCCTCGACCTTTTAGGAAATATTATGCACTAGCACAAGAGAAACGACTAGGAAGGGCTCATGTGGATTCGTCTAACTCGATCAAGGAGGAATATAATAATCTCGTCAAGCAGGGATGTAATGAAAATCATGGTGGTGGAAAGCTGACTAATGGACGGGACTACCGTGGTTAGGACGGCATCAACGGATGTGGTCACTATGGCGACTATGAGAAGTACGACTTTCATGGCAATTGGTGTACTGGAAGTCGATTCAACGATGATTTTGCTTACCAACATGGCAGACGTAGGGAAGAGTCTGAAAAGGAAGAGGCATTCCTTGGTAGGGTACAAAAGATTATGCTAATACCAAGACATGATGATTTCTCGCAGTAGAACAACATATTCTGAAGCTATTGTACCATCTATAATAGAAGACTTGGGGTCATGATTGATAGTGACTGCCAAGAAAAAATACTAATAGATAGTTGGTCGAGGATACAAGGTGGACGTTAGAGAAGCACCCAGACCCACAGTCCATCGGGTGTGTTCAGAAAGTGTCGAGCATCACGGGGATCGAGCGGTGCAGGATTTCTTTCTCTATCAGAGGTTATAAGGACGAGTATACTACGACATGATAGATGGTCTCTATGTCTGTCATATGTTGCTAGAAACATCTTGCCAGTTCAATGTTAGTATAAAACAGGATGAACACGTACAGATTGGTGAAGGACGGGGCAAAATACAATCTTGATCCCTTATAGAAAAGTATCTAAATCAAATCTTTACAATAGGGAGGGGGGGGAAGACTTTTCTGTCATTGGCGGTCTCCGTCAGTTCTTCTCCGGAAGAGTCTTAATTCCGGATGCCAAATCGTAACTCTAATCCAAGTTGGTCCTGCTATATTATGGAGGATTTAGATGAATTTGGCTTTATATATATATATATATATATATATATATATATATATATATATATATATATATAGGGAAGGGGTATTGTACCAAACTTATTGCATCAATTGTTGCACCAAACAATCTCAACCACACATTTATTTCTATCTTGTGGTTATAAAGCATTCCATAAAGTTGTTGCCACGTCAGCATGCTTTATAACCACATGATTAAAATAAATGTGTGGTTGAGATTGTTTGGTGCAATAATTGATGCAATAAGTTTGGTGCAATATCTCCCCATATATATATAATATATATAATATATTATATATATATATATAATATATATATATATATATTATATATATATATATATATATATGCATCTTTTAAATTCTTTCCTAGTTTGTTTAGGATTTATTTCTTATGACTTAAGTTAGGTTATTATAAATAGAGAGTTGTAGAGAGAAAGAATGTTACGTTTTGATGAATGCTTTTGACAATTGAGATGTTCAATTCAAGCTTTATCCTTATTTTGGTTCTCGTGTTTAAGAATTAAACGATCGGTTTTCCTTGTGTAACGAGAGGAATTAGTTTTAGGATAATGCCCTTATCCAAGTTTTTTTTGGGGGGTAAATATTTGTATTTTGTGTACTCAAAACTAAGTATAGGAAGACTTTTCTGGATTTTCTCAATTATTTATCTTAAAGAATATTAGGATTTCTGGGGAGCTTATAAAAGCCACCATCATCTTGTATATCGACTCATCTGAAAAAAGTGAAGAAGAAGATATGTTACTGTACTTATTTTTATCAACAGTATTTCCAACTAAAATGTATCTCATCTTGTATATTGACAAATCTGAAAAAAGTGAAGAAGAAGATATGTTACTGTCCTTTATTTTATCAACAGTATTTCCAACTAAAATGTATCTCATCTTGTACATTTTATTTTATTTGATCTTTTATTATCCTAACATACTTTACATATTAGGGAACCTAACTGCTGCCATTATGTTACCTTGACTGATATGGGAAGTATTTCCCTTTTGCAAAACTAGTATCAGGAATAAATAAATAAAACAAGTGTCCCAATCAATTTACTCTTTCTCCAAAAAGGATAGGCAGCCATGAATCTTTAAAATTAGGATAAAGAAATGATAGGATCTCCAACCCTCCACCAAGCTATCGACATAGAAAACAATTGCACACATTGTGATCGTGACATACTTAATTAGGTATTAGGAGGAATGACAGGACCACAACACAATGAAACTTTTTCTTCCTTATGATAGTTTTTGGGACGATGCTACGCTGTCCGCAGATTTCGATTGCAGTCCTGACCTGTGACGTGTCATCCTTTAATTGGTTGGAGGTGACCGATGAGCCCCTAAGGCAGCAAGGAAGAGCCTGCGGGGTGGTGACACGTGACGTACGGTCACGCGTGCGGTCACTTTTACGGGCCATATATTATTTTTGTAGTTTTCAGCATTCAATACCAACAAAGCCCCTAATGACATGCAAATTGGAAGATTAGGTTGAGCCACGCAACGTTCGCTTGATTCTTGTTCCGCTAACCATTGGCTAACTTGTCTTCTTTGAACTGAGCTTCAAAGTAGGTCGTCACTCTAATCGTGTCGAATTCCACAATCGCAGGATTAGCATCAAAAATCTTCAAAAATATCTCTAGATATTTGTGGTGGCTTAGATGGTTAATGATCCATAGGTCAGTTCTAACAATCGCGACTTTTGTAAATAAATATAAAATAAATAAATCTGATAATCTTATCGGAAATCCAATCAAGTGGTCAGGAGCAAGAAACTATGGGTCAGTCTTCTTAGCGCATGCTATACTTGATCCTTATATATATCTATACAATTGTCTCCTTTGTTCTCTCTTACGGTCTGTTGGGTAAGCAGTTATGAGATATTTTTAGGGTCTGCTTGGCAATTGTTGAGTTAGCGGTGGTGAGATATTTCTATACTGATTACGAGAGATTATGAGAGGTACGATTTTGAGTGGTCTTAAGTAGTGGCTTTTGAACCAGTCAAACTCATACTTAATAATTCATTAATGAGTGGTACAAGAATAAAAACATATATATGTGCATATATAAACAAAAGCTCTTCCAAAGTTTCATTTCTAATGTCAAAGTCTGTTTGATGCAGGATTCTTCACAAACACATTATTTAAACGAATATCTTGCGAAGAATCCCACTAATTTATTATTTCAATGAAAATTTGTTTATGAATAATGTTATTTGTCCCTCCAAATCGTCCCTTCTTACGTGACAGCTGACGTGATATGTTGATGTGGCAGCTGACGTGATATGTTGATGTGACAGCTGACATGACAAAATTTAAAATTAAGATTAAAATTAAGATTGAAATTAACATTAAATTAATATTAACATTAACATTAAATTAATATTAAAGTTAACATTAACAATAATATTAACATTAAAATTAATATTAACATTAACAATAATATTAACATTAATATTAAAATTAATATTAACATTAACATTAACATTAATTAATATTAACATTAACATTAAATTAACATGGAAAAAAAATGTGGATAATTAATTTTTGGGTTAAAATTTGCCATGTCATTTGCCAAATCAGATGACACATAATATTATTTAATATGCCACGTCAGCTGCCACGTAAGGAGGGATGGTTTGGAGGAACAATTTGGAAGTACGAATAGCATTACTCTTCGTTTATTGATTTCATGAGTTTACCATGTTAGAGCATATTAAATAACTCCAGTTCCAAATCATAAAAACAATCCAACCGACACTCTCATGACAAACTTATTATTTATAACAATCTTGATGAGCTTGTCATGTTTTTTGACAAAATTATTTATAACAATCTTGATGAGCTTGTCATGTAATCAATCTAGATGTATTAAGAATTTATAAAATGATCACATGGAAGAAGATAGTTATTATAAATGATCGTCTGAATGAAGATAAGAGAGACTATCAAATTTTAAAAACTCACCGGAGGAAGTAGCCATATTTTGAGGAAGTGGAAGAGAAACAAAGATGAGAAATAGAAGATATGTTAGGGTATTTATAATTAGTAATTATAATTATATTTTTTTGGTGATGATACAAATAGAATAAAATAATAAAATTTCTCAAAATTTATCGATTTGAGATGTTTATAAAGACACCCAAAATTATATTACACCGATTTGGAGAGATTTTGAGTCGGCCAAAACCGATGCATCAAAAAATTACCAAGCATAATTTTTTTAAAATACTTCATAATCGGTCGGTGCAAAAACTTTCCAAAACCGATGAAAACATCGTTGCAAAGCAGGCACTTACACTTTTTTGAATTGCACCCGCCAGAGGCTTATGAACACTGCTCACGCTTCCTCTATTGGTGATGTTGGTTTTAGGCCACGTTTGGTTCACGAAATCATGGTCGTGGGAAAGAAAATTCATTCTTTTTCTATGTTTTGATGCCCATGGAAAAGAGGAGAAAAAAAATGATTCCCAAAGAAAGAAAAACTACGAGGAAAAAATGGTTCCTCCCATCCAACCATTTTTCTACTCAATTTTTCTTCCAATTATGCTTTTCCAAATCGCGCTGGGAAGAAAAATAGATGAAAATAATAATTTTACAAAAGAAAGAAAAAAGCAAATGAATTGATTTCCTTTCCTTTCCTTTCTTTTTGCGAATCAAACGAGACCCTATTGTAAAGCAATTGTGTGTTGGAGGCTTGATCAAAATCCATACCTTCTCTAGATCACCGAGTACTCACACACCAATTTGCGCTTTGTGAGAATGATTTGTACTCTTGGGACATTAAAGGCCGAGAACAAATGAACAAAGATGTCATATACTCCAATTATCACACATGAATAATCACTTGAAATTAAAAAAAATAAAAAGTTATACTTCGAATCTCTTAGCATTGTAAAAAAAAAGCACACATACATGAATAATCACTTGAAAAAGACGAAAAGACGACATCTGACCTTATGATATCCTAATTAAAATACGTATAAAGTACGTACATGTAGACTAGTATATATAATGAAAAATTTGAGCTTTACCGTAAAACTTTTTTCTTTCAAATATAGCCTTGTATAAGTTTGTTAATTAAAATTATTCATTAAAGTTATGGATATTTGAAAAGTTCTCACACTCAAAGAGCCTGTACCAAAATTTCTCACAAAAGTTCTTTTCAAATCCTCTCAATTAATTCTTGCTAACTAAGCTCTGTAAAAAGCTTTAATCAGGCAGTAGCCATAATAATGTAATAGTTTTAGGGTATTTGAAAAAAGAAATGCACAAAGTTAGATACTTTTGCTTGATATTGTACTACTATGAGAATGTGCATGCATTGGGTTTCAAACTTCATAAAAAACTAATATTTACAGTCAAGAGTGCTTAATATAAAGTATAAACAAGTGCAAAAAACATCAGACATGCACCCAAAAGATAGCATGATATGCCGCTACATCATTAAAGAAATTTCTAACCGGCAACTACCCCCACACTGTTCGAAATGACATGAAAAACCTTCCACAATATTTTTTTTTACAAATTTACTAGATTAAAAAACTTTACCACATTTAAGGAACAAAAAATTTGCTCTAACGATAATTTTTTTTAATTAAATTTGGTAAAAGATAAAAAGTTTCAAAAATTTAAAATAGAGAAACATTCCGACAGATAGTGTGGCGGAATTTCCGCCATATCATCTGTCGGAATTGAGGATATCGGTTTTTTTTTCTTTTTTGATTGGTTTTGCTTTATTTTGATTCGTTTGGTTTGGTTTATTTGTTTTTAAATCGGTTTGGTTTTTATCTTTTGATTTTTCTTTCTCAGATTGGTTTAATCTATTAGTTAATTGATTATATCTTTACAATAATAACAAAATCTATTAGTTAATATAATTTTAATATTAATTTATACAATAAATAATAAATTTTGTTATTAAGTATATTAGTTAAATACAATAAATAACATAAATTTTTTTCTACCGATAAATAAAAAATAAATTTTTTGCTAAAACATAAATAAAAAATAAAAAAAATTGAAAGGGAGAAACATTCCTCTGGCCAGTCCGAATGCAAAATTAGGGACACCCGTTTTTTCTATTAGATTTTGTTTTGCTTATTTGTTTTAAATGATTTGGTTCAATCTTTTTGTTTCTTTCTTTAGTTTGATTTTATCTATTAGTTAATTTATTATTATCTATATAATAATAACAAAATCTATTAGTTCATTTTTATATTAATTTGTATATTAACTAATAAGTTTTGTTATTATCCACATTACTTAATATATAAATAAATATACATATATTATATAATAATTAATTTGTATATATTTATTTATATACAAATAAAATCATATATAAATAAATATAAAAAATTAAATAGACAAAAATAAATTAAATTGTTACTTTCTGTATTTATTTGTATAATATATATTAATTTGTTATTATCTATATTAATTATCATTAGTTTGTTATGAATATAAATAATTTGTTAATATACAAATTAAGTACATACAAATTTAATAACAAAACTGAATATATGGAAATTTTTTATGAATATAAATAAAAGATAAAACAAAAGATAAAAACCAAACCGATTTAAAAACAAATAAACCAAATCAAACCAAACAAAATAAAAAAAAACCAATCAAAAAGGAAAAAAAAAAATCGATAGTCCTCAATTCCGACAGATGGTGTGACGGAAATTGGACATGTCCAATTTCCGCCACACCATCTGTCGGAATGTTTCTCTATTTTAAAATTTTAAAATTTTTTATCTTTTACCAAATTTAATTAAAAAAATTATCGTTAGAGCAAATTTTCTGTTTAAGGAATGAATGCCATATTTTTTTGACTTATAATATCGTATACAGATAATTAATCATCAGGGAAGACAAGTAACAACTATTTATAACTACCAATTTTGAGTTACTATAGATTAATTTGAACTGTATTTATGTTTTATTCTATTTGTTCAAAAGTTTACTCCCGATTTTTGTTGGAGTAGCATTTCCAAAAAATATATTTAAATTTTGAAATAAATAGAGAAATTTTGAGTAGCACCCCACTTGCTTTATCTATATTCAAGGTGCATCCCACTCAATTACCATAGTGTAAGACCCCTCCCCCCTCCCTCCTCCCCCCTCACTTTTGACGGAAACCGTCCATAGCGGACGGTCTCATTGACCGAAATTATTTGACGAAAATACCCTCGTCTTCTCCCTCCCGAAACCCAAACTCTAATCCCTCTCCTTCACCAACACCAACACCACCATCACCACCACCGCTCCCCCACCGCCCCCGCTGCTGCTCCTCCCATGACCACCGCACCCGCTGCCGCATCCGTCCACTGCCGCCGACGGTAGCAAGGATGAGTGGGAGGGTAGGGAGGAGGGGCCTACTCGGTACGGGGCGCGAGGGGGGGGGATGGGGTGGGCGGCAGCGGCGACGATGGCGACGGCAACAGGAACGGCGGCAGCCGCGGCGGGCTAGGGAGGGGGGTTGGAGGAGGAGGGGGCTTGTCACGCCCCAGAACCAGAATACTGGAGAGCGGGGGAATGACTCAGCCAGCTACGTATTACGGGTAGATAAATACCGTATAATACGATCAATGCTGTCTAACCAGACGAGGGGGTGCATACTACATGAAAGTCTTACTATGGTCACTTCACATCTATTATCTCAATCATTCAAATAAGAAGCAGAAATAGAGAACATGTAAGATAAAGCAGTAAGGCGTCCCAAACGCTCAGTCAAAATGTTCTTGAGATCTGGCTTTACAAAACATAGCCAGATGGTATAGTAAAGTGTACACAATTGTTATCAGCTGCAGTCTGACTTAATTACAATTATGCAAAAGTAAGTGCAAGACAATCCGACTAACATGTCGGTGCCAAACGGCTAAGTATAAGGTAAGTAACAAAACGAGTGGTGAAGTAAGGAACCCACTCGAGTCCCTCCTGCGATCATCCCTCTAGTGTTGACCATCTTGGAGGTAGAAGTAAGCTGGATCCTCGGGGACCGGCTCTAAATCTGGCCATGCAAAACCAGAGAGGTTAGACCTCTAATAGCAAGTACCACAAGGAAGGACGATATGAAGGACTAAACCAGTAAGTAAGAGAATATAAAAATAGATCTCTGCTATCTACTGGGATTCACATAACATCACGACACTTCGAACCAACCTCCCAACCAAACAAGGACAGAAGTTGGCCCGTCATGTCCTGACATTCTGATCATCTCAGTTAGGCAACAGAGTAGGTACAGTACACAAACAAATCATCTTGAACGGCCAATCAACTACTACGGCTTGCTATTGTGAGTCCCAAGTTATCCTGGAATTATGCAAATAAGGATTCCTCAGTTCTTACTATGTGCGAGCAAGGCTAGTCTATCCAATCAATCAATTGCGCCAATCATGTAATTAGACGAGTCCCAGCGGGACGCCCGCCGTTAATATAGCATGTACAATAATATAAGCAGATACTGTTCCCTGCCCGTGTGACAGATTTACGGTATCTGTGGGAACCAGCCGGCCTGTCGGGCACTGCTAGTCCCAAGAGGGCTGCCATGTAAGAACTCAGGAATCCATACTCTCCATGCCATCATTATTTTATTTAACTTAAAGCCTCTATATTGAGCGAAATCCCATGCCGTGGATCATGGTCATTCAAATGAGTACTTTGTACGGGGTACGATATGCGCAACTCTACAACGATACCCGTGCGGCTATGTTGTAGGTCTTACATAGCGTAATACAACAATCAAATCTAACCACGGAGTAATCATGCCTTGACCATAAAGTACACATACTGTTTTTGTAAGATAAATAAATAAATAATTAAATAAATAATTTGAAGCCTGCATGTGCCTGTACGCCATATTCGGGATCGGCTAATCGAGTACAATAGTTCATTACATGAACGTGTCTCATTCATTCATTTCAATAAGACGACTAGTCAGTCTCTTAGTTCCAACTAGGAACGTATGATCAATTATTAGTCAATGTCACAATCATTATCAATGGTGACAAGGCATGAAAGTCAATTAGTATTACATAGGGTCGAGCCTATAACTCCTCAGAGTTAAGTTCTAGTCATACTGGGTATCCATGGATCAATCAAGACACATGACACATTCCACATAACAATCTGTATTAACAATATTAACATATCATGATTTATCAAGTTCATGCAAAAAGGCGTAAGGATATAATAGAAGAATTATCATGCCATCATTAAATGAATAATTATAGGACAATTAAAACACCCAGGTCAAGAAGTCACGCCAACAAATCTATGCTAAGGCCAAAAGTCACGCAAGAAGTCTATGCTAAGACCAACAAGTCACGCTAAGTCTAGCTGGAGTGAGCATGGAAAATGGGCGTGAGCAGCGAGCGTGAAAAGTGATACACGCTGGCAAGCGTGAGCGTGAAGGGAAATTCACGCAGACTCAAGTGAGCGTGAAAAGGTGATAAGAAATCCACGCACGCAAGGATGTGCGTGACTAAAAATACACGCACGCTCATGGATGTGTGCGTAACTGAAAATACACGCACGCTCATGAGAACGTCAGCGTGACTAAAAATACACGCACGCTTATGGATGTGTGCGTGACTGAAAATACACGCACGCTCATGAAAACGTCAGCGTGACTAAAAATACACGCACGCTCATGGATGTGTGCGTGACTGAAAATACACGCACGCTCATGGATGTGTGCGTGACTGAAAATACACGCACGCTCATAAGAACGTCAGCGTGACTAAAATACACGCAAACACGTAAAGACGCGTGCGTGACTGGGCTGATGTTTTACGCGAGCACGTAAGAACGTGTGCGTACAATATTCCCGAACTCCAAGTACTATGGAGCCTTCGCTCCAGTGCCAGAGAAATACACGCAAAGTTGGTGGACCAAGAACCCATGAACAGCCGAAATACTACAACTTAGATCTAGAGAAAACAAGCCATAGGAATCAAAAATGCTAAGAACTAATCTCTCTCAGGATCATGAGAGGAAGCCATGAACCAAAAAAAATGGGTGAAGGAGAAGCAAGTTTGTACTTGCCTTCTCCTGCTGCTGGTAGGTGGAGAGAGTGATGAGAGGAGAAGAAGAAGTAATGGTGAAGGAGAAGTTATGAGGAGAGAGAAGGAGAAGGAAGCTTTAAATAGGGGGAGTGGTGGTATGTGGGGTGTTGGGCCGGGTCTGTCCACCAGGAACCGAAAGACTAACTAAAGCAGAGAAAAAATACAGGTAATAAAATTGCAGAAATAAAATTGCAGAAAATTAATTAACATGAAAATTAAAGAGCAGATAATAAAATTACAGGAAATAAAGTACAGAAAATAAAATACAGATAATTAATTAACATGAAGTTATAGAAATTTAAATACAGGATAATACATGATAAATATTAAATAAATACATTCAAGCAATATACGTATTAAAATACGTATTCTGGGAACGGGGAGTGACATCTCTACCCACCTTGAAAAAATTCTGTCCTCGGAATTTCAAATCCAAGCAGGTAGAAATATCGGAGTTAAACTAATACAAACAGTTCTAGTGAGCAAGCAATCATTTTTACCTTGTCAAAAGCAAGTACTATATGTAAATTCATCAATCCACGATATTAAGTGGCTCTACCCATAAGGTGATAAGCATGAGGAATCAGGACAATCAAGGTATACAGAAAAAGATATACCTTGTGAGTCAAATAAGTGTGGATACCGTGATCGGATATCATCCTCACGTTCCCACGTTGACTCTCCCAAGGAGTGATGACCCCAAGCAACACGGACAAGACTAATTGTTCGGTTCTTGAGTATCTTCTCTCTTCGGTCCAAAATGGATACAGGCTGTTCCTCGTAAGACAGGTTGGTGCCAACAACCAGCTCCGAATGATCGAGGACATGGCTTGGGTCCGATACATACCTACGTAATTGAGATACATGAAACACGTCATGCACCTCTCGTAACGAAGGCGGGAGGGATAAACGATAAGCAACATCGCCTATCCGATCAAGGATAACAAATGGGCCCACGTACCGCGGACTCAATTTCCCGCGAACGCCAAATCTAATGACCCGCGAGTAGGTGAGATCCGCAAGAATACGTGGTCCCCAACAGAGAACTCTAACGGCCTACGATGCTGGTCCGCCCAATGACGATGCCGATCCTGCGCAACTCGAAGTCGCTCTCTAATTCCCTTAATCACTTCAACCGTCTGAACAATCATTTCTGGGCCTAACATCTTCCTCTCCCCGATATCATCCCATGCAAGCGGTGACCTGCACTTTTTACCATATAATGCTTCAAATGGCGCCATCGGATACTGGCTTGATAACTATTGTTGTATGAGAACTCGACCAAGTGCAGGTAACTCTCCAAGACCCTCCAAAATCTAGAGTGCAAGCTCGCAACATCTTCTAAAGTCTGAATCGTTCTTTCTGATTGCCCATCCGTCTGCGGATGGTAGGCCGTGCTAAATCTTAACTTGGTACCCAGACTATGATGTAAGCTCTTCCAGAAATGTGATGTAAAGCGGGTATCTCGATCCGACACAATACTGACAGGGACTCCATGCTGTCTGACTATCTGTTGCATATATAACTCCGCCAACTTTTCTGTAGATTGTCCTACTCTGAAAGGAAGAAAAATATGCTACCTTCGTAAGTCGGTCTACTATTACCCAAATAACGTCTTTACCAACCGGTGATCTCGGTAAACCGGTCATAAATCCATTGTAATATGCTCCCATTTCTATTCCGGAATAGGAAGCGGTTGCAATAACCCAGCTGGCCTCTGCTGTTCTGCCTTCACTTGCTGACATACCAAGCAATGGAAAACAAATCTAGCTATCTCCCTCTTCATCCCGTTCCACCAGAAATGCTGCTTGATATCTTGGTACATCTTGGTCCCTCCAGGATGAATAGAATACTGAGAACTGTGAGCTTCTGCCATAACTTCCTGTCTAATATCTCCACTAGGCACACATAGACGTGATCCAAACCTAAGTGTACCATCTTCATGAATTCTCATCTCCTTCCTGAGTCCTGACTCACATTCTGCCCTAAGCTTCTGAATCCTTGGGTCTTGTGCCTGAGCTGCCTTGATCCTGTCTACTAAGTCAGATTGAACTTGCAGACTTGTTAGAACTCCTACATCACTAGGAAGTATAACCTCGATGCCCATCTCCTGAAGGTCTTCTAAAATATGCCTCTGTGTTGTCAACAAATGCGCCACCTCTTCTGCTGAGAGCGTCTGCTACTACATTCGCCTTGCCTGGATGACTGAAGCTCCACGTCATAATCCTTGATCAACTCCAACCATCTCCTCTGCCTTATGTTTAGCTCCTTCTGAGTAAAGATGTACTTCAGACTTTTGTGGTCTGTGTACATCTTCACTCGGTCACCATATAAGTAATGCCTCCATAGCTTCAAAGCAAACACTACTGCCGCTAATTCCAAATCATGAGTTGGGTAATTCTTCTCGTGGTCCCAAAGCTGCCTCGATGCATACGCTATCACCTTCCCATGTGTGCATAAGGAACATCCAAGTCCTTTACTGACGCATCACATATATTTATAAAACCCCGGGTCCAACTGGCAATGTAAGAATAGGTGCTGATATCAACTTCTGCTTCAAAGTCTCAAATGATGCCTGACATTCTGCCGACCAAACGAATGGTACATCCTTCCGGGTTAAGCGGATCATGGGTGCTGAAAGCCTTGCAAAGTCTGACACAAATCTTCTGTAATATCCTGTCAATCCCAAGAAGCTCCGCACATCTGCTACGGTCTTGGGCACTGGCCAACTTTCTACTGCTTCTATCTTCTTGGGATCTACTGCTACTCCAGCTCCTGATATGATGTGACCCAAAAAGGAAATATGATCCGACCAAAACTCACACTTGCTGAGCTTGGCATACAACTGGTTCTCTCTCAAAACCTGTAACACTTTCCGGAGGTGGTCTTCATGCTCCTCTTCACTAGCAGAGTATACGAGAATATCGTCAAGAAACACAACGACAAACTGGTCTAAATATGGCATAAAGATGCGATTCATCAAATCCATGAATATAGCTGGAGCATTTGTCAAACCAAACGCATTATGAAGAACTCATAATGCCCATACTTCGACCTGAATGCTTTCTTGGGAATGTCTTCCTTCCGAACCCTCACCTGATGGTACCCTGAACGAAGATCTATCATGGAAAAAACTCTAGCTTTGCTCAACTGATCAAATAAGTCGTCGATCCTGGGTAATGGGTACTTGTTCTTCACTGTTGCCGCGTTAAGCTTCCTGTAGTCAATGCACAATCTGGATGACCCATCCTTCTTTCCCACAAGTACCACTGGTGGCCCATGGTGATACGCTAGCTTGGATGAACTTCTTCTCCTTCAGTTCCTCTATGTGCTGATATACCTTGGCCTGCTCTGAATCCGCCATTCTGTAAACTCGATCTGATATCGGTTTAGTTCCTGGTGCCAATTCTATACTGAACTCAATATCTCTAACTGGTGGTAGACCTGGAAGTTCTTCGGGAAATACGTCTAGAAATTCTTCAACTACCTTCGGAATCTGAACTTCTTCCATTGTCGTTACTACTCCCTGCTCTGGTTGAGTTGCCCCTGATCTAACTAAGGTGAACCGCTCCATGCCTGGAATATCAAAAGATACACTCCCTCTACGACAATCTATTGTCGCATGACTGTCTTTCAGCCAGTCCATGCCTAAGATAACGTCGAAATTTTCGACAGAAAATTCTATCAACCGGGCGGGTAAGGAATGCCCACAAACTACAACGCTACACGTTAGAATAACTCTACTAACTCCTACGAGCCCATTACCAGTGAGTATATTCAACCTCCCTGGCAATGCCTCGAACTCCATTCCTAGCCGTGTCGCAAATCGTGCAGATATAAATGAATGGGATGCTCCTGAATCAAACAATGCTACTGCGGGATATGAGGCAACGAGAATGTTACCTGCCACAACATCTCCCGATGCCAATGCCTCTTCCAAGGACAAATTGAATGCTTGACCTCGACCTCCTTGCCGATTTCCATGCTGCGGCCTAGCCTGATGTTGTTGCTAGCCCCTTCCTTGATGATGCTGGGGTGGTCTATGCTGGTGTTGCTGCATCGGCGGCCCCTGCTGTCGAAACATCTGAGCCTGCGGCAATAACGGACGCTGTGCCAACGGCCTTACTGCCACTGCTGGTCCTCGATACTGGCCTGCCCCTGGTGCTGGCAGAGCAGGAAACTGCTGCCCTGGTCCTCCTGACCTCGAATTCATGGGACATGTGGTAACCCGATGATCTGGATTTCCACATATCAGACACAGTCCATTCAATGTCCGACACACATCTCTAGTGTGCCCCATCTTCCCACAATAAGTGCAGCCCGCCGGGGGTTGCTGGTTCTTCCTCTGTTGCTGTTGCTGCTGCCTGGGTGGTGGTGCTGGTCCTCGTATCGCCATATCGTGGATACGAATGCCAGTGGATGGTGCTGTTGTTCGGGGCACTGCTCTCCCTCCTCCTTCAATCTGACTGTGGGATCTCTTCTGACCCCCAGTCCTTACCGCAAGCCTCTGAATGGTGATCTCATGCCTTCGAGTTGCCGTCAATACTTCATCAAAAGTTTGGTAATTGTGCCCCTCTATTAATTGCAAGAATTTAAGATAAAATCCTTGCTGAAACCTCATGGCCCTCTGGCGCTCTGTTGCTACCATCTCTGGGGCGAATCCACTCAATCTGCAGAACTCCACTGCATAAGCATCTACAGTCTTGCCGGCCTGTCTGAGGCTGATAAACTTCTGTTGTAGCTCAAACTGTGCCACAACTCCATAGTACTTGGTCTTGAATCTTGCAGTAAAATCGTCCCAAGCCACAGGACGTCTGATGCCCACTTCCTCTGATTCCCACCAATCACGTGCGAGATCCTGAAGTAATAACTTCACTAGATCCACACGTTCTGCTGCCGGTACCTTAGCTGCTGTCAGAATAGCCTCAATATCCTTAAGCCATGCATCTGCTGAGATGGCATCCTCCGTGCCCTCGAAACGGCGGGGGTTGTACTTGCAAAACCTGGCTGATGCTCCTGAATCTGGCCTTGCCCCTCTTTTCCAATGCTGTCTGCAATCCTTGGTTGAGTAGCACATTCTGCTCTTGTAGCTGAGTGTGCAATGCGCTGCTGGACCAACATCTGATGTTGCTGAGTAGCCATCATTCCTCTCATGATCTCCAGAAGGGCTGGTGTGTCCACTTGGGTAGGTGGAACTGTCGGTGGTGGTGGAACATCCGGATACTGCGATCCAGCCGCTGGTTCCACTATCACTTCTTCCTGAGTAGCCTCCTGAGGTGAGACTGGCCCTTGTTGCTGACCAACCTGGTCAGGTTGTCCATGTTGCTCTTGTTGTTGCTGCCCAGCTCTGACCGATGCGGACGAAGTGCCCCTATGAAAGGGACAAGAGAACAATCAAACAACCGGACATGAAGGATCAATGAAGCCAAAGGATACCGGAATGTCAAGCAAGGGTTGAGAATAACGAATCATGAGATCAAGGGGAAAACACGTGTGATTGAGACATCCTATAAATCAAAACACCCCACAAGTCTGAAATCAGACCTGCATGGGCTACCACTAAAACCTTGTTATGCCCCAGAACCAGAATACTGGAGAGCGGGAGAATGACTCAGCCAGCTACGTATTACGGGTAGATGAATACTGGATAATACGATCAATGCTGTCTAACCAGACGAGGGGGTGCATACTACATGAAAGTCTTACAATGGTCACTTCACATCTATTGTCTCAATCATTCAAATAAGAAGCAGAAATAGAGAACATGTAAGATAAGCAGTAAGGCATCCCAAACGCTCAGTCAAAATGTTCTTGAGATCTGGCTTTACAAAACATAGCCAGATGGTATAGTAAAGTATACACAATTGTTATCAGCTGTAGTCAGACTTAATTACAATTATGCAAAGTAAGTGCAAGACAATCCGACTAACATGTCGGTGCCAAACGGCTAAGTATAAGGTAAGTAACAAAACGAGTGGTGAAGTAAGGAATCCACTCGAGTCCTCCTGCGATCATCCCTCTAGTGTTGACCATCTTGGAGGTAGAAGTAAGCTGGATCCTCGGAGACCGGCTCTAAATCTGGCCATGCAAAACCAGAGAGGTTAGACCTCTAATAGCAAGTACCACAAGGAAGGACGATATGAAGGACTAAACCAGTAAGTAAGAGAATATAAAAATAGATCTCTGCTATCTATTGGGATTCACATAATATCACGACACTTCGAACCAACCTCCCAACCAAACAAGGACAGAAGTTGGTCCGTCATGTTCTGACATTCTGATCATCTCAGTTAGGCAACAGAGTAGGTACAGTACACAAACAAATCATCTTGAACGGCCAATCAACTACTACGACTTGCTATTGTGAGTCCCAAGTTATCCTGGAATTATGCAAATAGGGATTCCTCAGTTCTTACTATGTGCGAGCAAGGCTAGTCTATCCAATCAATCAATTGCGCCAATCATGTAATTAGACGAGTCCCAGCGGGACGCCCACCGTTAATATAGCATGTAAAATAATATAAGCAGATACTGTTCCCTGCCCGTGTGACAGATTTACGGTATCCGTGGGAACCAGCCGGCCTGTCGGGCACTACTAGTCCCAAGAGGGCTGCCATGTAAGAACTCGGGAATCTATACTATCCATGCCATCATTATTTTATTTAACTTAAAGCCTCTATATTGAGCGAAATCCCATGCCGTGGATCATGGTCATTCAAATGAGTACTTTGTACGGGATACGATATGCACAACTTTACAACGATACCCGTGCGGCTATGTTGTAGGTCTTACATAGCGTAATGCAACAATCAAATCTAACCACGGAGTAATCATGCCTTGACCATAGAGTACACATGCTGTTTTTGTAAGATAAATAAATAAATAATTAAATAAATAATTTGAAGCCTGCATGTGCCTGTACGCCAATATTCGGGATCGGCTAATCGAGTACAATAGTTCATTACATGAACGTGTCTCATTCATTCATTTCAATAAGACGACTAGCCAGTCTCTTAGTTCCACCTAGGAACGCATGATCAATTATTAGTCAATGTCACAATCATTATCAATGGTGACAAGGCATGAAAGTCAATTAGTATTACATGGGGTCGAGCCTATAACTCCTCAGAGTTAAGTTCTAGTCATACTGGGTATCCATGGATCAATCAAGACACATGACACATTCCACATAACAATCTGTTTTAACAATATTAACATATCATGATTTATCAAGTTCATGCAAAAAGGCGTAAGGATATAATAGAAGAATTATCATGCCATCATTAAATGAATAATTATAGGACAATTAAAACACCCAGGTCAAGAAGTCACGCCAACAAGTCTATGCTAAGGCCAAAAGTCACGCAAGAAGTCTATGCTAAGACCAACAAGTCACGCTAAGTCTAGCTGGAGTGAGCGTGGAAAATGGGCGTGAGCAGCGAGCGTGAAAAGTGATACACGCTGGCAAGCGTGAGCGTGAAGGGAAATTCACGCAGACTCAAGTGAGCGTGAAAAGGTGACAAGAAATCCACGCACGCAAGGATGTGCGTGACTAAAAATACACGCACGCTCATGGATGTGTGCGTGACTGAAAATACACGCACGCTCATGAGAACATCAGCGTGACTAAAAATACACGCACGCTCATGGATGTGTGCGTGACTGAAAATACACGCACGCTCATGAAAACGTCAGCGTGACTAAAATACACGCACGCTCATGGATGTGTGCGTGACTGAAAATACACGCACGCTCATGGATGTGTGCGTGACTGAAAATACACGCACGCTCATAAGAACGTCAGCGTGACTAAAAATACACGCAAACACGTAAAGACGCGTGCGTGACTGGGCTGATGTTTTACGCGAGCACGTAAGAACGTGTGCGTACAACATTTCCCGAACTCCAAGTACTATGGAGCCTTCGCTCCAGTGCCAGAGAAATACACGCAAAGTTAGTGGACCAAGAACCCAATGAACAGTCGAAATACTACAACTTAGATCTAGAGAAAACAAGCCATAGGAATCAAAATGCTAAGAACTAATCTCTCTCAGGATCATCAGAGGAAGCCAAATGAACCAAAAAAAATGGGTGAAGGAGAAGCAAGTTTGCACTTGCCTTCTCCTGCTGCTGGTAGGTGGAGAGAGTGATGAGAGGAAGAAGAAGAAGTAATGGTGAAGGAGAAGTTATGAGGAGAGAGAAGGAGAAGGAAGCTTTAAATAGGGGGAGTGGTGGTAGGTGGGGTGTTGGGCCGGGTCTGTCCACCAGGAACCCGAAAGACTAACTAAAGCATAGAATAAAATACAGGTAATAAAATTGCAGAAATAAAATTGCAGGAAATTAATTAACATGAAAATTAAAGAGCAGATAATAAAATTGCAGGAAATAAAGTGCAGAAAATAAAATACAGATAATTAATTAACATAAAGTTATAGAAATTTAAATACAGGATAATACATGATAAATATTAAATAAATACATTCAAGCAATATACGTATTAAAATACGCATTCTGGGAATGGGGAGAGTGACAGGGCTCCTCGGCGAGGGGGGTGCGGGTGCAACAAACGGCGGGGGGCAGCGGGAAGGGAGGGGGGGGGGGGGCGCTGGGGGTGGAGGCTTGGTATGGGGAAGGTTTCGAAAGAAGAGGACATTTTTGTCCAAAAAAATGGATCAAAGGAGTTGACCGTTAGCGAAGGACGAAAACTGTCAAAAGTGGGAGTGTCTTACATTACGGTAATTAGATGTGGTGCACCTTGAATATGGGTAAAGTAAATGGGGGTGCTAGTCAAAATTTTTGAAATAAATAATACCTTTGACAAGATATTAATATAGTTATATCTCTACTAATATAAAGGCTTCCAAAACGGCTCAAAATTGAACTGTCTAAGTCGTATTTATATTATCAATTACTTATTTTTCAAAAACATTAATATTATGTAAAAAAATGTTGAAAAAATTAATTTCTGTTATAAAAAACACAAGAAATTTGAAGCTAGCCAACCAAGAAAAATACCTATCACCTTATCCATAGGAGTTAGAACAAGTGTTTGTTTATAATTAGATAATTTTAAGTAGTTAAACAACTAGTTATATTCATTTGTTTATTTAATTTTCAATTACGTGAGGATATACGTTTAAAAGGCTAACTATTTCCAAGAAATATATATATATATATATATATATATATATATATATATATATATATATATATATATATATATATATATATATTTCCAAGAAATATATCCATACCAAATTATAATCAAATATATAACAAATTCTAATTAAAATATAAATATAGTAAATGTTAATTTAAATATATTTAAATATTTAGATAATTTTACATTAATATCATAAGAAAACTTATTATAAGGAAAAAAAATATTTAAAAAAATATTTTATATGCATTGCTAGTCTTAGAATGTGGAGAGAGAGTGCTGCAGTTGTGAGACCCCAGAAAAACCGCAGAAAAATCAGATAAAATTGAATGTTAGCTAAGAAATAAGATTAGCAGCTGCTTGGCTACTTCCATCACAGCCAGCTTGGCTTGGCCTGGCAAACCTCCTCTCTAGCACCACTTTTCTTTTCCGCCAACCCCTCTCTCTCTCAAACCCAAATCAACTCCTCTGTTATTTTCCTGTGTTCCTTTCCACACCATTATTCTTCTTCCTTTTGGCAATTGACAACCTTTTTCTTTCCCTCTCACATTTTCTTTTCTTCTTATATATAGCTGAACCATCTCTCCTCTGCAACTGCAAGCAAGTATTCCTGTTGCTGCTGTGGAAGCTAGCTGCAGTATCCTTGTGATCTGTGTGCTTTAAAAATTATAGTTTGATGCACACAAAAGTGGTCTTCCTCTTGTATGGGTCTTGACTCATAGGTCCTTAGTGCTGCTGGTCTTCTTATCATGGATCTCCTTTTTTTTCTTTCTTGGTCACCTGCATTTGCTAGTGTTTTGTTTGGGTCATGTAGTTTTTGAGTTTCCTTGGTGTACAAAATTGGTGTGTGTCCCCTTTTGCCTTGAGAGTCCTCAGATCAAGAACACAGAAAAAAAATGGAGGAAACCTTTGTGCCATTTAGGGGGATTAGGAATGATCTTCAAGGGAGATTAATGTGCTACAAGCAAGATTGGGCAAGTGGCTTCCGCGCCGGCATCAGGTACTTACCAATCCATATTTGCAACTTAGATTTAACAAATCGTTATATTATTTTTATTATGCAACATTTATTGTGCTTGTCATAGGATTTTGGCTCCCACAACGTACATATTTTTTGCTTCTGCCATCCCGGTCATATCATTTGGAGAACAATTGGAGAGAAACACTGGTGAGGGATTTGTTTCAAATATGGTTACTACGAATGGCTAATTTTCTAATGTTTTTTTTTTTGTTTTTTGTTGTGTGCAGGTGGTCTTATAACAGCGGTCCAAACATTGGCCTCGACCGCGCTGTGTGGAATCATACATTCGATCATAGGAGGTCAGCCTTTGCTGATTCTTGGTGTTGCAGAACCCACTGTGCTCATGTATACATTCATGTTTAACTTTGCTAAATATAGATCGGATTTGGGCCCTAAGCTGTTCCTAGCATGGACTGGATGGTGAGTTAGCGGACCATTGTTTCTTTGAATTCTGTAAAAATTTCATTTTTGGGCTCTTAATATGACACATGTATACTAATGTTGTTTTGGTTGGCAGGGTATGTGTGTGGACTGCCTTCTTGCTGTTCTTGTTGGCGGTTCTTGGTGCATGTTCCATTATTAATAGATTTACTCGTGTAGCCGGTGAACTGTTTGGTCTACTGATTGCGATGCTCTTCATGCAAGAGGCAATCAAAGTAAGCAATTTAACGGTTATTTTTCTTGCCGTCTTGTGCAGTGATTTTATTTAGTAGTGTAGTTTTAGGATATTGACGATAATTAAGATCATGATATAGTCAAGTATAAGAAATTGTTCAAAATTTGCTCTGGGTAGCAATGAACTGAGATGATTGTAATGTTGAGTTATGTACTGAAGTAAGCCAAGGGTTTCAGGGGCTCGTGGAAGAATTTCGCATACCTGAAAGAGAGAACCCAAAGGCATTGGAGTTCATTCCGTCTTGGAGATTCGGCAATGGGATGTTTGCTCTGGTTCTCTCGTTTGGCCTTTTACTTACAGCACTAAAAAGTAGGAAGGCAAGGTCGTGGCGGTACGGAGCTGGTATGTATATGATTTGACACCTTAATTTTGTTACTTAGGCCATCACTATTAAAGAACATGTTAAACAATAAACATGCACTCATGCAAGCAAAGGTTCTTCAAATGGTAGTCATCCACTTGATGCAACCGAAAGACAACATTTGTGCCGTGGGAATATTTCACCTACTTTTTAGTTACTAGTTTTAGAAAGAAAAAGGAAAGAAAAAGAAACTAGTTTTAGTAAAACAACTATATGCCCATGACATCATGAATTAAACTGGAATACTCATCTATCTATGGTATAACTCTAGTCAGAATTATGTCATTCTGCAAAGCCATTCCAACAACCACACTCATGATTTTGAGTTGAAAAATACAAACATGCTATGTAGAAACATGCAGTCACAAACTTATCTTTTGAGTATGCAAGTCTGTTTGTCTTCATCTTACAACTACTCAGCTTGTTTATCGATGTGGATGTAGTGATTGTCTTTCACTTTTATTAATAAGCAAATACCAATGTTGTGTGCAGGCTGGCTACGAGGCTTCATTGCAGACTATGGGGTGCCACTCATGGTTCTTGTGTGGACCGGAGTTTCTTATATACCTTCCTCTAGTGTTCCTAAAGGTATCCCTAGGCGCCTCTTCAGTCCAAATCCTTGGTCACCTGGCGCATATGAGAACTGGACAGTGATAAAGGCATGTCCACCTTAAACTTCCTCTTCTAAGGTTTCTTTCACATTGATTGATATTTTTAGTATAATTACTCGAGTGACATAGATCGGATTGAGAAACGAGTTGTAGCCCATGATTCCTACATGCTAAAGAAGTCCATTATGTCTAAGTTCTTGGGAACTTTAACAGAACCAACGGAATGAACACTGTTTCGAAACAAGAATAAACGTCGAGGGCTGAAATAAAGCACACAACCTGCACACGAGTACAATATCCATGCACAAAAGCAACAACGCAAACACAATCACATTTACGTGAAAAATTCTGACGGAAAAAACCACGGGATGATCGGAGTTCAACCTGAAAACACAATCACATTTACGTGAAAAATCCTGACGGAAAAAACCACGGGATGATCGGAGTTCAACCCGGAAAAGCCTTCACTGCTGAATTAGAAAAGTACGTCGACTCCTTTACAAGCTTCTTCCACTAATCCAAAATGTATCACTACAACTATTCAAATAATAAGAATGATTACAAAATGAGAAATAGGTTTTGCCGAAACGAAGAACATGAAAACAAGCATATGTGGATCCGTTCGTACGAACTCCTTCCGAAGCAAACCTCTCCCAAATCCTTCTCCTTCTTCATTTGAAAGTTGCACACTTGAGAAAATTCTCTCATTTGATGTTATGACTGCTATGATTAGGTTAGGAAGCCTCCAATATAACTTATCCTAATTTCGAAACAATTCTGACCGTTCAAATCAATTCAACGGTCCAGATAAAATCCCAAAATTGCTCAGCCCGGGCCCGATGGTACGCCATTGGCATACCGCCGGTAAGTCGATGATATAGTGTGGGAACACAAATTTGCACCACAAAACTTTCTGGACGTTTTTGATGTTTCTAAGCATCGGTGGCGTACTGCTGGCATGCCGATCCCTCTGATACGGTTGTGATACGTCCTGAAACAGCTCCAAAAGAACTTTTTATCGCCATCGACTTACCGAGCTTCTCCAACATACGGATGACCCCAACACACGGATGATGCTCGTCGCACTCCAGGGTATTTTCCACATAGGAAGGGAACCCCACCAAACTCCAACATTAGTTACTTTTGGTGAAGCATGTGACCTTAATTTATGTTTTAAGAATTGAAGAATGTTTCCTGTCACCATCCATTCATGAGTCAGTTTGTATGTGTAAATTTTGTTTCTGGTATAGTTAGGCCTTTGCACCTGATTGATGATATTCTTAAACCAAACAGGAAATGTTGGATGTGCCCATTCTGTACATTCTTGGAGCTTTTATACCGGCTACAATGATAGCGGTACTTTATTACTTTGACCACAGTGTAGCATCTCAACTTGCTCAGCAGAAGGAGTTCAACCTGAGAAAACCACCATCATTCCATTATGATTTACTTCTCTGTGGATTTTTGGTATAATTCTCGTACACTACTTATTATTTGTATCATATTTCATCTCTTAGCCTCAATGAATTAGCCTTTGCGAGGAAAGTTACTAAATTACCTTTTGGTCCTCAATTCTCTTCTCATGTTATCACTTTGAATGGCAGACTTTATTGTGTGGTCTTCTCGGAATTCCCCCATCGAATGGTGTCATCCCTCAATCTCCAATGCATACAAAAAGTTTAGCTACTCTTAAGCATCAGGTAAGCTGCGTATTCTTAAATACTTCTAAAAGCGTAGGCAAGGATATCCTTTTTTGTAGGAAGGTCACAGAAATGCATTAGATTTATATATAAAATGAATTATCTGCTAGACCAATTCCCCCATAGTCTAATAAATAAATTAGACTTCAGTTCAATGCAGTTCTAAAACACAATTCTCACATAAAAGCTTCAGATGTCTCAGCGGACTGGCAAAATCGACCGTTGTAGGTTGATGACTTGATGCAGCAATGGAGTTTCATGCCCGTTGTCTTGTGTCCAAGAATTAGACGAAGAAATAAGCAACTTTAGGAACATCATATGCCTATATTTGAAGGGACTTCTTTCTCATGACATTTTCTTGAACACTGCAGCTGCTTCGTAATCGCCTAGTAGCCACAGCACGAGAAAGTATGCGCCAGAATTCAAGCTTGGGACAACTGTATGGAAATATGAAGGAAACTTATCAGCAGATGCAGACACCATTGATCTACCAAGAACAATCTGCTCGAGTATGAGAACTTTCCTCTCTTTTTATTTAGTTGTGCCATTTCTCTATGTAAAGCTTGATTTTCTTTTTTTCTAAACTATATACTATTCATCTAGGGATTGAAGGAGCTCAAGGACTCAACAATCCAATTGGCTTCGATGGGTAATATCGATTCACCAGTAGACGAGACTGTATTTGACATTGATAAGGAAATAGACGATCTTCTACCCGTCGAAGTTAAAGAACAGCGTGTAAGCAACCTGCTGCAGTCTGTAATGGTGGGAGGCTGTGTCGCAGCTATGCCAATTCTTAAAATGATTCCGACTTCTGTACTATGGGGTTACTTTGCATTCATGGCCATCGAGAGCTTACCTGGAAACCAGTTCTGGGAAAGGATTCTCCTCCTATTCACTGCTCCAAGCAGAAGATACAAGTAATTATTCACTTATAGCCGACACTTCTTTTCCTCTGTATAGGTATCGGACACTAACCTGATATCTTTCTTGTAGAGTGCTTGAAGAGTATCACGCCACCTTTGTGGAGACCGTGCCTTTCAACACCATCACTTTTTTCACTCTTTTCCAGGCGGTTTACTTGTTGCTGTGCTTTGGGATAACTTGGATTCCCATTGCCGGTGTCCTATTTCCTCTCATGATTATGCTTTTAGTTCCGGTGAGACAATACTTTCTCCCAAAGCTCTTCAAAGGAGCACACCTTACCGACCTAGATGCAGCAGAGTACGAGGAGTCGCCAGCATTACCGTTTAATCTAGTAACAGTGAGTTCTTTCAGTCATGGTTCACTGCAGACTAAATTGAATCAGCAATCACTTTATATCTATACAATATAAAATGAACATGATTGCCATATCCGGGACTCCAATTTGTTCCATGTTTTGAATTTCCGTATTTGATAGAAAATGCATTACATGTGCAAAATAATTATGTAACGTTTAGAAAATTTACAGAATCAATCTTGGGCAACCATCAAGTCATCAACATAAGTGAAACCATTATATAACATTTATTTAAGTTTTGCAACAAATATATACTTGTTGCAAAACTTAGAATAAATGTTATATAATGGTTTCACTTATGTTGATGGCTGGCCAAGATTTTTTTTTTTTGTAAATTTTCAACATACTATATAATTATTTTGCACATGTAAAGCATTTTGTACCAAATACGGAAATTCAAAACATGGAACAAAATGGAGATCCCGATATGTCAATCATGTTCATTTTGTACTGTAACTCTGTAACGTTTAGAAAATTTACAAAAACAATCTTGGCCAACCATCAACACAAGCGAAACCATTATATAACATTTATTCTAAGTTTTGCAATATATATTTCACATCTTAAGTTATTTATGTTATTCTTTGTAATTAAAGACAACACATTGCTATATGTTTTATATATGCGTGCTAGATTTATGACAGATCTGTCTTAGCAGGATCTCGACTCCGAAATGAGACATTCAGTTGCTCAGAGTGGGGAGATTCTTGATGAGATTGTCACAAGAGGTCGTGGCGAGGTCAAGCGTGTGAATAGTCTTAAAGTTGCTAGTTCAGCTGGAACACCAGTCGACGATTTAAAGGGGATACGTAGTCCTCGTGTGGTTGAAATGAGACAGGTGCAAACTCCTCGTCTTGGAGGGAGAGGGATGCACAGTCCAAGCACGACCGAAGCTAGGCCATCCAAGCTGGGGTAGAATGCTCGGGAATTGGAAATCGAAATATAGTAACTTAGGTTGATCCCTTCGTTACTGACATGTTCATATAACTATGTTGCTTATGTAACCTTGATTCTTATATGAACAGAAAAAGTAAATTTGCAATGTTTTCTGATTAATTCTGTCGTCTGCGACCACATTATTTTTATCATTAATGAAATCATGTGACTTTTCCTCTTCCTACTATTTCTATTTTCTTATGGTTTGAGTGCAATTGCACTAAAACTCTGAATTTCTTGTGAGGATTAATTAAGTTACTTGGATGTTTTGAGGACTGAAATACTTATTATTCCATCACTTCCTGCAGGTTGTAGGTCCAGTGTGAGGGAGTTGGCTTTACATCGCCGTATACTTATTTACAAAATCCACTTTAAAATGTACATACTTTGTTAAAGTATATACACACACACTATGTTAAAGTTCCTGCAAACTTAACAAAAGACCTGATATATGTTGAGGGTGTTAGCATATTGTCAAATAGCTCATGGGCTTACTCTTCATGTGTGCAAGTGTTATTTACGCAACTAATTTTCGTGCGTGTGTGTGTGTGTGTGTGTGTGTGTGTGTTGGATATCAGGAGGACCCTAACCCTATGGAGGTGGACAAAGGTTCTAAGGCTGATGTCCGGTTCAGGCAGAGTTCACGACCGTCTGTGGCTCTGGGAAAGAAGTCGACCGCGTCTGTCAGTAGTCGTCTAGGCAGTGCAATTGTTGCTAGCGGTGATCAATGTCACGTCCCGATTCCGTAGAATCGATAGTCGTCCCCCGGACGTGATGCCGTGCGAACCTAAGTTGCGATCGCACAAGGCGTAGTCATAAGGTCATCCGAAACACAACATCAAGTTAGAGTACGCAGAGAAATTGATTGATACATTTGAAATAGAAGTAGACTTTTCATTGATAATAAAACTTCATTTACATTGACTTCATTACATTCATTGCCGTGCGGGCTACAACATGACTCGACTTACAAAACGAACGCCGATGAGATAGTCGTTCCGTACATTACATCCCTTTTTACAAGCAAAACATAACACTTTCCACCTGCTATCGAGGGGAGTCGAGTCGTCATCTTCTTTTGGACTGAGTGCGGGGTCTTCTTCAAAAGGAATCCAGAAACACAAGCCTTCACACGCGAACGAGGCTTCAAAAGGGTTCACGTCGCCTTGAGCTCTTAGGTGGCACGCCCTTCGTGGTTCGGGGTACCTGCGTGGAGAGCGAGGATCAGTACATTACACTTTGTACTGGTGCGTGGCAAATTAAGTTCCAAGCTCTCATTTGGTTGAAGAATTTATATGACTTAGCTCATGAACGTTTCTAACCATCCTAATGAATTTCAAACGAGCAATGACAAGCATAATGTAAATTACGTTAGAACTTACCCACGGCAGACCGCGCCGCGCCTGTTTGCAAAAACAAAAGTCTTTTATTTCACAAACTTTGTAAGAAGATTACAATTGAATTCTGAAAAAGTACAACTATAGGAATCCGATCTGAAGACGATCGCTTTATCCCTTGGACGATGTGAACTTTGAAGACGATAGCCTCTGAAGAATGCAGCAGCACTTAGACAAGAACTTCTGATCTCTGATGATAATAATTGTCACTTCCCGTTCCCAGAATACGTATTTTAATACATGTATTGCTTTAATATATTTATTTAATATTTATCATGTATTGTTCCGTAATTAAACTCCTTTAATTTTTGTTAATTAATTTCCTGTAATTTTATTTCTGTATTTTATTTCCTGCTTTTATACTCTGTTTTAGCTATGCTTTGGGTTCGGCTTGGATTGGATTAAGTACGTTGGTTCATCATGAACCGAAACAAACCCCCACCTACCACCACCCCTTCATTTAAAGCCATCCCCTTTCTCTCTCTTCATTACTTCACCATTACTCTTCTTACATTTCTTCTTCCTCATAAACCCTTCAGCCGCCAAGGCAAGTGCCAAACTTGCTTCTTGATGGATCTCCATTTTTATTGTTCCATCATCTTCCTTACTTGATCTTAAGCCTCTTTAGTACTTAGTATTTTCAATTTCCATGGTTTATTTCATGTAGATCTAAGTTTAATACATTTTCGGATTTTTTAGGTTTTAATCTAGTAAACTTTGTTATCTTCAAGTTTTGATGGTTCCATGTTGTAGAGAATTTCGTTTTACCCAATTTTGACCTATGGAAGTCCGGATTTGGGCTTGGAATGAAGGATTTATGGAGCTTAGAAGCAATGACTTCCCATGGTTCTTTCTCTCGGAAAAGAGGAGAAGAAGAACAGTGCTTGACCGCATGAGTTTTCATGCGGCAAGTCTCCCTTGGCCGCATGGGCTTAGTCAGCCGCATGGGCTTGGTCAGCCGCATGGACTTAGTCAGCCGTATGGGCTTGGTAGTCAGCCGCATGGGCTTGGTCAGCCGCATGGGCTTAGTCAAGCCGCATGGGCTTAGTTAGCCGCATGGGCTTAGTCAGCCGCATAAAGCTTGATCGGCCGCTTGCCGCATAAAGATCAGCCCGAGCCGCATAGAGTTATCTGACCGCATGAGACTTATCTGCCGCATATAGACTTGCACCCATTCTCAGCCGCATGGCGCTGACCATTCTCAGCCGCATGGCGCCGCGTGACTTCTTAGCCGCATATAGGCTTGCACCTATTCAGCCGCATAGAATTTTCCTTGGCCGCATGTGTAATGCCTGTGGTCCGTATTACGTATTTCTGGAATACGTGTACGTATTTTATTCTGTATTACATGATTCCTTGTTAGCTTGTATCTTGGCTTGGTTATTTCTTGGCTTGGTTTGGCTTGGCTCGGTTTTCTTTGGTTCAATATGAACCAATGTGAACCCCCTACCTACCACCA
Organism: Iris pallida; assembly: GCA_029216955.1. Lineage (NCBI taxonomy): Eukaryota > Viridiplantae > Streptophyta > Magnoliopsida > Asparagales > Iridaceae > Iris > Iris pallida. Next base: position 3,206,661 of record JANAVB010044819.1, read on the forward strand.
CCATTGTATTTATTAGCCCATTCTTTTCTCTCTCTTCATTAATCTCATCTTCTTCTTCCTCATTTACTCCCTACCTACCAGAGAGAGAAGAGAGAGGTCTAGGCAAGTGCAACTTGCTTCATGGAGGAACTCTGATTTTATTGCTCCATTCTCTTCTTTACTACATTCTAAAGCACTTTAATATTTGACATTTCTCATTTCCATGGCTGGATTCTTGTAGATCTAAGTTTGCATTATTTTCGGATTTCTGGGGTTTTGATCTACTAAATCTTGTTATTTTCGAGTTTTGATGGTTCCATGTTGTAGAGAATCTCGTTCTACCCCATTTTGACCTATGGAAGTTCGGATTTGGGCTCCAGATGAAGATTTTATGGAGCTTGGAAGCTTGGGTTCATGGTGTTCTTCTTCTCTGAAATTTGGGAAAGAAGAACAGTGCTTGACTTGACCGCATGACAATTCATGCGGCAAGTGATTTAGCCGCATGACACTTTCAGCCGCAGGGACTGAGTCTCATTCTAACCGCATGAGTCCTCAGTTCCTTCTTGCCGCATGGAGTCCCACTTGTCTTCAGCCGCATATGCGCCTATCTCCTTGAGCCGCATGAACTCTAGTACTTGCGGACCGCATAGGCTTGGTTCCCCGCTAGCCGCATGAGCCCCTACCCCGAGAGCCGCATGAGTCCAATTCCTCCTGGCCGCATGGAGCCTTCCTTCCTGCTTGCCGCATGGAAGCTAGTCCTACTCCCAGCCGCATAGGTTCCTGCCCCTTCAGCCGTATATGTACCTTTCACTTCCAGCCGCATGCGCCCTTGCACTTCCAGCCGCATGCGCCCTTGCGCTTCCAGCTGCATGCGCCCCCCTTGTCTTGGCCGCATGTGATTCAGTGACCCTGGCCGCATGCGCCCTCCTAATTGGGCCGCATGATTCTACCCTTTCCTGACCGCATATGACTTTCCTAACCGCATATGACTTAGCCGCATGACTCTTCTATAGTCCTGAATATTGATAATTTATTAGATATTTTACGTCCATTTTATATCCTTACGCCTTTTTTTCATGAACTTGATAATCATGGATTTGTTTAATATGTATGGAATGATACCTGGCATGACCTGATAGTGACCCGTAGTGGTGCACTCTTGACAAGTAAACCTGACATGACATGATAGTGGCCCGCCGTGGCGCACTCCTGACAAGTACACTTGACATGATAACCTGACATGATATATCTTGAGAAGCTGTTGCGACGGTTACCTGACATGACATGACCTGTATAAATTACATGGACACCGTGGGCGATTGTGCTTGTACAAATAATCCAGTCCTGTCTTGCATCATGTCTAGGAGGGGACTCCTGAGTACCACGGTCAGGAGTACCTACTAAAATGGACTAAGGCTAATAACTAGCTTAATATATTAGTCATGAAGAGATTTCCCAGCTACAGGCAATCCCGTTACCTGGGCGCGCCTGGGATCTGTAGCCTGCCGTCGAGTAGGGCACATTTCCAGCACACTGTCATGTGTTGCACCCTTCAAGCTACCTAAGGGTACACGCGTTTCCTGGACGGTGTACCCACCTGAATTCAACCACTAATTTCGACCTGGGTAACCTGGATGGTCTGCAGGGCTTGTGGCTGTGGAATAATCTCACTGCATCTTGTTAGTAATTAGGCTTGTGACAACCCTAGTTAGTTAAAGTATCAAGCCGTAGTTCTTGCTTGGCCGTGAAATGATTGGATGGAGTCTAACCAGTCTAGTCTTGTCCTGATCCTGTTCCAGATTATTGAATGACCAGAATGCTTGTAGTTATTTTACCGATAAATGGTGAGAATTCCAAGTTCTGTTCAGACGAAGGGTTACAACCCCGGTCCTTGTTTGGTTTACGGGTTGTAACCTGGTTATCTGAATAGTTCCATGGTTATCTCGTCGTATACCATCCTGATGTGTTTTCTTTATTTTCCAGTTCTTACTTTTATTTATATCTTGTGCTGATTGCTGGATTTTAGTTCCTAAGTGAAGCTTCCTTTGTGGCACTTGCTCTTTCTGGAATCTGACCCAGCTGGTTTTGTATGGCCAGATTTCGGAGCAGCTCCAGAGGATCTACCGGCCTTCCAGCCAGATGGTGACCACTAGACGGAACCCTGGCAACGAGTGGATTTATTTTTGATCACTCACTTTATTGTAAAAAAATATATTCTTTTAAGGCGTTTAGCCGACGAGCACCTGTTTAGCTCGATTGTACCTTACTTACTGTCTGCCTACGGGCTGTAACATGATTGACAGATCCTAGGGTTGATCATGTATGACTAAACTCTTGCTAGTCCTCACATTTTGTAACGACTAGCTTCATGATCAGCTAAATATGTAATGTTTGGGACGCCTTATTATTGTATATTTAATGATCATACATCTTGTAACATCTATTTACTTGCTTGTGATTGAGACAATAGGCTTGTTCATGACCATAGGAGACTGTTGGCTTGTAGTAAACCCTCATGTATCTAGACAGCCGTGACCGTATAGCGAGATGAAATCCATTTCAATATACGTAGCTGGCTATGTCTGCCCCCGCTCTCCAATATTCTGGTTCTGGGGCGTGACAGCATGGGCGTATGTTGTCCGTAGCCGCATGAGACCCCTTTTGTTTCTAGCCACATAGGGCTTTGCTAATTCGGCCGCATGAGACTATTCTGTTCCGGCCGCATGGAATCACCCTTGCCCAGCCGCATGTAACCCATTTTATTCCCGGCCGCATGAATCAATAATTTCTCAGCCGCATGAATGCTGGCCATAATGCCTTTTTGGCTGATTTTTTGTTTCAAATTGACATTGATTGACATTAATTGACATATATTACCATTGATTGATTGACTTGACATTTATTAACCTTAATTATTGCCTTGACGTCAATAAACGAGGATTGTCATCTTAATTTAATAATTGATCGTGCGTTCCTAGTTGGAACTAAGAGACTAGCTAGTCATCTTATTGAAATGAATGAATGAGACACGTTCATATTAACTATGAACTATTGCAATCGACTGGCTAATCCCGAATATTGGCATACAGGCACATGCAGGCTTCAATTTATTTATTTACTTATTTATTTATTTATTTATTTTCTACAACAGCATTATGTGTACTTTATGGTCAAGGGATGATTATTCTATGGTTAGTTTTGATTGTTGCATTACGCTATGTAAGACCTACAACCTAACCGCACGGGTAACGTTGTAGAGTTGTGCATATCGTACCCCGTACGAAAGTACTCATTTGAATGACCATGACCCACGGCATGGGATTTCGCTTAACATAGAGGCTATTAAGATAAATAAAATAATGATTGCATGGAGAGAATGGATTTTCGAGTTCTTACATGGTAGCCCTCTTGGGACTATTAAGTGCCCGACAGGCCGGCTGGTTCCCACATGTACTGCAAATCTGCCACACGGGTAGGGAGCGGTATCTGCTTATATTATTTAATTGTACATGGAATACTAACGACGAGCGTCCCGTTGGGACTCGTCTAAATACATGATTGGCGCAATTGATTGACTGGATAGACTAGCCTTGTTTGCACATAGTATGAACTGAGGAATCCTTTATTGCATAATTCCAGGATAACTTGGAACTCATCGTAGCAAGCCGTCGTAGTTACATGGCCGTTTAAGTGGATTTGTTTGTGTACTGTACCTACTTTGTTACCTAACTGAGATGATCAGAATGTCAGGACATGACGAGACAACTTCTGTCCTTATTTGGTTAGAAAGTTGGTTCGAAATATCGTGATGTGATGAGAATCCCAGTAGTCAGCAGAGATCTATTTATCATATTTTCTTATCACTGGCTTCATTCCTCATATCGTGCTCCCTTGCGGTACTTGCTATTAGAGGTCTAACCTCTCTGGTTTTGCATGGCCAGATTTAGAGCCGGTCCCCGAGGATCCAGCTTACTTCTACCTCCAAGATGGTCAATACTAGAGGGATGATCGCAGGAGGACTCGAGTGGGTTCCTTACTTTCCCGCTCGTTTTTGTTATTTACTTTATACTTGCCGTTTGGCACCGACATGTTAGTCGAATTGTCTTGTACCTACTTTTGCATATTTGTAACTAAGTCAGGCTGTAGCTGATACCAATTGTGTATACTTGCTACATCATCTGACTGTGTTTTGTAAAGCCAGATATCAAGAACATTTTGATTGAACGTTTGGGACGCCTTACTGCTTTATCTCACATGTTCTCTATTTCTGTTTCTTGTTTGAATGATTGAGACAATAGATGTGAAGTGACCATAGCGAGACTTTTATATAGTATGCACCCCTCGTCTTAGTAGACAGCATTGATCGTATTATACGGTATTCATCTACCCGTAATACGTAGCTGGCTGAGTCATTCCTCCGCTCTCCAGTATTCTGGTTCTGGGGCGTGACAAGATTTTAGTGGTGGCCCATGCAGGTCTGATTTCAGACTTGTGGGATGTTTTAATAGTATGTCTCAATCACACATGTTCCCCCTTGATCTCGTGATTCGTCAATTCTCAACTCCAGCTTGACATTTCAGTATTCCTTGACTTCATTGATCCTTCGAGTTCGATCGTTTGATTGTTCTCTTGTCCCTTTTTTTAGGGGCACTTCGTTCGCACCTATCAGAGCTGGACAGCAACAACATGGACAGCATGGACAACATGACCGGGTTGATCAGCAACAAGGGCCAGTACTACCTCAAGAGACTATCCAGAAAGAAGTAATAGTGGAAGCAGCAGCTGGATCGCGGTATCCGGAGGCTCCACCACCACCAACAGTTCTACCTACCCCAGTGGAAGCGGACACACCGGCCCTTCTGGAGATCATGAGAGGGATGATGGCTACTCAGCAACATCAGATGTTAGCCCAGCAGCACATGCACGCTCAGTTGCAAGAGCCGAATGTACTACTCAACCAAGGGTTACAGACGACATTGGAAAGAGGGGCAAGGCCAGATTCAGGAGCATCAACCAGATTTTGCAAGTTCAACCCCCGCCGTTTTGAGGGCACGAAGAAGCGTGGAACAGACACTATGCGGCTAGGATTGGAAGCCGTGCAGGCTGTCTGCACGCGGCTGTCTTTAGCTGAAGGATGAGTTGTTCTTGTGCGACTAGGAGTCACGACCGTGTAGGCTGGCCGCATGCGGTTGGCAATTATGGCCGCATGGGTTTTCTGCAAGCGATTGACTTCAGTAACCGCATAAGCTTCGTCCATGCGGTTGGCAACTGTAGCCGCATAAGCTATGCGGCTGACAGATGTGGCCGCGTGAGTTTTCTTCCTGCGGTTGGCGGTTGTAACCGCATAGGCTTTCTCCATGCGGCTAGAACCCTTATGCGGCTCGGATCGCATAGAGTTCCTCTTTGCCCCTACAAGTCCAGCATCATAATGTTTTCTTCTGCCGGACTTGGGGACATCAGAGTCGTCTATGATATGAAGTGGGGCCACATGAGAGTCTTCTCCGCCGTTTTGAGCGACAGAGGGTATCTCTGCAAGAGCTTCAGTAGGAACGAATGATCGGGGTCTCCACTCCTTGCGGGCCTTCTTTGTGCGGGCTCGCTTCTGGATCGGGCCAGCGCTCTTGTCGGAGAGCATTTCTTCGAACGTCTGTTGGTCGAACCGGGCGACCATCTTCTGTTGCATGGAGCCAAGCTTGGCTACATCCGGTTGCGTCACCAACTCCTCAGCTGTGGAGAAATTTGTCCCTAGCAGAGTCGCCATCGTGTTTGCCATGAAATATAAAAGAGCAGAACAATTTTATGGGAGGACTGGACTTTTACTTCACGTTACAAACTCGCATGTACAAAGAAAGCCTAGGGACGAAAACCTAGGTACAGCAATCTAAGTACAATTGTTTATTTTTGATTCTGGGGGGTGACGATAGAGGCTCGAGAAAGCGACGGCAGCTCTGCCTTACTCCTTGGACGATTAGACGTAGCCTTGGTTCCTGTGACGAGATGGTTGGCGTTGACGAAGAAATGCTCTTCTTGCTCTCATCGTATTGCTCTTCTAGCTTCTCTCTCTCTGGATTGATCTCTGTGTATTTTTTTCTCTGATTATTGGGGGAGCGTCTCTCTGTATGTGCGTATATCTTTTGCAAGGGAATGGCACCCTGCTATTTATAATAGTGGGGAGCCTCATTAGGGTTTGCAATGATTGCCCATTCTCAAAGTGGCGGCGGCCTGGTAAATGATCAATCTGGACCATTAATCTTGAGCGTGAAGGATCTGGGCCATTAATGAGGATTATGCCAAATCATGTCAGTCATTAATGTTGATTGCAATAAATCTCCATCATGATGATTTGCTGATATCCGTAAATCTAAATGAATCAATTTAATTCATTCTCTTGCCACGTGTCCCAAATCATTGGGATCTGACCCAAAATTTGATTATCTTTAGGACACGTGTCCTGTCATCATTGTTGAGCCGCATGAGGAGCGTTCCTATTTGGGCCGCATGAAGGTCGTCATGACCGAGCCGTATGAAAGATTTCATGACCGAGCCGCATGAATAGTCTCTATACTCGAACCGCATGAAGGTTGTCATGACCGAGCCGCATGAATATGTTCATGACCGAGCCGCATGGGGGTCTTCATGGCCGAGCTGTATGAGAGTCTTCAAGGTCGAGCCGCATGGATTTCTTTTATGGCCGAGCCGCATGGGGGACCTTCATGATTGAACCGCATAGGTTTCTCTGCACTGGCCGCATGAACTCGTCTAGTCTGGCCGCATAAACTTGCCTCAAAGCTGTGAAGATTTTCTCCAGTTCCCTAGGAAGATAGTGCTTTTGTGTCAGCCATTATGACTACTTTACATCAGGGCTGTCAGCTGTCGGCTGTCAGCCGTCAGAGCATTAATTGTGTTTGAATGACGCTGTGTACAGCTGTTCTGAAAAGACACGTGGCTTCCCTCTGCGGGCCGCATGGAGTCCACTCGAGCTGCCTATGTGTTTGAGCCGTATGGGACTCCTGAGCCGTATGCGGATCCTTGGCCGTATGGATCATTTTTCTCTTCTTTTTCATGCTTCTACAAGCAACATCAGCATAGACCACCCCAGCATCATCAAGGCAGGGGCCAGCAGCAGCACCAGGCTAGGCCGCAGCATGGGAACCAACAAGGAGGTCGAGGGCAGGCATTCACTCTGTTCTTGGAGGAGGTATTAGCATCGAAAGATGTTGTGGCAGGTAACATTCTCGTCGCCTCATATCCCGCAGTAGCATTGTTTGATTCGGGAGCATCACATTCATTTATATCTGCACAATTTGCGACACGGCTAGGAATGGAGTTCGAGGCATTGCCAGGGAGGTTGAATATACTCACTGGCAATGGGTTCGTAGGAGTTAGTAGAGTTATTCTAGCGTGTAGCGTTGTAGTTTGCGGGCATTCCTTACCCGCCCAGTTGATAGAATTTCCTGTTGGAAATTTTGACGTTATCTTAGGCACGGACTGGCTGAAAGACAGTCATGCGACAATAGATTGTCGTAGAGGGAGTGTATCTTTTGATATTCCAGGCATGAAGAGATTCACCTTAGTCAGATCAGAGGAAACTCAACAAGAGCAGGGAGTAGTAACGGCAATGGAAGAAGTTCTAGTTCCGAAGGTAGTTGAAGAATTTCTAGACGTATTTTCCGAAGAACTTCCAGGGCTACCGCCAGTAAGAGATATTGAGTTCAGTATAGAATTGGCACCTGGAACTAAACCGATATCAGATCGAGTTTGCAGAATGGCGGATTCAGAGCAGGCCAAGGTATATCACCACATAGAGGAACTGAAGGAGAAGAAGTTTATCCAAGCTAGTATATCGCCATGGGCAGCACTAGTGGTACTTGTGGGGAAAAAGGATGGATCATCCAGATTGTGTATTGACTACAGGAAGCTTAACGCGGCAACAGTAAAGAACAAGTACCCACTACCCAGGATCGACGACTTGTTTGATCAGTTGAGCAAAGCTAGAGTTTTCTCCAAGATAGATCTTCGTTCAGGGTATCATCAAGTGAGGGTTCGGAAGGAAGATATTCCCAAGACAACATTAAGGTCGAAGTATGGGCATTATGAATTTTTAGTAATGCCGTTTGGTTTGACCAATGCTCCAGCAATATTTATGGATTTGATGAACCACATCTTTATGCCATACTTAGATCAGTTTGTCGTTGTGTTCCTCGACGACATTCTCGTATACTCTGTCAGTGAAGAGGAGCATGAAGACCACCTCAGGAAAGTGTTACAGGTTCTGAGAGAGAACCAGTTGTATGCCAAGCTCAGCAAGTGTGAGTTCTGGATGGACCAAATTTCATTTTTTGGGTCACATCATATCAGGAGCTGGAGTAGCAGTAGATCCCAAGAAGATAGAAGCAGTAGAGAGTTGGCCAGTACCCAAGACCGTAGCTGATGTGCGGAGTTTCTTGGAATTGGCAGGGTATTACAGAAGGTTCGTGTCAGACTTTGCAAGACTTTCAGCACCCATGACCCGCTTGACACGGAAGGATGTGCCATTCGTTTGGTCGGCAGAATGTCAGTCATCATTTGAGTATCTGAAACAGAAGTTGATATCAGCGTCTATTCTTACATTGCCAGTTGGACCCGGAGGTTTTACAGTATATTGTGATGCGTCAGGGAAAGGACTTGGATGTGTCCTCATGCAACATGGGAAGGTGATAGCATACGCATCTAGGCAACTTTGAGACCACGAGAAGAATTACCCAACTCATGATTTGGAGTTGGCAGCAGTAGTGTTTGCTTTGAAGCTATGGAGACATTACTTATACGGTGATTGAGTGGACATGTACACAGACCATAAGAGTCTGAAGTACATCTTTACTCAGAAGGAGCTGAACATGAGGCAGAAAAGATGGTTAGAGCTGATCAAGGATTATGACGTGGAGCTTCAGTATCATCCAGGCAAGGCTAATGTGGTAGCAGACGCTCTCAGCAGAAGAGGCGGCGCATTTATGTTGACAACACAGAAGCACATCTTAGAAGACCTTCAGAAGATGGGCATCGAAGTTATACTTCCTAGTGATGTAGGAGTTCTAACAAGTCTATAAGTTCAATCTGACTTGGTAGACAGGATCAAGGCAGCTCAGGCACAGGACCCAAGGATTCAGAAGCTTAGGACAGGATGTGAGTCAGGACTCAGGAAGGAGATGAGAATTCATGAAGATGGTACACTTAGGTTCGGGTCACGTCTATGTGTTTCCAGTGGAGATATCAGACAAGAGGTTATGACAGAAGCTCACAGTTCTCAGTATTCTATACACCCTGGAGGGACCAAGATGTACCAAGATATCAAGCAACACTTCTGGTGGAACGGGATGAAGTGGGAGATAGCTAGATTTGTTTTCGGTTGCTTGGTATGTCAGCAAGTGAAGGCAGAACAGCAGAGGCCAGCTGGGTTATTGCAACCGCTTCCTATTCCGGAGTGGAAGTAGGAACACATCACAATGGACTTTGTGACCGGTTTACCGAGATCACCAAGTGGTAAAGATGCTATTTGGGTGATAGTGGACCGGCTTACAAAGGTAGCACACTTTCTTCCTTTCAGAGTAGGGCAATCTACAAAAAAGTTGGCAGAGTTGTATATGCAACAGATAGTCAGGCAGCATGGAGTCCCTGTCAGTATTGTGTCAGACAGAGATACCCGTTTTATATCACATTTCTGGAAGAGCTTACATCATAGTCTGGATACCAAGTTAAGATTTAGCACGGCTTACCATCCACAGACGGACGGGCAATCAGAAAGGACAATTCAGACTTTGGAAGATATGTTGCGAGCCTGTACCCTAGATTTTGGAGTATCTTGGGAGAGCCACCTGTACTTAGTTGAGTTTTCATATAACAACAGTTATCAAGCCAGTATCCAGATGGCGCAAGATCGGCATCGTCATTGGGCGGACCAGCATCGTAGGCCGCTAGAGTTTTCTGTTGGGGACCACGTGTTCCTACAGATCTCACCTACCCGTGGGGTCATTAGATTTGGCGTTCGCGGGAAGTTGAGTCCGTGATACGTAGGACCATTCGTTATCCTTGATAGGGTAGGTGATGTTGCTTATCGTTTGTCCCTTCTACCTTCGTTACAAGAGGTGCATGACATGTTTCATGTATCTCAGTTGCGAAGGTATGTATCGGACCCAAGCCATATCCTTGATCATTCTGAGCTGGTTGTTGGTACCAACCTGTCTTATGAGGAATAACCTGTGTCTATTTTGGACCGAAGAGAGAAGATACTCAAGAACCGAACAATTAGCCTTGTCCGGGTTGCTTGGGGTCATCACTCATTAGGAGAGTCAACGTGGGAACGTGAGGATGATATCCGATCACGGTACCCATATCCGTTTGACTCACAAGGTATATTTCTTCCCGTGTACCTTGATTGTCTTAACCCCTCATGCTTGTCACCTTATGCGTAGAACTACTTGATATCGTAGGTTGTTAATATAGATGTGTTATCTGCTAGTTAACATTGAAGAATGATTGCTTGCTCAAGTTTCTTGTACCTAGATTAGCTCAGTTTTGATATTCCTATCCTGCTTGGATTTGAAATTCCGAGGACGGAATTTTTCTAAGGAGAGTAGAGATGTCACTTCCCCTTCCCACAATACGTATTTTTAATACATGTACTGCTTTAATATATTTATTTAATATTTATCATGTATTGTTCTGTAATTAAACTTCTTTAATTTTTGTTAATTAATTTCCTGTAATTTTATTTCTGCATTTTATTTCTTGCTTTTATACACTGCTTTAGCTATGCTTTGGGTTCGGCTTGGATTGGATTAAGTACGTTGGTTCATCATGAACGGAAATAAACCCCCACCTACCACCACCCCTTCATTTAAAGCCATCCCCTTTCTCTCTCTTTATTACTTCACCATTATCCTTCTTACATTTCTTCTTCCTCATAAACCCTTCAGCCGCCAAGGCAAGTGCCAAACTTGCTTCTTGATGGATCTCCATTTTTATTGTTCTATCATCTTCCTTACTTGATCTTAAGCCTCTTTAGTACTTAGCATTTTCAATTTCCATAGTTTATTTCATGTAGATCTAAGTTTAATGCATTTTTGGATTTCTTAGGTTTTGATCTAGTAAACTTTGTTATCTTCAAGTTTTGATAGTTCCATGTTGTAGAGAATTTTGTTTTACCCAATTTTGACCTATGGAAGTCCGGATTTGGGCTTGGAATGAAGGATTTATGGAGCTTAAAAGCAATAACTTCCCATGGTTCTTTCTCTCGGAAAAGAGGAGAAGAAGAACAGTGCTTGACCGCATGAGTTTTCATGCGGCAAGTCTCTCTTGGCCGCATGGGCTTAGTCAGCCGCATGGGCTCAGTCAGCCGCATGGGCTTGGTCAGCCGCATGGGCTTAGTCAAGCCGCATGGGCTTAGTTAGCCGCATGGGCTTAGTTAGCCGCATAAAGCTTGATCGGCCGCTTGCTGTATAAAGATTAGTCCGAGCCGCATAGAGTTATCTGACCGCATGAGACTTATCTGCCGTATATAGACTTGCACCCATTCTCAGCCGCATGGCGCTGATCATTCTCAGCCGCATGGCGCCGCGTGACTTCTTAGCTGCATATAGGATTGCACCTATTCAGCCGCATAGAATTTCCCCTGACCGCATGGGCGTATGTTGTCCGTAGCTGCATGAGACCCCTTTTGTTTCGAGCCACATAGGGCTTTGCTAATTCCGCCGCATGAGACTATTCTGTTCCGGCCGCATGGAATCACCCTTGCCCAGCCGCATGTAACCCATTTCATTCCCGGCCGCATGAATCAATAATTTTCCAGCCACATGAATGCTGGCCATAATGCCTTTTTGGCTGATTTTTTATTTCAAATTGACATTGATTGACATTAATTGACATATATTACCATTGATTGATTGACTTGGCATTTATTAACCTTAATTATTGCCTTGACGTCAATAAACGAGGATTGTCATCTTAATTTAATAATTGATTATGCGTTCCTAGTTGGAACTAAGAGACTGGCTAGTCGTCTTATTGAAATGAATGATTGAGACACGTTCATATTAACTATGAATTATTGCAATCGACTGGCTAATCCCGAATATTGGCATACAGGCACATGCAGGCTTCAATTTATTTATTTATTTTCTACAACAGCAGCATGTGTACTTTATGGTCAAGGCATGATTATTCCGTGGTTAGTTTTGAATGTTGTATTACGCTATGTAAGACCTACAACCTAACCGCACGGGTAACGTTGTAGAGTTGTGCATATCGTACCCCGTACGAAAGTACTCATTTGAATGACCATGACCCACGGCATGGGATTTCGCCTAACATAGAGGCTATTAAGATAAATAGAATAATGATTGCATGGAGAGAATGGATTCCCGAGTTCTTACATGGCAGCCCTCTTGGGACTATTAAGTGTCCGACAGGCCGGCTGGTTCCCACAGGTACTGCAAATCTGCCACACGGGCAGGGAGCGGTATCTGCTTATATTATTTAATTGTACATGAAATACTAACGACGAGCGTCCCGTTGGGACTCGTCTAAATACATGATTGGCGCAATTGATTGACTGGATAGACTAGCCTTGTTTGCATATAGTATGAATTGAGGAATCCTTTATTGCATAATTTCAGGATAACTTGGAACTCACCGTAGCAAGCCGTAGTAGTTGCATGGCCGTTTAAGTGGATTTATTTGTGTACTATACCTACTCTGTTACCTAACTGAGATGATCAGAATGTCAGGACATGACGGGCCAACTTCTGTCCTTGTTTGGTTGGAAAGTTGGTTCGAAGTGTTGTGATGTAATAAGAATCCCAGTAGTCAACATAGATCTATTTATCATATTTTCTTATCACTGGCTTCATTCCTCATATCGTGCTCCCTTGCGGTACTTGCTATTAGAGGTCTAACCTCTCTGGTTTTGCTTGGCCAGATTTAGAGCCGGTCCCCGAGGATCCAGCTTACTTCTACCTCCAAGATGGTCAATACTAGAGGGATGATCGCAGGAAGACTCGAGTGGGTTCCTTACTTCCCCGCTCATTTTTGTTATTTACTTTATAATTGCCGTTTGGCACCGACATGTTAGTCGGATTGTCTTGTACCTACTTTTGCATAATTGTAACTAAGTCAGGCTGCAGCTGATAACAATTGTGTATACTTACTACATCATCTGGCTGTGTTTTGAATAACATTTTGACTGAGTGTTTGGGACGCCTTACTGCTTTATCTCACATGTTCTCTATTTCTGTTTCTTGTTTGAATGATTGAGACAATAGATGTGAAGTGACCATAGCGAGATTTTTATATAGTATGCACCCCTCGTCTTAGTAGACAACATTGATCGTATTATACGGTATTCATCTACCCGTAATACGTAGCTGGCTGAGTCATTCCCCCGCTCTCCAGTATTCTGGTTCTGGGGCGTGACAATAATGATCTGATCCCCTTAATGAAGGACTTGAAACTCTATTTATAGAGTTCTAAAAATAACTAATTTGTAGTTATTCTGGATTGCGTATGATGAACTGTGCTTGCAACAGATTGCACAAACAGCGAACTGCGCTGGCAGTTACTCGATCGTGGGCTAACTGTATTAGACGCGTGGCATTATTTGATTGAAATACGCATGGTCGTGTACAGGCGGTTGCCACGTGGCGAGCAATTGATGGCATGTAAACTACGTAATAAATGTCAGTTATCTTGATGGATTGCGCCACTTGAAAAGCGCTAGCATCAGACTGCGCTGAGACTCGGGCTTGGTCAAACTACGCAGAAGTTGAGCTGTCATACTGCGCTGGCTGTACAGCTGTCCTCGAGCGCTGTGCTGTACAAGAAACGAAAGGACTCCTCGTTTATCGGACTGTCAGCTGTCAGAAGATCGAATTTTTGTCAGGTAATGATGGCATTGCCACGTCAGCATAGCGCGCTTGAGTGGTAGCGCAGTTCAGCTTGCGCGTTTGGATAGTAGCGCAATCTGCCTCCTGTGCAGTCCATTTGAAGAGTGTGCAGTTTAATTTTCTCTGCTTATTTGATAAATGCAACTTGATTTTTAGGACCTACAAGACCCCCTTCAAAGTTTTCGAAATTTGAAAATATTCAAAGTTTTGAAATACTTTGAATTTCGAATTTAAAATCAAGTTGCGCAAGTTGCACTTTGACTGCGCGTTTGGAGAAATTAGCTCCGACTTTTGTGGCACAATCGGAGGTGGCCGTTACACTTGAAAAAAAACTATAAATAGTTTCTTTTTTTCTTTCTTTCATCCTTTACTTGTTTTTCGACTGTTCAAGAGACAAAAGCTTCCGTTCCAACTCCGACTACTGCTTCTTCTTCCCACCGACGATAGCGATGGCTCCCAAGCGTACAGCCACTAAGAAGGGCAAGGCCCCCGCCGAGCCTTCGACTCAGGTTGCGCCCCGAATTTCTCGTCATGAAACAGGTCATCCAGCATTGTAAGGTGAATGACGAACCATCGAAACCCTTTTTAGGGGTCTTGATATTTTCATACCTTCATACCACTCTCTTTTTAGAGATTGATGGTATTTGCGCCACCCTGTTTAGGGTTTCGGTTGCATTCACAATAGTTTTCATTTTTATGAAAACTATACTCTTGCGCAATCGGATGGAAAGCGCTGACAAAATGTTCAGCGCAATCCATTGTTTTACGCAAGTCAGTTGTGCCAGCGCAAACTGATGTCTTACGCAAGTATGTTAGCGCAAACTAATAACTTGCGCAAGCTGACTGTGCTGGCACAATCTGACAACTTGCGCAAGCTGACTGTGTTGGCACAATCTGACAACTTGCGCAAATTGATGATCTTTTGTAGAATTTTGCTTTTGTATGTACTGATCCTTGTTTTTTTATTTGATGCAGTTAACCTCAGGGAAGACCCCAACTATGAGGTCTTTGTAGGATCCTTGGCTGAACCTGAATATAAAGAAGAACTATCTCATGTGAAATTCCCTCGGTACGCCTTACCGTCATCTCGGCAAGCCGTCTTGACTGCACAGGACAATGAGACTTTGCTGTGTTTGATGAATGGGCAGCCTCTTCAGACTGCTGACACAGTTACTCATAAGAAGCCATTGTTCTTGTTTGGTGAGGCCTTTGACAAGAAATCTCAGCCAAGACCTCGAATGGAACAGAGACTTATCCAGAGGGGCAAAAAGACAATCCTTCTGCCGGAGATCTTTAGATGCCTTCCTCTATCTCGATATGCTTTTACAAGCTATCCGAGAAGAATGGAATGGGATATAACTCCACTTCAGCAAGCCCGAACAGGGAACATCTGTGTCAAGAAGGGGTCTGACAACAAGGATATATTCTATAGTTCTTCTGAGCGCCATAGCTCCTTGCTTAGAGGACTAAAGCCTGGCTGTATCCCGCCAGAAGATTCTTCCTTGCAGCTACCAGTAAGAACGTCGATATTCACAAATAAGTTTACGAAGGTAGAAGGAAGGTATCCGGATCAGGAGTTGCGGCTGACAGGCCTCGTGAATCCGGATAATAAGAGATGGATCTGTATAGCCAATTGGATATTGGTCCAATTTGAAGAGTGGCTTAAGGAGATTGATCTATACCAAGCAGTGTATGCCACGGTTTATGGCTTTCCCCCCAATCCTCATCTATTCCTCGCGTTGGCCGAGAGATACAACTATAGAACCGGGACTTTTATGACGCCCCGCGGAGAGATCGGGTTAGCTTTGCACGAGATGAAGTACATCTCCAGCCTGCCAATGGGGGATATCCCCTATGAAGAGTTTGTCCCGACAAACGATGAATTGGACAGACTCCGCCAAGAGAACGCTAACATGATGGCTGTATTTGAAGAGCTACTATGTCACTACAAGATATGTTCTCTCTACTACAAGAGTGGCACAGCTGGCACCTGCTACTCCACCAAATGGTTGCCATATCTCTTCCTCAACCACATCATTGAGAAGAAGACCAAGGAGCATGAAAACTGCAATCCTAACTTTTTTCGACCACTCAGCAATAGTGAAGTGATAGGGCTGATGGAGACACATGGAGATATGGATATCAAGATCGAGGATGATCTTTAATATCCCCCTCTTAAGAAAGACGACATCATTGAGAGTTACATGAGGATGGGCTATAGGTCCATGTCGAAGGAGGCCCAGTTGGCGGGTTTCCTCACTTACTGGCTTCGACGATACGTCGTCCCTGGGGCCAGTACAGTCGACCGCTTCTACCGCGGTGTACTTTTTGCTGCTGTCCGTCTGGTCTTCGGCTACCGGATGGATCTGCTGTCAGCAATGACATGCAGGGTGAATGCCGGCCTTCGCCTCTTCGTCGATTCAATGATTAAAGGGAAAGGCGAGAAATGACACTTCCTCCGGCTGGAAATGTCATACACATACTTGTTCGGATGGCTGCTTCTACACCATCCTTCATTAATGAATCCGAATATGGGGCAATGGGTGGCAACTTTTTGAGAAGATTTTCTGGATGTAAGTGGATTTATACCACTTTGAGAGATTGTCGACACGCACTGAATCTTGGTAGAGGATGGAGCTTCTACTGCGTTACCCCTCTGGTCGGTTATGAGCATATGTCTACAAACCTTGTAGACTCCGGGAGGATGCAGCCTTTGGGCCACACAGCTTTCGATTGGCTGAGGACAATCCGATCGTCACACCTGGTATACCGGTTCAAGGATGAATGCTATCTCGAGCCTTATCTTTCCAGCCGTTTTGTGCGCCAATTCGGTTATGACCAGTTCCATGTAGGTAATGCTATCACATGCCTACAAGGAAGAGGGTTTTTAATTGATGGAGCCCGGGCTTGGGCATATTACAATGCTCGGGACACCAGGACGACGTTCTCGATGCCGTCCAGAAATGATCGAGGTCCTCGTATGCTGTATACGTACTCGATCTTCTATACATCAGCAAATACTTTTATTGAAAACTTCAATCTGTCAGACAACTTCGCAACTGCGACTCGATTTAAGAAAGGAGCACCTGTTCTGGTGCTTCCTGGTAATGATAAGGAGCATGAGCCGGCCGATGCACCATTAGAAGCTTCGAGGGAAGCCAACTTCCCTGAAGAAGTCTACGAACCGTTGCGCGTCTCCTTGAAAGTTGTAAGATCTCCGGACAAGGAGAAGAAGAGGAAGGCTGAAGAACCCTCTTCTCCAATCTCGAAGAAGAAGATTGTTTTAGAATCATCGAAAAGGGTCACTACCCGGTCGCAATCTCGGCAACAGGCTGAGTCAATTCAGAGAGAAGAGGCGACGACCCCGACCTCCATTCAAAGACAAGAACATGCTATAGACGTAGAGAGCCCGGAGAGACCTCTACACAGAAAGAAGATAGTCTTCAGAAAAAAGAAAGTAGTCACTCCTCCAAGACCTATCCTGGCATCGGTCCTGACAAGTGCAGTCGCCGGAGTTATGAAGCTACAAAAACAGAGGAGATCGCGAAGACAGAGGATGAAGCTACAAAAACAAGAGAGGCGACTGCAAATCTGATTCCAATCAACGAGTCAGAAATGTCTCTCGACGTATTGCGATCTCCTATACTTGCACCGGAAACTGCCCATCTTCCAGCTTCTCCAAGATCACTTCGTGCTGAAGAAGACAAATTAATGATTGAGGCTCTAGAAGGCTGTGACTTCGGCCTCCATGATGATATAGATCCGGTCGCCGCAAGTGATAGCGAGGAAGCCCGAGAAGAAGGTGCGGATGATGAAGAAACATCAGCAGAGACTGTTGATGATACTCTGAATCCGGAAGAGGATGCTGATGCTCATGCATCCCAAGAAAAGAATGCTGACATAGCACCAGAGGAAGCTACTGTCACTGATCCAAGAGGTATTGGCTGATATTGATACTCTTCTTTTCTAGATTAAATGACTGACATCTTAACTTTCATTTATGCAGAAATTCAATCTTCTCCAATTCCTCCAGTATGCACTGATATAGTGTCAATAACAGCGATAGCTAGCAGCAGCCGACATTTTTCAGGCGGCTCCGAAGCAGGAAGTAGTCAGACAGTAATGTCTGAAGCTACTTCTGCTAGGCTGCAACCTGTGCCAACAGACGACAAACTTGTCACTAGATCCAGCAATGGTAAGCTTGTCCTTATTTTTGATCCTTTTTTGATAGTCGCAAATGACAGCAAACTGATGGTGTTTATTTGATTTCGCAGAGGAACATCTGGGAGGGACAACTAGCTCCACCATGGCTCCTTTGTCCAGAGAGATTTTAACTCATGTTCAAGAAGCCGAACGTCCACCTGTACAAGCATCTGCTGCTTCAACTTCCACAGGAGTAGTCGCTACACCCGGTGCAACGGCTACCAACAGATTTATAGTTGGTTCCTTCATCAACCTCTTCTTCACTTCCTTAGGACCCTTAGTAGAAAGGGTAATGGAAAGAGAGAATGTTGGTTTCATCACCGTTAGAACCCTAACTACTTATCTGATAGGTGCTATCCGAAGTCAAGGCGATGAAGCTCAAGCTGCCTATCTTGAACACATACTGGATGAGCTGGAGGCATCAATTAAGATCTATAAAGATCTTAATCGGGGGGAGATAGAGCCCCTAGTGAATACTGAGTTTGAAAGGATGACTCGTGAAGCTAAAGTCACAAAAGCTGCTTTCCAGACTTTTTTGGACACTTATGCCACAAAGGCTTTAGAGTATGATTCCCGGATGGAGACATTAGCATCTGCTGCTGGGGAAAAAGAAAAGAAGGTTGCTGAGCTGAAAGCAGAGTTTTCTCGTCTTCAGGAAGAGTTGAAAATCGTTCAGCTTGCTCTTGAGGAAGAGACGACACAGCAAGAAGCTGCCGTTCAGCAACAAGACATTCTAACCCACGAGAAGAATAGTTTGTCACTTCCCATCAAGATGAAATTGCTCGCCGCCTAGTGACCTTTCCATCCTTTGATGATGAATCTGGAATGGCGGAAGCTAGAAGGCAGGTTTTGGATTCGCGTGAAGGACGACTTCAAGCATTGAAGCAGCAGATAGCTAGTTTAATGACCCCACCAATTGAGTGAAGGAAGACCTTTTGTACTTTTTCCTTCTTTATGATATATCTTTTTGTAATGCCTTATATTTTGATCAATAAAAAGACATTATTTTTGTGGCTCTATTATTTTTTGCATATCCCATTAAGGATATAAATAATAGCGATGGAAAATATATTCAGAGGTTCAAGACATGATATATTTCTTGATTTAGAAAATAATTATATTCATCATATATGCTAAGAGGTAATGTGGACATGGCAGAATATAATTCGTTGAATATCATTATTTCGGTAGACAACTTAATCAGAGTTAATAAATACGTGACAAGTTGCTGATATGGATGAACGAATGAATCGTCAAAATGTATGAACGAAATGAATCGTCGGGTGTATGGAATGAACGGGTGAACCGTCGAATGGATGTAATGAACGGGCGAACCGTCGAATGAATGTAATGAACGGATGAACCGTCGAATGGATGGAATGAACGGGTGAACCGTCGGATAGATGTAATGAACGGGCGAACCGTCGAATGAATGTAATGAACGGATGAATCGTCGAATGGATGGAATGAACGGGTGAACCGTCGGATAGATGTAATGAACGGGCGAACCATCGAATGAATGTAATGAACGGGTGAACCGTCGAATGGATGGAATGAACGGGTGAACCGTCGGATAGATGTAATGAACGGGCGAACCGTCGCTTCGATGTTTTAAGAATTTCTGCGTATAAATAGAACAGAAATTGAAATGGAATGATCACTTTCACTCTTCAAAAAATGTCGTCTGAAGATGCATCCAAGAAGGCTGAGATTGTTCCGAAGGTTGAAGAAATCACGGACGAACCTCCAGCCGAAGTAAACCAGCCAAAGCAGACGGAAGCGGGCGAAGGTTCGTCTGCACCCAAGCCACCGCGGGATATCTTGGACTTCCTACTTGAACCAGAAATGACAGACGAGGAGGAAGCCATGAGGATGGCCGCTTGCAAATTTCTGGTGGGTTCGAGCAAGGATGTTCTCGGCTCTTTTGTCGATTACATTTTTGAAAAGGACGGTAGTGGTCCTCGTCCTGTCTTCAAGAAGGACGATAGTGATTCTCGTCCATGATATCTTGTAACACCATTTATGATGAAATAAAATAAAATTTTATTTATGAACTGTTTTGTCGTATTTACAAGAAATTCCTTTTACATTCATATATAGTACTTTTTAAAGAATTTGCCATTGATAGGCATCATTGCAACTCGACCGTCCAATTCTGTAAGTTGATAGGCTCCATTTGAGAAGACTTTGCTCACAATATATGGACCTTCCCACTTCGCGTCGAATTTGCCCTTGCTCATATGAGTCATGGTCATAGGACGTCTGACGGTTAGAACCAATTCTCCTTTCTGAAAAGCTCTGACCTTAACTTTGCGATTAAAAGCTTTTGAGATTCGGGCTTGATATAACTCAATATGCTGTTGAGCCAATAACCGTTTCTCGTCGAGCGCTTCTAATTCTTGAAGTCGAAGGAGGTCGTTATTCTCTGTAGTGAGCTCATTGGCAATGGCAATCCGCAGGGATGGGATCTGAAGTTCCAAAGGTAGAACTGCTTCACAACCATACATAAGAGAAAAAGGTGTACAGTCTGTAGGGTTACGGACTGTAGTGCGGTAGGCCCATAAACATTCTTCAAGTTTCTCACTCCAATTCCATTTGTTAGTAGATACAAACTTCTTAAGGAGTTTGATAATAGTCTTGTTAAATGCTTCAGCTAAACCATTAGCAGCAGGATTGTAAGCTGTCGAAGCGACATTGTCAATCTGATGATCGTCACAAAACCTGGTAAACTTCTGGCTAATGAACTGTGGTCCATTGTCGTGAATGATCCTTGGAGGTACACCAAATCTATAGATGACATGGTGTTTGACAAATTTGATGACGCTATTGGTCTTAACTTCAGCCAGAGGTATAGCTTCAGGCCATTTGGAGAAGTAATCGGTTATAGCTAGTATGAACCGATGTCTTTTAGAAGAAGGAGGATTGATAGGACCTATAATATCCATGTCCTAAGCTTCAAAAGGCCAGGAAGCAGCAGTTGGATGCAGAAATTCCGACGGTTGATGAATAAAATCTACGTGGATTTGACAAGCTCGATATTTTCTTGCATATTCGATGGCATCCGATACCATAGAGGGCCAGTAGTAACCCATGCGTCGGATACGGTCTTGTAGTTTAGGGCCAGGTTGATGTGCTCCGCAAACACCATCGTGAGCTTCACGTAACACTTGCTTTGCTTCATCACCAGCAAGACAGCGCAAGAGTAGGCCGTCATAAGTCTGCCGGTAGAGAGTCTTAGTAGTCTGATTGTAGTAGAATCGCAGAGACCATCGACGAATACTCGTAGCCTCCTTGGGATCTTTAGGAAGTATATCATGGACCACGAAGTCGATGAAGGGAGCTCTCCAATCTTCACTGATAACATTGGCCTCAGTAAAGTTACTGAACTCAATATTGCGATTGTTTTCGATGCAAAATAATTCCCGATTAGAGACAACCACCACATGTTGTCTTTTGACAGGTATGGCTAAGACTGCTGCAAGATTGGCCAAAGCATCTACCTCAATATTGCAAGCTCGACGGACATATTCAATAAAAAAGGCTTTAAATGATGTAGCCATATTGATTGCCGCTTCATGATAAGGCACTAGATCTTGATGACGAGCTTCATAGGTTCCTCTAACCTGGTTAACAACCAGCTTGGAGTCGCCACAGACTTCAAGATATTCGACATCTAGTTGTTTAGCTAATTGAAGGCCAACGAGTAGAGTATTGTATTCTGCTACGTTGTTGGAGCAGGGTTCATTTAGGGAATAGGATCTTTGGATAGTTGACCCGTCTGGAGAAACAAGAACAATCCCAACTCCTGCGACAATGGCACCATTCGGCCCGATCCTGGATGCACCGTCAAAGAATAGATGCCAAGTAGGAAATTCTTCGGAGATCATATTTGATTCCAATGTTTCGTATGGAATTTCATCGTAAAGTTTAGATGTTTCTGGAATAGGATGAGCCGCTAAGAAGTCCGCCAGTGCTTGACCCTTAACAGACTTTTGTGGAACATATACCATGTCATATTTGGCTAACAGAATATTCCATGTAGCTAACCGAGAATTGAGTGTGCTGGGTTTCTTCATTAATACCCGAAGAGGATTAACTCGGGAGATGATGTGAATGGTTTGGCCGATGATATAATACCGAGTCTTTTGAACAGCGAACATAAGAGCTAAGCATTCTTTCTCAACCGGACTATAACGGTGTTCAGCACCAATCATAGTATGACTAAGATAGTAGATAGCTTGTTCATGGCCTTCTTTGTTCTTCTGGGCAAGTAAAGCACCCAATGAATGGTCCATAGCACGGACATACATTAAAAATGGTATATCCGAGATTGGTGGCACCAAGACTGGTGGATTCATGAGATATTGTTTTATGTCGTCAAATGCTCGTTGATATTCTTCAGTCCAAATGAAAGATATACCCTTCTTCATTAACTGGGTAAATAGTCTGCAGCGTCCAGACAGATTTGAAATGAATCTCCTGATGTACGCAAGTCGACCTTGGAATCCTCGTAGCTCTTTTAAGTTACGTGGAGGACGCATCTCTTGAATGGCTTTGATCTTCTCGGGATCCACGTGTATACCTTTAGAGGTAATGACGAAGCCGAGAAATTTACCACTAGAGACACCCAAGAATGACTTGGTGGGATTCATTTTCAGCTGATGTTGGCGTATTAGATTGA
Source organism: Iris pallida (assembly GCA_029216955.1). Classification (NCBI taxonomy): domain Eukaryota; kingdom Viridiplantae; phylum Streptophyta; class Magnoliopsida; order Asparagales; family Iridaceae; genus Iris; species Iris pallida. The sequence goes on from JANAVB010044819.1 coordinate 3,229,440, forward strand.
AGATAGTTCTTAAATCTTGGATGTGATCTTCCTTTAGATGGCTCTTGACAGCAATATCGTCGACATAGCATTCGACAGTCTTGCGCTGATGATCTCGAAAGATGGTACTCATAGCTCGTTGGTAAGTTGCACCAGCATTCTTGAAACCAAATGGCATCACGATATAACAGTAGATTCTGCGAGGAGTGCGAAAAGAAGTATGTTTTTCATCTTCAGGATTCATCCAAATCTGATTGTATCCGGAGAATCCATCCATGAAGGATATCCTTTCGAACCCGCAAGTATTTTCAATCATGACATCTGTGATAGGGAGAGGAAACTCATCTTTTGGACATGCTTCATTAAGATCCCGGAAGTCGATGCAAACTCGAACTTTGTCAGTTTTCTTCAAGACTGGGACAACGTTGGCTACCCAATCTGGATGTTGTTCTTCTTGAATAAAGCCATAAGCTATGAGCTTTTTGACTTCATCATCAATTACGTCCATCATTTCTGGCTTAAACCGTCTCTGCTGCTGTTTGACTGGCTTTGCATTAGACAAAATATTCAGTTTATGAGTAGCAACTTCAGGATCTAAACCTGGCATGTCTTCATAACTCCAGACGAAGATATCAATGTATTCTCGAATAAGAAGAATTAATTCTTGCCTATCCGCCTCGGAAAGATTCTTGCTGATGAATATTGGACGAGGTGTCCCTTTTTCTCCTACGTCAATTTGGACCAATTAATCTTCGGTAGGAGGTTCTCGTTGTTCAAATCGGAGTTCCCATTGGTGTCCATTCATTGAGCCCAAGGATCTGTTTCAGGATTCTCTTCTATATCTTCGTCATAACCTTCTGGAAGTTCAGTGGAGACCATGTTAGAAGATACAATCAATCGATGAACTTAGCCAATACTGGTGTCAGAATCCTACGATCTGGAATCAGAAGAATTAGAACGTTCCTCACTATCAGACTCGGAGGCTGCTGGAGATAAGACTGGAGGTGACGTATATCCGAGACCTCTTTTTGTCCTGCTGTAGTACATCTCTGATTTTCCTTCCGGAACAACTGTACGGATAGGAGTTCGTCTACCCTTACCATAGTTGAGGCCATTCTTGAAGTCATAATCCATCTTTCGGATGATGTCTTTTGATTGTTGACTATAACGACGAAGTTAGAGACGTCTCATATCGTTATTTTTGCTATCATCCGTATAGCTGAATTTTTGTTCTGGCCCTTTACTAAAAAGTGTTGGACTCTCGCCTCTTTTTTGAGAAGGGACAACAAAGTATGAATCATCTGGGTGTTCGAGTAAGACCTCTGTTTGAAGAGACTGTACAACTCCCATTGTAAATGACTGAAAGCTATCTAACATATCCAAATAGCATTTAGTATGATACATCACTATACTGGAAAGGAGATACTTTTTCATTGATTTGTGCATCTGTATTTACAACAGGACCTTTAGCATTAGCAGGCTTGGTCAGATTGATTACAAGAGGGGGAGAAGAAGACACTACTAAAATACCCCACTTTACCGACGGAAGTTTAGCGACGGACGGATTCCGTCGCTAATAGCGACCAGTTTCCGACATATTAGCGACGGATTAGCGACAGACAACATAACATAATTTTTTCCAATTTTAAATGTAAAAATTTGTCGGGTTTCCGTCGCTAAGTCGACGAACGTTAGCGACGAATTCTTTTTCGTCGCTTATTCGTTGCAAATGTTGGCGGCAAAATCTTTAAAATATTGGCGGGAACTTTAGCGACTAACTGGCGACGGATATATCCGTCGGAAAATACCTTTTAATTGGCGACGGTTTAGCGACTAATTTATTCCGTCGCTATTCCGTCGCTAGGTTCTGTGCCCTAACTTAAATTGAACCGACGGGGGGGAATTTTTCATTCCCCCCAAAACTCTCCCTCTCTCTCGCGGCTCTCTCTCTCTCGCACGCGGCTCTCTCTCTCTCTCTCTCGCGGCTCTCTCTCTCTCTCTACCAGGTATCTCTCTCTCTCTCTCTCTCTCTCTCTCTTTCTCTAATTTTGGGTTTTGGGGCCGGGAGGGGAGTGGGGGGGTCGGCTTCGCGGGGGGTGGAGAGGGCGGGGGGGTGGTGAATGGGGTCAGGGGGTCGGGGGGGTGTGGGGAATGGGGGCAGGGGGTGGGGGGTGGGGAATGAGGGTCGGGGGGGTCGGGGGGTCGGGGGGGTGGGGAATGGGGGCAGGGGGGTCGGGGGGTGGGGGGTGGAGAGGGCAGGGGGGTCGGGGGGGGGTCGGGAATGGGGGCAGGGGGGTCGGGGGGCGGGGGGGTGGGGGGTGGAGAGGGCAGGGGGGTCGGAGGGGTGGGGAATGGGGCAGGGGGGTCGGGGGGGGGTGGGTAATGGAGAGGGCAGGGGGTCGGGGGGGGGGGGTGTTGAATGGGGGCAGGGGGGTCGGGGTGGTGGGGAATGGGTTGCATTCCCCGATACGGATACGGTTTGGCATGTCCCGATCCTAAGAAATAATACTATTTCATTTAATTTAATTTCATTTAATTTCAAAACTACTAAGAAATAATACTTAAAACACTTAAAATTATGCCTAAATGTATAAATTATATGTTTTTAAATGTAAATAATTTATTAATAATTATTTGTTTTCCAATACCAAAAAAATCCGATACTTTGATCCGATACCGCCGATACTACCGATATCGCCGATACCAATACTAGATTGCTTAGACTTATATTGCAAGGTAACTAGATACAAGTTATGATACAATGTAAATGCAAGTATACATGTTAGCTAGATAGCTTAGACTTATATTGCAATCTCCTATTCACACGAGTATTGATATCGCCGATGCCAATACTCGTAGGAATATATAGTCCGATACCGATTCCGATACCGATACTTTGAACCTTGATTTAAATACATGTTGGTATAGTATCTTCACATATATGTTAAGAGTATATACATGATTAGCAAGGTAACTAGATACAAGTTATGATACAATGTAAATGCAAGTATACATGTTAGCTAGATAGCTTAGACTTATATTGCAATCTCCTATTCACACGAGTATTGATATCGCCGATGCCAATACTCGTAGGAATATATAGTCCGATACCGATTTCGATACCGATTCCGATACCGATACTTTGAACCTTGATTTAAATACGTGTTAGTATAGTGTCTTCACATATATGTTAAGAGTATATACATGATTAGCAAGGTAACTAGATACAAGTTATGATACAATATAAATGCAAGTATGCATGTTAGCTAGATAGCTTAGACTTATATTGCAATCTCCTATTCACACGAGTATTGATATCGCCGATGCCAATACTCGTAGGAATATATAGTCCGATACCGATTCCGATACCGATACTTTGAACCTTGATTTAAATACATGTTAGTATAGTGTCTTCACATATATGTTAAGAGTATATACATGATTAGCAAGGTAACTAGATACAAGTTATGATACAATGTAAATGCAAGTATACATGTTAGCTAGATAGCTTAGACTTATATTGCAATATCCTATTCACACGAGTATTGATATCGCCGATACCAATACTCGTAGGAATAGTCCGATACCGATATACATTGTAGAGCTCTGTTTTGCTATTCTGGACATGTTGTGACCTGTGCTGTTCTAAATAGGAGCCAGACACACTCCTGAGACGGGGGAGTATGTATAGTGATGTGGATTCTTACTAACTTATCATGTGAACCCATTTATGGGCCCTTTATTGAACCTTCTCATGTGCAACTTTCAGTCCATTCACAGTTCCCTATATTGTACTCTACATCACCTAGTTCACTTATATCTAACATCCTAACCCTAATCCAAATTTATGAGTATCGGTATCGGGCTATTCTTATGTTTAGTTTGTCTTACGATACAGATTTTCACATCCAAATTGAGGATGAGTCGTTATTTTGTTGATCGTACATGAATGTACAAACGGCAACACGAGAGTAGAATTGGTGTGAGTGACGATTTTCAGGCAGGCGTGGAAGTATTTCTTAATTATGCAATGAGCAAAGCTCAGTACATGGACGGTAACAAAATTAAGTGTCCATGTGTTAAATGTCACAATAGACGTTACGAAGAAGTGGTGACTGTGAGAGATCATTTGACCCGTAAGGGTTTCGTACGTAATTACGGCCTGTGGTCATCGCAAGGTGAACTATATTCGGAAAGACAGGCTGCGGAAGCTGCTACTTATGCTTTTGATGATAATGCTGCAACGGATGTCATCGAAGACCACGGATACTCTGTTGATTATGGAGATCTGCAGAACCTTGCACGAGATATGGTGTATGATGCGGCAGGGCCTAATTTTGATCCGGATGATCCTAATCCCGAGGCGAAGGAGTTCTATGACATGTTTCATGACGCAGATACTTCTCTATATCCTGGTTGTGAGACTCATTCCGCACTGTCAGTGACGATGCGGTTGTTGAACATAAAGTCTGATTTTAACTTGCCACAAGCTTGCTATAATCGGATCACAGAAGTAATCAAGGAGGTGTTACCGAAGGAATCAAAAGAGCTACCAAAAAACTTCTACAAGTCAAAGATGATGGTCCGACAACTGGAACTGGGGTACGAGAAGATAGATTGTTGTCGCAACGGATGCATGTTGTACTACAAAGAGAATTGCGTATCAGAAAGTTGCAGCTTCTGTAATACGGATCGTTACAAGCCAGTACAGGGAAAAGGAAAGTCGACTAGAAAATGACGTCCTTACAAGTATATGCATTACTTGTCGATCACGAAGCGCTTGCAGAGGATGTATATGTCTCTAAATACAGCAGAACACATGACGTGGCACAGCGAAGAACGCATAAAGGACGAAGGAGAATTGTCACATCCTTCGGATGGAGAGGCGTGGAAACATTTTGATTTGTGTCATCCAGATTTTGCTGCAGAGCCTAGAAATGTACGCCTGGCGCTATGTGCTGATGGCTTCGCCCCTTTCGGACAGTCGGGATCTCAGTACTCATGCTGGCCGGTCATTCTTACCCCTTACAATCTGCCACCATTGATGTGTATGAAGACTCCTTATATGTTTCTGACAGCTATCATACCCGGTCCTAAAAATCCGACGAAGAACATCGATATATATTTACAGCCGTTGGTGGATGAGCTGACACAGCTGTGGGAGATCGGCGTTACGACCTATGATATTTCCAGGAAACAGAACTTTCAGATGAGAGCTTCACTCATGTGGACAATCAATGATTTTCCAGCATACGGTATGCTGTCGGGATAGAGTACGCACGGCAACATGTCTTGTCCGATATGCATGGAAAATAGTAAGGCGTTCCGTCTTAGGCATGGAGGAAAAACTTCTTTCTTTGACTGTCACCGTCAATTTCTGCCCGCGACCCATCCTTGGAGAAAGAATAAGGACGCGTTCAGATATGGAAAACAAGAATTTTCTCAACCTCCTGCCAGATTTTCGGGATACGATATTTGGGAAGCTGTAAAGAAATTGCCCACCGCAATGGAAGATCCATCGAACCATCGTGTCGAGGGGTTCGGACAAAGCCATAACTGGACCAAACGGAATATCTTCTGGGACTTGCCTTATTGGAAAGATAATCTTATAAGGCATAATCTTGATGTCATGCTTATCGAAAAGAACGTGTTCGATAATGTCTTCAATACCGTCATGGATATTAAAGGAAAGACGAAGGACAATCCAAAAGCAAGACAAGACATAGCCGAGATATGCAAGCGTCCTCATCTGAACTTGATACAAAGGGGTGCTGGTGGACAATTAAGTAAGCCTATAGCGCCATACACATTGAGCAAGGAAGATAGATTAATAATCTGTAAGTGGATATCTAATTTAAGATTTCCCGACGGCTATGTTTCGAATTTGTCTAGATGCGTTGATCTCAATGAACGCAAGCTAACGGGAATGAAGAGTCACGACTGCCACGTGTTTATGGAAAGATTACTGCCCATTGCTTTGAGAGAGTTGTTGCCTTCTGCTGTATGGGTTCCGTTGGCCGAGCTGTCTACATTCTTCAGGGATATCTGTTCAACTAAGCTGACGGTGCAACATATGGTACAACTTGAGGAGAAGATTGTCTTAACAATCTGCAAGTTAGAGAAAATATTTCCACCGGGCTTTTTCGACAGCATGGAGCATCTACCGATTCATCTAGCATACGAAGCCCGTGTCGGTGCATCTGTTCATTATCGATGGATGTACCCCTTTGAAAGGTAAATAAAAATCGATATAATTTAAGTGAAATTTAAGTGGATTTTACAATTCATTGTTAATTCTCAAGATAATTTGTCTCTTTAGGTACCTACACCATCTAAATAAGAAAGTTGGCAACAAGGCTCATATAGAGGCTTCGATATGCGAATCATATCTTATCAAGGAGGTGTCAAATTTCTGCTCCATTTATTTCGATACTCATGTCGAGACAAATCAAAATAGACCTCAAAGGAATGAAGAAGACGTTGAGGATGGAGGTATATTCAATTTAAGGGGCAAGCCTATTGGGGCTAGTAAGAAACGGTGGTTGACCGACGATGAGTATGATACCGCTCACCGATATGTCTTGTTAAATTGTGACATACAAGAAGTGAGAGATTTGGAGAAGTAAGTGACTACGCCTCGTTATAATCTCTAATTTGGTGAATTAAGTGACTACACTTATTTTTATTCTCTCTAACAGTGTATTTAGAGGTGAAGTCAAAATGAGGACACCATATATTACAGATGAGGGACTTCAAAGAGAGGTTGATTGTACCTTTCCGTCCTGGTTTCGTAAATACGTAAGTAACTGAGATAATATGTTATGCGGCTACCATTAAAATATATGCAGCTAAAATATTTAAATTATCAATACATGTTTACAGGTTTTATTGCCTGAAACAACACTCATAAATGAGAGCATTCGTTATTTGGCATTGGGACCGAAGAAGCATGCAAAGACTTTGTCAGGCTATGTCGTTAATGGCTTCAAGTTTAAGTCAACTCAGCATGCTATAAATGCCGAATTTCTCAATGACGGCTTCGATACCAAGAATTCTGGTGTTTGCATAAGAGGCACCATCTATGACGACGAGCCGGACTTTGACTATTATGGAGTGCTTCGGAAGATTGTAGATTTACAATATAGTGCCCCATATGATATGCATATTGTGATGTTCAAATGTGAGTGGTTCGATACGAGACCAAATATCGGTTGGAGAATCGATAAACAATTTGGATTCGTCGATATAAATCATCGCAGGAGGTATAGAGGGTCCGACACGTTTGCGATAGCAAGTCAGGCTGTTCAAGTCTACTATACAAGCTACCCAAGGCGTCGTAGAGATCGATTTGACTGGTGGGCAGTATGCAAGATTAAATCTAGAAATACATTCAACGTTGGAGACCCAGCATACCAAGAGGACCAGATCGAGAAGCCCCAATACATGGGACAACAGTCGGATACCATGGACGTGGAAGATGTCGATATACCTCATGCTGAGGAAAATAGAGGGGAGGAAGAGGTTGATATACAAGACTTAGCTGTCAACCAGGGGAGAAAGAGGCGTCTTGTCCCAAGTATTGAGCCTGAAGAAGAAGAAGAAGAAGAAGAAGAAGAAGAAGAAGAAGAAGAAGAAGAGGATGAGGATGAGGATGAGGATGATGATACAGATGAAGTCGACGATGCGGATGATGATATAGATGAAGTCGACGATGAAAATGAGGATGAGAACGATGACGATGACGATGAGGACGAGGACGATAACGATGATTAGATTAAATATCGGTATATATTAGAGGCACTTACAACTAACTTAGTGAATTCAGTTTAGACGAACACATTCTTATTTCAGTTTATGTTTTTGTCGTTCGATCATCTACTTATTGTATGATTTTCTTTTTACAGATGGCACTCTTAGTTCTCATTGTCTTGACGGCACTCGCCGTCCTGCTGCTGGTATATATATTTTAGTTCAGTTTTATATTCATTTATACTTCTATATTGTTAATTATATTTATGTGTTCTATTTACAGGTCATGGTCACTACCACTCGTGCTGCTGGTAGCGGCAGTGGCCATGGCCGTGGTGGTGCTGGTGGTGGCGGTACTGGCCGTGGTGGGCGTGGTGGTAGCGGCACTGGCCGTGGACGTGGTGGTAGCGGTCGTGGTGGTAGCGGTCGTGGTCGCCTTCCACATTCCCCGGATATAGAGTCCTCCGATCCCGACCTGGAGAGCCCGGCCACAGACTCTTCCCGCCGTCGATCTATCTCTGCGCTACCTTCATCTTCATCGAGGCCTGAGACTCCATCCGCTAGCGGATCCGTTCCGCCCCCGGATGCACCAGCGGGTACACCATTAGTTACTGCAGGGTGGGCTCCGGAGTACCCCCGGATTCAGCTTCATCCTGCTACCGGTGAGTACATCCGCGGACCCGCGGATCCTCCGACGCCTCCAGAGAGGCCGATAGGCGAGAACCGACGAGAGCTATGGCCCGCGGGTGATACGTAAGTAAATTTAAGTTAATTTATTAAATTTGTTTCATTTATTCAAGTTAATAATCCAGTCTTTGCTTCTTTGTAGGTTTTTCCCGTATGATGCTGCCCGGATACTCGGGCAAATTATCCGGGAAAACTACCATGGCCCCTACCTCAATTTTTCTGAGGTGCCTCAAAACATGCAGTACGTCTGGCTCGAGGAGATAAAGGTATATATATATCTTTTGTTTAATTATTAATTATTCTTTAATCCACTAATTTTTTAATTACGTGATAATTTAATTTGTATGTCAGACGACGTTCTGGTGGCCCCCCCATCGCGAGGAGTTGATTCGCAAGGCCTACAAAGCCGCCGCCGGGAAGAAGATACGGGATGCGGTGTACGACGTTCGTACGGTGCATTCGAGGAAGAAGTGGCTCCGGGAGGAGTACTACGAACAGATATTGGATAAGATGAATACTGCTCAGTACAGGGAGAAATCAGAGAAAGCGAAGGCGAGCAGACAGGCCGCTGGTCTGCATACGGGAGGTTCAAAGCCCCACGCAGCGACGCGTACAGATTTGGTGAGATACCGCAAATTCATTTCACTATTAAATTCGGTACTATTAATATACGTAGTTAATTAAATTCGACGTATATTTCGTATGCAGGCACAACGGGCGGTAAAGGAGGGGAGAGAGCCGGAGTCGGTCACCACCTACGATGTATTCCTGCATACACACAAGAGGCGGGCAGACGGGAGCTTCGTCGACGCGAGGGCCCAGGCGACTGATGTAAGTAATTACGTTTATGAGATTTATATTAGAAATATAATTATTGTTAACTTAATTAGGTGAACGTAGGATTCAAATTATAACTTAGGAAAATATAGGATTTAGATTATAACTTAGAAAAACTTATAGTATAAACACATTCATTGGATAGGCTGCATATCGTGAGGCCCTTAGTCAGATTGAGCCCCCTGTCGAGGTTGTCGGCGAAACGACGTCCACCCAGACGCCCTCTTCTATGGCCGCTCGCTACGACGACGTGTTCGTAGAGTCTGTCGGCGGCTTTAATAAAGGGCGCGTCTACGGCGTAGGTTCCATGGCGGCGTCGTTGCAGGGCGCGACTCCGAGATATCCACCGCCCCCGCCTCCTCCCGCGCCCCCGTCGGACGATATGAGGGCGCAGCTTGCGACTCTCACCTCCGATATATCGGAAATGCGGAGTCTAATGTCGGATGTGCTGGAGCGCCTTCCGCGTCCTTCTTCTGCTCCCGGTCCAGATCCGTCTGCTCCCGGTACGTCTAGTGCGGTTGCCGGTCCTTCCGACCCTGGACGTTATTCATTTGACCGTTCTGCCGAGGTCCGCCTGGTACCGGATACTGCGCTCATTGGGCTCATGGACTTGATGTCGCCAGAGCAGCTCCGCACGCTTCCAGAGCATGTGTTGTCCTAGGTGCCGGCGTACATGGTGGAAGAGTACATCCGCAGAGCCGAGGCGGCGCCGAGACGACGACGCGATCCATCTCAATGATATTTGTACTGTTTTTGGATATTTGTACTGTTTTTGGATTTTGAATTCTGGATATTTTGGAAGCGTACATGAATGTTTGGATATTATGAATTTGTGTATTTGTGTTTGGATATTTGTACATAGATGTTTTGATATTTCTGTTTGATATTGGATATTATGAATTTAGATATTTGGATATTTGTTGATAGTACATGGATGTTTGGATATTGGATATTATGAATATGTGTAATATTTACGAAAAGGAAATAGAATGTTTCTGTAATTTTTTTTAATTAATGTTGCATTTAGCGACGGACTAGCGACTAACTAGCGACGGATATATCATTTAGCGACCGATGAGCGACTAACTAGCGACGGCAAATCCGTCGCTAACTGGGTTATATAAATATTTGCAGTTACCGACGGACGAGCGACGGAATATCCGTCGCTAACTGGGTGATATAAATATTTTGCAGTTAGCGACCACCAAGCGACTACCTAGCGACGGCGAATCCGTCGCTAACTGGTTGAAATAAATTTGCAGGTAGCGACGAGCTAGCGACGAACTAGCGACGGAACTTCCGTCGCTAACTGGAATATTAGCGACGGAATATCGACTACCTAGCGACGGCAAATCCGTCGACATGGTTCTGGAAATATGGTAGGTTTCCAGAGACTTAGCGACGGATAGTGGGTCGCTAATCCGTCGCTAATCTGTCGAGGATGACGACGGACTAGCGACGGCTTAGCGACCCATTATCCGTCGACATGGTTCTGGAAATATGGAAGCTTTCCAGAACCAGGCCGACGCCCTACCCGTCGCGAATCCGTCGCTATAACGTCGAGGTTAACGACGGAATGGCGACGGAATAGCGACTGATTTTGCGTATCAGGAACCTCTCTGATACGCTTTTACCGACCTATTTACGACGGCTTAGCGACGGATATTTTAATATTATATGGCATGTAAACCGACGGGAACAAGTCGCTAATCCGTCGCTAAACCATTGAAAGGCAACCGTCGGTAATCAGTCGCTAGTCCGTCGGTTAATCATTTGTCCGACGGCTTAGCGACGGACAAATTTTAGCGACGACGTATTTCCCGACGGCCATTTTCATCAAATATCCGTCGCTATTCCGTCGGTAATTTATGTTACCGACGGATGAGCGACGGATGTGGCCGTCGCTAAAGTTGGTTATTTTGGTAGTGAGAACGTGGAGGAGGCTTGCTACGACGAATGTCAATAACAAGTGGCTCAGAAGAGGTGAGCTCCCTTTTATCCTTGTTACGAGATAAATCAATAACAAGTGGCTCAGAAGAGGTGAGCTGCCTTTTATCTTTGTTACGACGTAGGTCGATAACAAGTGGCTCAGAAGAGGTGAGCTCCCTTTGATCTTGACCACCATCGGTTGGTTGCTTCGGGACTGGCAAGTGAATAGCTAGTGGTTTGGAGGACTGAGGATGAGAAACACGCCCTTTAACAGGTATGATGAGGGTGTCATTGGGCCATGCTTCTTGGTCTTCTTCAGTATCTAAAGCCAGTACTACCTTCATGAATTCATCTTTATACATGCGAGCATCGTTATAATATGCTTCGACACCTTTGAAAGGGTAGAGATCTGCAATCTCTTTTTGAACCTCTCCATTGTCATCAACGTACTTGAAACATTGATGGAGAGTTGAAGGAACAATGTTGTGTTCATGAAGGAATGGTCTCCCTAAAAGAGCATTGTAAGAGCAACCATGGTTATCTATAATATAGAAGGTCACCTTCGTGCGGAGATTGCCTATTTGGAGTTTTAGGCGAATCTTGCCCAGAGGCTCACTTCTTCCCTGGTTGAACCCCAAGATGGTGGTGATTGTGCTAGAAAGACTATATACTGGGATCTTCAGTGCGTCTAGTATTGTCTTCGGCATGATGCTGAGTGCTGACCCGGGATCTATCAGAATACGATCGACCTTCATCGTGTCGATGTATCCTGTATAGTATAGAGGACGGTCATGCCTATTGTCTTCCATCAGCATATCATCCTGTGTGAAGGTAATATTTGTAATTAACTCCAACACACTGTAACAGTGGAGGCAAGAGACAGGCTCTGATTCGGGCTTCTTTAGAAAAGTTAAGCAGGTTTCCGCCTGCATGAGAGCTTCACTCAGGGTTTCTCGAGTCTCTTTGGAGAGGCATAAGAGCTCAAAGATCGACAGCCTAGCCGGTGTATTAGCTAGTTGAGCCAAAATATCAAAATTGTATGGTTTCTCAAGTCCAGAAGAGGATGACTTCTTCAAAGGCTTGTCAAAGCGGACTTGTTGTTTGCCTTTGTCGGCTGCTGTCGGCTTAGAAGGAATAGGTTCTAAAACCGGTGAAGACACAGCAGGGATGCCCTCATTAGAAGCAGGTTGCACTGGAGCGGTCTCAGAAGAAGAAGCGGGGTTTTCTTGAGTTTCGGGAAATTCCCGTAGATAGGCTTTTCCTGACCTGGTACCCAGCAGGATTTCCTCTTCAACTATGGGGTCAGAAGACACCATATTGCAGATCTTTGTTCTGTCCTTGGAGCGGTCTTTTTGCTTAGAAGGAGCTTCGAAGTCTGCAACAAGGTCCGGGTGGATCCACATAATCTTGCCGTTATCAAGAGATAGGGGAACGAGACCTTTACTCCGTGGAGGAGGGAGATTCTCGATCTCAAAGGTGGCCTTGGGAATAGGGATGACACCATACTGTACCATCTGTGGAGGAAAGTTATCGAATTGTACTGAGACCATGTTCGCAGTAACAGTCTTCTCATCTTGTTGATGAGTGACAACACCAACATTGACTAACTCTTGAATCTTGCCTTTGAGCACATAACATGCTCGAGTGGGATGCCCAATGAACCTGTGATAAATACAATATTTGGGATAATCAGTCTTACCGACCTCGTCAGGCTTCTTCGGGTCTGGGAGTTGGAGCTTATTGCTTTTGATCAAACAATCGAAGATGCTCACGGTGTCGTTCTCGTCAAAGGAGTTCTCTACCTTCGGATGAGTTTCCCTGGGTGGAGGGGCAGAAGGAGTAGAAGTAGACGTAGGTGGAGCTACGTTGACAGCTAGAGATTCTTTTTTCTTCAAATTGATGTTAAAAGTTTCTTTACCCTTGCGGTTGTTCTGGCGATTACCGCTACTAGCTGTCGGGTGTTCATCCCGGTCTGGGTTAGACATGTGTACCCCCAACTGCTTGAACTTGTCAGCACTAACTTCAGCTGCTTTAGCATTGACAATGAATGATGGCCAGTCTTGAAATTGAGTTGACCCCGTCCACATGCTGATGATAGGCAAAAGATTTGCCTTGTAGGTATCTATAGTGACAGCGGCCGGAGTTCCAGGAGGCATCTTTAATGCTTCTCGGCAGAATCTTTCAATGAAACTCTCAGCAGTTTTATTATGTCTTTGTTTGATCTTATTGAGGGCCGACATGTTTATGTCGTTGATTCCCTCGTAGAATCGCTCCAAGAAGATTTGTTTCAAACCCGAAAAAGAGGTGATATAGCCATCAGGCAAGCTCCTGTACCAATCGTATGCTACACCGGCTAAATAGCCGACGAATACCCTGATAGGAAGAGCGTCATTTGGCTGAAGTTGAACAGTCATTACTTTAAAGTGGTTAATGAACTGACTCGGAGAAGTGCTACCGTCAAACAACAAAATTATAGGGATTTTGTATTTAGGAGGGAATGGAACTTCCTTCCATTCAACCGGATAAGGTTGTTTGATCCCCAATCTTTGTAAATTGTCCTTCTCTTTAAAAGCTTCAAATTGAGTGCGTAAGAGTTTGACAGCTTCATTAGCATCCTCCAATGATGAAGAAGGAGCAGGCTGAGTGTTAGGAGGAGGAACAACATGGTAAGTGCTACCTCCAGCTCCTGACTGACTGGGTGTGGGTTGAATTTGTACATGGGGTATTTGAGGAGATACTACCCCCAGACCTGCATTGACAGGTACCGACGATGCTATAATCTCAGGGTTTGCAGCAGGTGCAGTCGGTGGTACTGTATGTAGGGCCACGATGATAGAATGCATTCTTGCAACCATTTCAGCCATGGTCTTCAGCTTATCCTCCAGTGCAGCTATTTGTTGTTCTTGATTTGCTGAACTAGAAGCGTCTGGGTCTTCAGTGACAACATAAGCTGTCACTTCTCTAGGAACAGTAGAAGACACTGTCTGTTCAAAACTTTTGCAGTATGCATCATAATCAGAGAAGGAATCATCTCCTGAATAAGAAATAGGGAGATGACCAGAGGGATCTTGGAGAAGATTCCCATACCCCATTGTGTCTCGACTTCGGGATCGGGTGTATCGAAATACTCTTTCAGAAGATTCTTGGAGTAAATCTAAGTACCGCTGGCTGGACCTGCGAGGCTTACCGTGTTTAGAGCACTTTCTACCCCCAGTGTCTCGAGAAGCCATGTTAACGAAAGCATACAACACTTCGTCCTCGTCTTCTGACATTGGTTCAGAATTTGCAAAATTCAGACGATCGAAAATAGATCGTTTTATTGTCTGGCAACAGCACTTGATGACAACCTTGTGATTACAATAATGTTCAAGTGGTTGAACTGGAGGTGTTGAGATGTTGCCCCGTTTTTGCTTGAGGTGCTCTCGGAGGTCAGAAATAATGACGGGACGAGAAGAAGTCTGAGGGATATATTCTTTGACCACATTCGGAACATGGTTTCGGTTCTTCAGATGTTTTGTCCCGTGAGTATATAGAGAAGTACTCACTTCATTAGCATAGGTGTCAGGATTTTTCATCATGGAAATTCGCCTCTGATGCAGGTTGATCTTCGGCATTGGCTGCTTGCGTTTCATAGAAGCTGGTCTATTAAGATAAGTCCGTAGATCAGCAAATTCACCCCCAGGGGTTTCTGTCTGAGACACCAGTAATTTTCCCTATTTTGAGCGGGATATCCGGAGAGTTGGGAGATCTTGGAGTTCTGCTACCGGAGTAGGCAGAATACCTCTTTGATTGGTGCCGAGGCACGTTCAGATGGATCTTCTACGGTAAAAACCGGAGAAGACTGAGAAAAGACCAAAGGACCTTTTCCTTTGTTTTGTGAAGAAGGGTTGGCTAAAAAGCATTTCCCTCTATTATCTTCCAAGTCGTGGAACGAGGAAGTTCGAGAAAAGACCAACGGGCCTTTTCCTTTGTTCTGAGGAGGAGGAGGAACAGTCAACAGACTACCTCCAGTGGATTACGCTGGAGCAGTGCTTGGAAAGAGGAGCAGAGTTTTTCCCCTTGCTGTGAGAAGAAGGAAGATTAGCCAAAGGACTATCCCTATTAGACTGCACTGGAACAGCTTGTGCAGAGGTTGAAGTGGCAATAGGCACATTGGCTGATTGCGCTTGGAAAGCTTTGACAGATGGCCTTTTGGCCACAGAAACTGTAGTTTGCGCAGCAGGAGTCCTGGCTTCAGAATGTTTAAGTTGCACTCTGGTTGCAGGAATAGTGGATTGCACAGGAGGGAAGGAGGTCGCCAACTGTGCCAGGAGGAGAGGAGTCTTGTACTTTGCCAGAGTAGCATAGGAAGTGGGTTATGCTGTGGCAGAAAGAGCAGTGTGTTGTGCAAGGGCAGAAGTTGCTACTGGTTCCTTGGCAGCAGAGACAGCAGATTGCGCAGATGATTGCGTAGAGGACTGCACAGAGGACTTTGGAGTCCACACTGAACGGACCTTGCTCTTGGCAGAGGTTGCAGTACGACGAGTAGCCCCAGAGTTGATCATCGCCTCGTAGGCAGTCTGGTTGACCTTCACAACCAGCATCTTCTGCATCTTTCCGCTAAACACAACGTCACATTGAGTTGTCACTTCCTCGTCGGAGGAGAAAGTCGTCCCCAGCAGAGTCGCCATTTTGTTTGCAAAAATAAAAGTCTTTTATTTCATAAACTTTGTAAGAAGATTACAATTGAATTCTGGGAAAGTACAACTATAGGAATCCGATCTGAAGACGATCGCTTTATCCCTTGGATGATGTGAACTTTGAAGGCGATATCCTCTGAAGAATGCAGCAGCACTTAAACAAGAACTTCTGATGATAATAATGATCTGATCCCCTTAATGAAGGACTTGAAACTCTATTTCTAGAGTTCTAGAAATAACTAATTTGTAGTTATTCTGGATTGCGCATAATAAACTGTGCTAGCAACAAATTTCGCAAACAACGAACTGCGCTGGCAGTTACTCGATCGTGGGCCAACTGTATTAGACGCGTGACATTATTTGATTAAAATGCGCATGGTCGTGTACAGGCGGTTGCCACGTGGCGAGCAATTGATGGCATGTAAACCATATAATAAATGTCAGTTATCTTGATGGATTGTTCCACTTGAAAAGCGCTAGCATCAGACTGTGCTGAGACTCGGGCTTGGTCAAACTGTGCAGAAGTTGAGCTGTCACACTGTGCTGGCTGTACAGCTGTCCTCGAGCGCTGTGCTGCACAAGAAACGAAAGGACTCCTCGTTTATCGGGCTGTCAGCTGTTAGAAGATCGGATTTTTGTCAGGTAATGATGGCATTGCCACGTCAGCATAGCGCGCTTGAGTGGTAGCGCAGTTCAGCTTGCGCGTTTGGATAGTAGCGCAATCTGTCTCCTGCGCAGTCCATTTGAAGAGTGCGCAATTTAATTTCCTCTGCTTATTTGATAAATACAACTTGATTTTAGGACCTACAGTGCCTTATAAAACTTACCATGTTCTTCCCTGTCAATTGTCATTATTTACATACCAAGTACAATATTACGTGTGATTGGCCACTGGCATGATAAGCCATCCTGGACTATAGCTTTGTTAGCCGAGGCCCTTGCAGCGCAAGTAGCGAGCCCCGCTGCAAGTCCCCGCTTAACCCGTGCTGTCATCCAGCACAGCTATACCGTATTTCCTCCTAGGCCGAGTCGGTCCCGTGGCCCCGGGTTGTCGTTCGAGGAAACTCTTCCTTGTCGACAAGTTGTCCAATGACCGAGTTAAGACATTATTTAGTTGTTAAGGTATTGCCTACATTCACTTTAAAACTTGACCATTTTACCGTGCTCGTGCCTCTGTATTCATTCTTTCATCCGCACAACACTATCGATTTACCTAAGAAGGGGTCGAGAAGAGAAGGGTCAGCCACTCACCTTGAGTTTGCTTCGACGGGAGAACTTATTGGCCGCACTAGACGTCGTCTACGTGATTACCTGAAATCGCACAAGCAACCGATTAGAACACTGCATTATTCAAGAAGTTCGATAGGAAATGCGAGTTCGAAATGCAAGCCATGAAAACTATCGAAAACATTCGCGAAAACTGTCACCCCCACTTTTCACAAATAGGGGTAAAACGGTCATTTTTGTTTTTTTTGGGAATTTTAGAAATTTTTATTTAATTTTATTGTTATTTGGGAATTTTTAGAGTTGGGTTCAAATTTCAACTCATTCCGACTTGTATCGGAGACCCGGGGATAGCTTAGACTCTGATCGGGACCCAATTTTAAGTTAGACAAGGCCCATAAAATCTCACAAATTAGTCTGGTACCTTTAGACAATTTTTTCGTGACTTAATCGGCCAATTCGTAGATTTTAACTTGGCCGTTCCGACCCCGAAAAATTTCTAAGTCAAAATTTGGCCTAAAAGAGGCTTGGAGGACATTTTTGACATTAGCCAAATGTCCCCAAACCCCTATTCATGGCCGGCCACATATGGAGGTCCATCCCTACTTCATTTACTTCTTCTCCACTCAAGTTCTTCCCCAAAATTGATTTCCCCCAAAATCTAGACCTAGAAATTGAGATTTGATATCTCAATCTTCCCTTTCTCCCCAAATTTCTTCCATAGAACCTCTCTATACCATCAAGGGAGGGTGCTACCTAAGTTTGGAAGAGAAGTGCAAGGTGGAAGTGTCCATTCATCGAGAATCTTCGAATCAGAGAGAGTTTTATTAGGATTTACTTCTAATTGGTAATTACCTATTCTCTAAATCAATTCCTATGAAATTTTATTGATTTTGGAACCCATAGGAACCATCCCATGGTTGTGTCCCTTGTGTAGAGATTTGAGGCCTATGGGTGACTCCTAGGAGGATTAGGATTAGTGTTTGTGTCCTTGTGTTTGTGTATCTATGTATATATATATATATATATTTATATATTTATATATTTATGTAAGTGTGTGTCCAATTATATATATATATATATATATATATATATATATATATATATATATATATATATGTGTGTCTGTGTGTGTCCATATATATATATATACATATGTGTGTGTCCATGTGTGTGAGTGTGTGTGTGCCCATATATATGTATATAGATATATATATATATATATTTATATGTGTGTGTGAGTGTCTATATATATGTATATATATATATATATATATATATATATATATATATATATATATATATATATAGGTAGATGTGTATTGTGTGTGTGTAGATATGTATGTGTGAGTGTGTGTATCTATATATATATGTAGATGTGTGTGTGTGTGTGTGTGTGTGCGTGTGTGTGTGTGTGTGTGTGTGTGTGTGTGTGTGTGTGTGTGTGTGTGTGTGTGTGTCTATATTTATAGGTATATATATATATGAATGTGTGTCTATATATATATAGATATGTTTGTGTGTGAAGAGAGTTTTAGAGAGTGAGATTGAGAGATTAGAGAGGAAGAATGAGAGGGTGAGAGAGGGGAAAAGAAAGGAAGGCATTACCAACAGCCGCAGCTGCTGTGGGGGGGAGAGGGGGAAATGGAGCTGCTGCCCCCCCCCCCCCACAAACCAACAGCAGTAGCAGCTGCTATAGCTGCAGCAGCAGCAGTAATACCAGCAGCAGCAGTAGCACAAAAGACCCCCCAGCCTATATACCCCATATATATATACACTTATATACCTATATATATATATATATATATATATATATATATATATATATATATATATACGTATATATACCCATATATATACATATATACTCCCTATATACTCCCAAAATAATCCCCCATCCTATAGTGTGTGTGTAGAGTGAGTTTAGAGAGAGTTAGTGAGTGAGTCGGAATTTGGTGAAAGGGGGAAATTGAGTTCCGAGTGTCGGAACGCGTCCAAAATTGGATGAGACTTAGATAATGTGAATTAGATTTTGTGGGTAGACTCCCGAGTTGAAATCGGGGTTTCGTGTGGGAGTAGGAGGATGGTATCGCACGATATCATTGAGTATCTCGCGATACTCAAGATAATCGATAAATCGACAACATGAGTCGTAAGATGGACTGGATGTCCACTCTACCTAGGAAGCTTGGTAGGTAATGATAGTGTAGGCTAGTATCCTACTACCATAGGAAGCCGGGAGTGAAACTCCTAAGGTAAAGCTACTTGGCCTTAGTATTAGAGTAGACGGATAAATGGGTTAAGTAGGAATAATGCTCAATTCTCAACATTTGAGTTTAATACTTTAAGATATAGTTAAAATTAGGTTATTATGGTTGGTAATGGTTAGGAATAGTGGACTTGGACTAGCTTTGACCTTGGTTGACCACGGTTGACTATTTTGACCAAAAGTCAATCGAAGCCTAAAATAGCCTAGAACTTGACCAAACTTGACCAGTTGACCCAAAATCAACTGTTAGTCAACGTTAGTCAAGTTTGACCTAAAGTTGACCTAGGGTTGACCAGAGTTGACCAGTTGACCAAAAGTCAACTGTAAGTCAACAGTTGATTTAAATCGACCTAGATTAATTCCGTTTGACTTGCATTGACCCAGTTTGACCTGGTTAGGCCTAATATGACCTAGATTGACCCTGTGCAATCTAGTTTGACCTAGTTTGACGTGTCTTGATCTAGTTTGACTCAGTATGACTTAATTTTACTTCCAAACCATTATATTGATACATTATTCCATCTATAGGTCCTCGAGGTACTGTTCCTGGACTCAGTCGATCTATCCATCACATTACAGGCGAGTACATTCTCTGACACTTTTCCAATTTACGATGATTGTTATAATTTATGTAATTAGTATAGATATGCTTGTTCTCGACACATTGGTCACACGGATTGGTATTCATGGATCCCGACATGAGATGTTATTCCTCGTTATCTTGGTATATCTTGTGCAAGCCCCCTTGTAGTTCTTGTGCAGTATATGGACACCGATTCTCGAGGAGACTTGCTCCCTTCTCACAGAATCCCGTGTCGTAACGTGTCTTGTTTGGATCCACTCTACCAGTCGGGGGCGGGGGAATATTAGTGTAGATATGTGGTCAAGCCTATTGTGCGCCTATTGTGCATAGATTGATTGTGAGTGTTGAACATACACCCCACGTATGGTTAGCCAGGCCTGTTACTATTGTACAATGTCCCAAGCCGGCCACATATTGTAGCTAGTACCCACACACCTAGATAGATAATTCTTGATTCTTGTACATGCCATGATCAGTTTTACTTGTCTTGTTCTAGCTCTAGATTTACAGCTTACCTTATCATGATACTCACATGTACATTTCATGATTTCTTGTATATACTCTCTATTTACAGTCTTATAGCTTTTGTCATATCTTATGAACTATTGTTAGTTGATTGTACTCGTTCCATCCTGACTGGATATGTTGACAAAGTATTACAGATGATGATGAGGAGGATTACAGTACCTACTACGGTCCGGATGACGTAGTGGACTTAGACTTGGTGTCCTTGGTTCATCAGGGCTTAGCTCTGCCTAACGTGACTTTACCTATTACTTAGTTAGAGTTGTTTGTACTGGACCTTGTCTCCAGCTTGATACTTATGCATATGTTATTATATTTTAGGATTGTATAACTATATTACTTGTCTCTCTCTCGTTGTTGAGCTGGATTTTGGACTTGTGATTATATCTATCTAGTCTTCGTGTCATAATTTTCTTCCTTCTAGACTGTGATTGAGTTTATCAGTATTTTATATTATATACCTCCGTACGGAGATGACAGGTTATTATATACTGTTTTTGGCTAGTAGACCTACAGCGTTCTACGTCGTTTTTACAGTGTAGGCTGGGCGTTGTCACGCACTTGTGCCCCTACCTAGGGTGCGGGTCGAGACACATTTTTAGTGGTGGCCCATGCAGGTCGAAAGTCGTAATTAGTACGATGTCGTAGTGGCGCTCGACTTAGAGTGCTGTTACGAGCCTGCAGTACGCATCTAGGATAGGCTATAGGCTAAGTTACTCAATCACAAAATAGGAAAACTTCCACTTGCTGATCTTTTAACTGTCCTTTGATATTGATTCTTGCATTCTAACTGTCCTCCTTGATATAAAATTTCATGTGCCATATTGATTTCTTTATTTTATTCTATCTTCAGGATGGTGCAGACCAGGTCCCAGCATCCTGAGTCCGCGGACGCGGAGAGGACTGTTATGACTCACGGACCTGATCTAGACACTCCTGTTGTAGTCGGGGTGTCGGCCGCAGCTCTTGGGGGCGCTCCTCCGCCAGTTACGAGGGCTGACCCCAGGGTTGCTATGACTATTCCGACCGCAGTACCAGTGGTTGATACGGGCGCTCTTCCTCCTCCTGCGCAGCGGATTCCTCCGCCAGTTGCAGACGTACTTTCACCTCCACCTCCTCTGTCTACAGATATTGGGCAGATGCTTACTTTCCTCCAGCAGATGCTGGAGACTCAGAGAGCCCAGGCCGAGGCTCAGTAGAGGCAGACAGACGCGATACGTCAGGGTATGGAGGATGCCCATCAGTTGGCCCTTGCAACGGTGGAGCAGAGGGCTCCGCATCATGGGACGCATACGAGGTACGAAGATATCCAGGACTTCAAGAAGCTCGGGCCCCGTGACTTTAGCGGGACCGAGGGTGTGGTCTATGCAGGTGATTGGCTCGAGGATATCGAGCGGCAGATGAGGGCCTCCCGCCTCGCAGACGACCTGAAGGTCGAGGCGGTAGGTTTGCAGTTGCTAGACATTGCACGCACCTGGTTCAGGAACGAGCCAGCCCTAGCTGGAGAGGGCCATACTTGGGCAGAGTTTAAGCTTCTCTTCAAGGAGAAGTTTTTTTCCCCTACGGACAAGATCGCCCTGGTGCGGCAGTTCTAGGATCTGTAGCAGGGCAGTTTATCTGTGGAGGAGTACGCCGCAGAGTTCGGCCGTCTGAGCCGATACGCGGAGTACATGGTTCGAGACCCAGAGATCAGGACGATCTGTTTCAGGGAGGGGCTGACTTGGGATATCAAGATCCTCATTCTCTCCTTCTATGAGACTTATACCTAGATCTACGCGGAGGCCCGCAAGGTAGAGCGAGAGTGGGGCTTGAAGCCCAAGAGGGAGCGTGATCTTTTCTCGGGGGCTACTAGCAGCGCGGGGGCTGCTAAGCGTCCTCAGCTTCAGCACTGTTCTTTCCAGCATCACCAGCCGCACGTTCAGGCCAGAGCACCGGTCCAGCAGGTGCAGCACACTCAGCCGAGGCAGGCACAGCACGTGGCTTTTTGCAACTTCTGCTAGAAGCCTGGTTACACTTTTAAGGTTTGCCGGAAGAGGCTAGGAGTGTGTCTCTTTTGCGGTGGCACAGGCCATCAGTTGAGGGAGTGTCCAGTGAACCCTCGTGTTACTGGTACAGCTCAGAGGGCGCCAGCGAGAGTACCTGCCGTGCAGCCGAGGGGTCCACTTCCGACCTAGCAGCAGCGGTTTGCACAGCACCACCAGCAATGGGGTGTTCAGGGCAGGGCTTTTTCTCTTGCAGCCGAGGAGATCGAGCCAGTCACAGATGTTGCTGCAGGTTCGGTTCTTCTTGATTCTTTTTCTGCCTTAGCATTGTTTGTTCAGGTGCTACGCACAGTTTTGTGTCAGTTTCTTTTGCACTTAGGCACAACATTATTGTTGAATATCTGGATAGGACTTGCAAGATTGTGACCGGGAGAGGTATTATTAAGTTAATAATATTTGCAAGGGGTGGAGAGTTACTCTGGGAGGCCGGGATTTGAGCGCGTGCTTGCTCGTAATGCCACTTTCGAGGTACGATATAGTACTCGGGATGGACTGGTTGAGCAGGCACCATGCTAGCATAGATTATAGAGCAGGCAGAGTATTGTTTAGTCTGCCAGGAGAGCCAGAGTTTCAGTTTGTCAGAGGAGCAGCGGAGCCGGGAGATGGATTCTTTGGAGCCTTGTTGGCGGGGCAGGAGTTATCGCATCCATTCATTACAGATTTCTTAGATATCTTTCCCGAAGAATTACCGGGGATGCCATCGGACAGAGATGTTGAGTTCACAATAGACTTGATGCCCGGTGCTGAGCCTATTTCTCAGCATATCTATCGGATCAACAACATCGAGTTGGCGGAGCTGAAGAAGCAAGTCGACGAGCTGCAGGACAAGGGCTTCATCAGATCCAGTTCTTCGCCTTGGAGCGCGCCAGTCTTGTTTGTCCCAAAGAAGGACGGTACGATACGGATGTGTATCAACTACCGAGCGCTCAACAATCTCACTATCAAGAACAGGTATCCTTTGCCCAGGATTGATGACTTGTTTGATCAGTTGAGCGGCGCGAGGGTGTTCTCAAAGATAGACTTGCGATCGGGGTACCATCAGATGAGAGTGAAGGGAGATGACATTCCGAAGACTGCTTTTCGTACCTGCTATGGCCAGTATGAGTTTACCGTCATGCCGTTTGGGTTGACTAACGCCCCGACGGTATTCATAAACTTGATGAATAAGGTATTCCATCGATACCTTGACAAGTTCGTGGTGGTCTTCATTGATGACATTCTCATCTATTCGAAGACGCCTGAGGAGCACGAGGAGCATCTGCGGGTAGTGCTGGAGACTCTGAGGAGGGAGCAGCTGTATGGGAAGCTGTCGAAGTGCGAGTTCTTCTTGGATCGAGTGGAGTTCCTGGGCTATGTTGTATCCGGTGATGGGATTTCAGTGGATCAGAGAAAGATTGCGGCGGTAGAGTCTTGGTCGACATCCGGTTCAGTTGCCGAGATTCGGAGCTTCCTGGATTTGGCAGGCTACTATAGGAAGTTTATCACTCTCCGATCCTGATATACGTAATCTTCATGAATTCTGTGGACGGTATCTGTATTTAGCATGTGCATAAATTTTGTCTAATTATTTATTAATGATGGCGTGTAGCCTTTTTAGCCTTATCATTAGTGGAAGTGGTTAGGGATTAGGGTTTTCTTAAACCAACCCAAACCTATTTAATATCTCTTCCTCACTCTCTCTCTTCATTCACTCCTCCATTTACTTTTCTCAACTACCACTCCACAGGCAAGTACAACTTGCTCAAAAGTGGAGATTTGTGTATTTTTCCTTTCTTGATTTTTACTCGATTTTCTTTGTCTACATTGTTCATCTCTTCATTCTCTACAAGTTTAGTTCTTGAAGTTTTTGATTTTAATGGCAAGATTTGTGTAGATCTAAGTTACTAAAATCTAGGGTTTATGGATTTTAATGGTTTTGATCTATCAAACTTGGCTATTTTCGAAAACCAATGGTCCTATGTTGTAGGAATTTTGATTCTACACAGTTTAGACCTTTGTAAAGTTAGATTTCGACCTGTTTGGAGGAAGTTATGGCCGAAGCAACATTTGGGTTCTCCATGGTTCGCCTACGCAGGCTCTGGCAGGGGAGATGAGCAGCTCCCAGCCGCAGGAGCAAAGCAGCCGCATGAGCATTGCAGCCGCATGTGCAATTCTCAGCCGCATGAGCGTCTGAGCCGCATAGCGTTGGGCAGTTTCGGCCGCATGGCACTTCGCAGCCGCATAAGAAAGGTAGCCACATAAGTATTTGAGCCGCAGAAGTCTACGTTAGAATGCTGCCGCATGGACTTTGTTCTTTTCCAGCCGCATGGACTTTGTTCTTCTCCAGCCGCATGAGATCTCACCCTCCATCCGCATGCGCCTTGACCATTTTTCCAGCCGCATGGCGCTGGCAGTTCCAGCCGCATAGGCCCAGCGACTCTCTAGTTGCATGGGACGTAGCTCCCTGAGCCGCATGCGCCCCTTTCTTTCGGGCCACATATGCATGACTTTTTCCAGCCGCATGCGCCGGCATTTTCTAGCCGCATGAGTCATGGCCACATGTTCCCTTGTGTATTAGTCTTTATTTCTAGTCTGACCACCTATGTGAAGGCTGGATGATCCTATGTGTGTACAACGGTATAACCTATGTGAGCACCGAGGTGCTATCCTACGCGCTAAGTGTTCCTTCGTGATACCTGCCAGTACTTCCAAGAGTCCAGCATTTACATAGTAATGGTCGTTGGCAATGACGTGGTATGTGTTGTGTGTTGCATTACACCAAGAAGGGGAAACATACGTACGAATCCTTGAGCCAGTACGGATCCCTTCTTGGAGTACTCGTACGATGTACGACATCTAAGGGAGTCAACATGTGACCACGACATGTGAACTCTGTGGATAACCTAGGGATTAACTAGGCAACTAACTTAGTAGATGCATTGGGTGGGAAGAATCCCGAGATCGTGCCATACTAGCCACCCCAGGTCCCGTCCTGACGTGCCGGGTTGGCCGCCACGGATATGGTTTCATTCGCCTATAGCGAATGGCTATATCCGACTCCTACGAGCTATGTGTTAAATTTTTTAGTACGGTAGCCCTTCGGGGGACTGGTGCATAATCAAGGTGTTATAAGTCTTATGGTTTGGCTAGCCCTGCTGGGTTGACACGATCTGAGGATTGCTTTTAATCAGTATAACGGGGATAACTCCGCCAAATATAGAAAGCCGCAAGAATGAATGGCCGCTTGAAAAATGACTTGACTGTGCTTGGGTGTTCCGCTAGTAGCCGAGGGACACGGACTGTCATGGTGCGTGGTCCAACCCATGTCCTTGTTTGGTTGTTGGGTTGGTCTATCGTGCTAGGACAGGCTGTGGACCGAGGTTACGACCGGAAGTTTACTATTATTATTTTTTGACTGGGTTTTATCTCACTCTTTTGTGCTCCCTTGTGGTACTTGCTATTTCGGGGCTGACTCGGCTGGTTTTGTTTGGCCAGATCGCGTAGCAGAGCCTGAGGATCCGACTTTCTTCCCTGACGTCAATGGTGCATACTAGGAGTATGAATGACGGAGGACTCGAGTGGGTTTCTTCTCCACCACTCTTGTATCTTTATTTATGTCCTGGCGTTTAGCCACCGGCACCTGTTTAGCCGGCTAATCTAGATATTTTGTCTTTTGCACAATTGTAATTAAATCAGACTGCAGCTGAATACAATTATGTATCTTTGACTCTCTGGGCTAGCTACCTTATAAAGCTAGAACCCCATGACCATTTTGATGAAGCGTCAGGGACGCCTTACTGCTTTATCTTATATGTTCATTACTTGATGTTTTCTTGCTTTGAATGATTGAGACGTAGATGTTCTGTGTGACCATAGGTGACTTGAATGTAGCATACACCCCCTTATCTCCTGACAGCCACGATCGCCGTATGACGTTTGAATACCTCATATGGAGTATCTGGCCTAGTCCGTCTCCGTATTTTGGTACTGGGGCGTGACAAGGTTTTATTGGTGGCCCATACAGGTCTGACTTTTTAGACTTGTGGGGTGATACTATTATAGGAGTCTCAATCAAAACTTGTTCCCTTTGAATCTCTTGTTTTGATTTCTCTTTCCTCCCCTTGATTGATTCCCTGAATTGTATCCTCGAATCTTCCTCGTCCTAAAACTTAATATCATGTGCCTTTCCATATAGGGGTGCTTCTTTTTCAGTAGCTGGCGAGGCCAACATGGAGGAACAACCAGTAGAGCATGGCTCGATAGGGCAACAACCAGAAGGAGTGCAATCTCCTGATCAGATCCAAGTGGAGGTGATATCAGAGCCAGTGGAACCGCAGGTTCTGGAAACTCCTGCACACCCCGTGGTGCCAGCAGCGATGCCAGAACCTGATGCTACTGCACTCCTGGAGGTCATCCGGGGATTCTTGGCCACTCGGCAGCGACAGGTGGCAGCTCATCAGCAACAGCAAACCCGACAACAGGAACAGAATATGCTACTGAATCAGGGGTTATAATTGGCCCTTGAGAGGAGTGTAAGGAATGATTCAGGAGCATCATGGAGGTTTTGTCGACTTAATCCGAGATATTTTGACGGCACGGAGGACGCCATCACGGCGGATGCTTGGTTTCAGGACACTGAGGCCATATTGACTGCAGCTAAGGTTCCAGCAGAAGAGAAGGTTGATAAGGTCAGACTGATACTTCAGGATCTCGCCCGCGATTGGTGGGCATCAGAAGAGGTTGGACTGAGGTGTCATGTTCCCTGGGATAGCTTCCGTACCAGATTCAAGGCCAAGTACTTTGGCGTGGTAGCACGGTATGAGCTACAGCAGAGGTTTATCAGTCTCAAGCAGGCTGGGAAGACGGTGGATGGATATGCAGCAGAGTTCTGCAGACTGAGTCAGTTTGCACCGACGATGGTGGCTACAGAGCCAGAGAAGGCGATGAGGTTCCAACAGGAACTTCATTTGGAAATTCTACAGCTTGTAGAGGGGCACGACTATCAGACTTTTGATGCCGTTTTAACGACAGGCCGGAGGCATGAACTCACCCAACAAAGGCTGGTGACAAGGCATGGGGGCCAGAAGAGGACTCATTCTCAGAGCAGGGGCGGAGGAGCAGTGCAGCGAACATCGGCGCTAGCATCCTGCATCCGTATTCATGAGTCAGGAGCGCCGCGGAGGACGGCAGTATCTGAGATATCAGCACCAGTTCGGCATCAGCAGCCGAGGAACCAGCAGCAGCGCCAGGGGACGCCTATTGGATGTACTTACTGTGGTAAGGGAGGGCACACTAGGGATGTGTGTCGTTCAGCTAATGGGTTATATGTATGAGGTGTGGCAGTCCAGACCACCGAATTGCCAATTGTCCTATGATGCAGAGGCCATGAGGGCTAGTTCAGCAGTTTTCGACATTGCCAGCTCCAGGGGCAGCACCGAACAGAGGGCCAGCATTGGCCGTAAGGCCGCTAGCCCAGCGTCTACCAACGCAGGCTCAGATGTACCATAAGGCACAGAACCAGGAAGACACGCAGAGGCCGTAGCGATAGCATGGTCGGGGAAGGCAGCAGGAGGGAGCTCAGCAAGGCCAGGGCCAGGCCTTCACATTATCACTGGAGGATGCGCTAGCTTCAGGAGACGTTGTTGCAGGTAATATTTTGGTTACTTTTTTTTTCCTGCAGTAGCATTGTTTGATTCGGGGGCTACCCACTCTTTTATATCTGCACGATTTGCGACACGTATTGGATTAAAATTCGAGGTATTGCCAGAGAGGATGAATATACTCACTGGTAATGGGCTCGTAGGAGTTAGCAGAGTATGCTTAGCGTGTCCAGTAATAGTGAGTGGGCGATTATTGCCCGCATCTTTGATTGAGTTCCCTATGGGCAACTTTGACGTTGTCCTAGGCATGGACTGGTTGAGAGACAGTCATGCGACGATAGATTGTCGGGGAGGTAGGGTAGTATTTAATGTACCTGGCGTAGAGGAGTTTGTCTTTGTTCGATCATTGCAGAAACGACCCAAGGGAATCGTTGCAGAAGCATTGTCAGAGTAGGAGCAGATTCCCAGAGTAGTCAGAGAGTTTGCCGAGGTATTTCCAGATGAGCTTCCAGGTTTGCCACCAGTCAGAGATGTGGAGTTTTACATTGAGCTGAATCCTGGGACAGAGCCTAAGGTCGGTAGAGTTTACAGGATATCGCAGTCAGAGTTGGACAAGTTGTACCAGCATGAAGAAGAATTGAAGGCGAAGTAGTTTATCAGAGACAGTAATTCGCCCTGGGCAGCACCGGTAATTTTGGTACCTAAGAAGGATGGATCGACGCAGATGTGCATTGATTACCGACAGTTGAATGCAGTGACAGTGAAGAACAAGTATCCGCTATCGCAGATTGATGATTTGTTTGATCAATTGAGTAAGGCTTGCATCTTCTCTAAGATTGATCTTCGATCTGGATATTATCAAGTGAGGGTTCGGGAGCAGGACATGCCCAAGACAGACTTTAGATCGCAGTATGGGCATTATGAGTTTCTGGTGATGCCATTTGGACTGACTAATGCCCCAGCAGTATTCATGGATTTGATGAACCGCATCTTTCTGTCCTATTTGGATAAGTTTGTAGTAGTGTTTATAGACGACATCCTTGTCTATTCCAGTAGTGAAGAGGAACATGAGAAACACCTTCGGATAGTTTTGCAGACCTTGAGGGAGCATCAACTTTATGCGAAGCTTAGTAAATGTGAGTTCTGGTTGGATCATATTTCGTTCCTGGGACACATTATTTCTAGAGCAGGAGTGTCAGTAGACCCGAAGAAGGTTGAGGCAGTGGAGAATTAGCCAGTTCCGAAGACGATAGCAGATGTACGTAGTTTTTTGGGATTGGCAGGTTACTACAGGAGATTCGTGGCAGACTTTGCCAGGATTTCGGCACCCTTGACGCGTTTGACGCGTAAGGACATAGAGTTTGTTTGGTCGGCAGAGTGTCAGACATCATTTGAAGAGTTGAAGAAGAGATTAATCTCAGCCCCGATCTTGACACTTCCAGTAGGATCGGGAGGGTTTACAGTATATTGTGACGCATCCGGGAAGGGGCTTGGATGTGTATTGATGCAGCATGGTAAGGTGATAGCATATGCATCTCGACAGCTTCGAGATCATGAGAAGAACTATCCAACTCACAACCTGAAATTAGCAGCAGTAGTATTCTCGCTTAAGTTATGGAGGCACTACTTATATGGGGATCGAGTGGAGATTTACACTGATCATAAGAGTTTAAAGTATGTGTTTACCCAGAGGGACCTGAACATGAGACAGAGAAGATGGTTGGAATTACTGAAAGACTTTGATGTAAATCTTCAGTATCACCCAGACAAGGCGAATGTGGTAGCAGATGCCTTGAGCAGGAGAGGTGGTGCATTCATTCTAACCACGCAGAGGCATATTTTAGAAGATCTTCAGAAAATGGAAATTGAAGTGATCTTGCCGCAAGATACAGGAGTTATGGCCAGTTTGCAGATTCGGTCCACTTTAGTAGAAAGGATCAGAGCAGCTCAGGCAGAGGATCCGCGAATCCAGAAGCTTCGACCGGAGTGTGAATCAGGTCTCAGAAAGGAGTTAGTAATCCATGATGATGGTACACTTAGGTTCAAAAACCGTCTTTGTGTACCCGGTGGAGACCTTCGACACGAAGTTATGTCAGAAGCTCATAGTTCACCTTATTCCATTCATCCCGGAGGCACAAAGATGTACCAGGATATGAAGCAGCACTTTTGGTGGAATGGTATGAAGAGGGAGATAGCGAGATTCGTATCCCGATGTCTAGTGTGTCAGCAAGTGAAGGCAGAGCAGCAGAGGCCAGCAGGATTGTTACAGCCGCTTCCCATTCCAGAGTAGAAATGGGAGCACATCATGATAGATTTTGTGACAGGTTTACCTAGATCTCCGAACGGCCGAAATACAGTTTGGGTAATCGTGGATCGGCTCACGAAGGTTGCACATTTCCTTCCTTTCAGAGTAGGGCAGTCTACTGAGAAGCTGGCAGAAATGTATATGAAGCAGATTGTGAGGCAGCATGGTATTCCAGTCAGCATAGTATCAGATCGAGACACACGGTTTACCTCTCACTTTTGGCAAAGTTTGCACCAAAGCCTGGGCACTAAGTTGAGGTTCAGCACAGCTTATCATCCGCAGACGGACGGACAATCGGAGAGAACCATTCAGACCTTGGAAGATATGCTACGGACTTGTACCTTAGACTTTGGCGGAACTTGGGAAGATCATCTTCATTTAGTAGAGTTCTCTTACAATAATAGTTATCAGGCAAGTATACAGATGGCGCCATTTGAAGCATTATATGGAAGGAAGTGCAGGTCCCCTTTGGCCTGGGACGATGTGGGCGAATGAAAATTGTTGGGACCAGAGATGATCACGCAGACCGTGGAAACATTCAAGTTGATCAGAGAGCGGCTTCGAGTCGTGCAAGACAGACACCGCCACTGGGCAGATCAGCATCGAAGACCTCTAGAGTTTGGTGTCGTTGACCAAGTGTTTCTGCGGATTTCGTCGACTCGGAGTGTCATTAGATTTGGAACTCGAGGAAAGCTTAGTCCGAAATTCATTGGTCCTTTTGAGATTCTCGCTCGGGTAGGCGATGTTGCTTATCGGCTTGTGCTTCCTCCCTCACTATCTGGCGTACATGATGTGTTTCATGTATCTCAGTTACGTGGGTACGTCCCAGATCCGAGTCACGTTCTCGACCATTCAGAGTTAGTCGTTGATGCCGACCTAACTTACGAGGAACAACCCGTGTCTATTTTGGATCGGCGAGAGAAGGTGCTCAAGAACCGGACTATTAGCCTTGTCCGTGTCGCTTGGGGCCATCACTCTCCGGGAGAGTCAACCTGGGAGCGCGAGGACGAGATTAAATCTCGGTATCCGCACTTGTTCGACTCGGAAGGTATATTTCTCCTCATGCCTTGGTAGATTTTGAACTGTATGATCAATGATTGCTAATAATAGGTTATTAGCGTAGATTGTAAATGCACCTTACTTGCCTGGATACCTCTATCTTTATCTTGGCTGAAATTCCGAGGACGGAATTTTTCTAAGGAGGATAGAGATGTCACTCCCCGATCCCGATATACGTAATCTTCATGAATTCTGTAGACGGTATCTGTATTACGATGTGCATAAATTTTGTCTAATTATTTATTAATGATGGAATGTAGCCTTTTTAGCCTTATCATTAGTGGAAGTGGTTAGGGATTAGGGTTTTCTTAAACCAACCCAACCCCTATTTAATATCTCTTCCTCACTCTCTCTCTTCATTCACTCCTCCATTTACTTTTCTCAACTACCACTCCACAGGCAAGTACAACTTGCTCAAAAGTGGATATTTGTGTATTTTTCCTTTCTTGATTTTTACTCGATTTTCTTTGTCTACATTGTTCATCTCTTCATCTTAAAGTTCTTGCTTTGAATGATTGAGACGTAGATGTTCTGTGTGACCATAGGTGACTTGAATGTAGCATACACCCCCTTGTCTCCTGACAGCCACGATCGCCGTATGATGTTTGAATACCTCATATGGAGTAGCTGGCCTAGTCTGTCTTCGTATTTTGGTA
This sequence comes from Iris pallida, assembly GCA_029216955.1. Classification (NCBI taxonomy): domain Eukaryota; kingdom Viridiplantae; phylum Streptophyta; class Magnoliopsida; order Asparagales; family Iridaceae; genus Iris; species Iris pallida. Next base: position 3,261,542 of record JANAVB010044819.1, read on the forward strand.
CTGGGGCGTGACAAGATTTTATTGGTGGCCCATGCAAGTCTGACTTTTCAGACTTGTGGGGTGATACTATTATAGGAGTGTCAATCAAAACTTGTTCCCTTTGAATCTCTTGTTTTGATTTCTCTTTCCTCCCCTTGATTGATCCCCTGAATTGTATCCTCGAATCTTCCTCGTCCTGACAATTAATATCATGTGCCTTTCCATATAGGGGTGCTTCTTTTTCAGGAGCTGGCGAGGCCAACATGGAGGAACAACCAGTAGAGCATGGCTCGACGGGGCAACAACCAGAAGGAGTGCAATCTCATGATCTGATTAGAGTGGAAGTGATATCAGAGCCGGTAGAACCGTAGGTTCTGGAAACTCCTGTACCCCCCGTGGTGCCAGTAGCGACGCCAGTACCTGATGCTACTGCACTCCTGGAGGTCATCTTGGGATTCTTGGCCACTCGGCAGCGACAGGTGGCAGCTCATCAGCAACAGCAGACCCGACAACAGGAACAGAATGTGCTACTGAATCAGGGGTTGCAATTGGCCCTTGAGAGGAGTGTAAGGAATGATTCAGGAGCATCAGGGAGGTTTTGTCGACTTAACCCGAGATATTTTGACGGCACGGAGGACGCCATCACGGCGGATGCTTGGCTTCAGGACACTGAGGCCATATTGACTGCAGCTAAGGTTCTAGCAGAAGAGAAGGTTGATCAGGTCAGACTGATACTTCAGGATCTCGCCCGCGATTGGTGGGCATCAGAAGAGGTTGGACTGAGGTGTCCTGTTCCCTGGGATAGCTTCCGTACCAGATTCAAGGCCAAGTACTTTGGCGTGGTAGCACGGTATGAGCTACAGCAGAGGTTTATCAGTCTCAAGCAGGCTGAGAAGACGGTGGATGGATATGCAGCAGAGTTCTGCAGACTGAGTCGGTGTGCACCGACGATCGTAGCTACAGAGCCAGAGAAGGCGATGAGGTTCCAACAGGGACTTCATTTGGAAATTCTACAGCTTGTAGAGGGGCACGACTATCAGACTTTTGATGTCGTTTTAACGGCAGCCCGGAGGCATGAACTCACCCAACAAAGGCTGGTGACAAGGCATGGGGACCAGAAGCGGACTCATTCTCAGAGCAGGGGCGGAGGAGCAGTGCAGCGAACATCGGCGCCAGCGCCCGGCATCCGTATTCATGAGTCAGGAGCTCCGCGGAGGACGGCAGTATCTGAGATATCAGCACCAGTTCGGCATCAGCAGCCGAGGAACCAGCAGCAGCGCCAGGGGGCGCCTATTGGATGTACTGTCACGACCCGCACCCGTTTTTTGGATACGAGACGTGTCCAAGCCAGCCTACGCCACAGAGTCGGCGGTAGAACGCTGTCAAGCCCGCAAGAAATAAATGCTCAAGAAATACAACATTTGCTGCTCATTCACATTTCTAAATCTATTACAATATTTACATCATTTAAAATTAAAGGGAATACAAGATTTTACAATTAATTAAATTGATACAAGTGCTTTCTATTTCTAGGTCGACCTCAGCATACCCATGTCCTCCCAGTGCTAAGAATGATCGCGGCTAAACCTAAAAAATGTTGGTTATCCAGTCAGGATTGGAACAAGTACACAAACCGACGGCAATGCAAAACACAATAGAATTAACAAGACATGAAAATAGCATATGGAATAAGAAAGCTAGTAAGAAAACTGATGACATAGCACGATAGAGAAGTAAACAAGGAAAAACTAATAAAAGACATCTATCTAGGTGGTGTAAAATATCTGTTTCGACATGTGAACGGCTAGGGGGTAAATCCGGCACCCTGCACGTGTCGTGTGCAGCTGCTATCATTCATGAAAGACACGGGAGATAGTTCTGGGTAGTCCACATGTCTACTAAGATATTTCCCCTCCCGACTACTCCGTGTGACGAGCGTGTCAACAAGCAGTAAGATATATGTATAGACATGAAATGAAAAGACTACTATGAATCGAAAAGCAATCAGAAAGTGCACTTGCCTGAGGTCCTTAGCTGGAGAAACCAACAATACTATACCACTCAATGAGCCACAATCAGTCAACACATGTAGAAGTCTCCGGATGCTGAAATAAATATTACCAACGTTCATAGAATAGTCAAATTAGCTAGGATTGCCTGTCCTTAAGTCCAATTCTGGATACAGGAGCAAAACGGTAATTTCGGGCAAAAACGATGTCCGCCGTTGGACCCGCTTTGCACCGAAAAGCATGCCAGAGTGAATGGTCTCTAAAGTCGTCAAACTATATGTCTACGGATCCGGTTTTCCGATACGAATCCAACCGTATGTCCAGAGTTGGATTTCGGCGGGCCGTGCACAAAATTGCCTGTTGAGTGGGACCGTGGGGCCCGCAAAACGGTGATTTTATCAACGGTCTCAGAATCGGACCAAACTTGATATACCGGACCAAAAAAATGATACAGTCCTGCTGGCATAAGTTTCGTCTCGATCTGACGAGCGTGCACAAAGTAATTGGAGAATTTGCAAAATGCACGATACGGTGAATTTCGACGGATACGTATCAAATTTGTCGCGCACACGCAACCAATTTGAATTCCGCCAAAGCCCACACGACCACGAAGCCGTTATACAGCTTTCAGTGCTTTCGGTTTGCGACCACGTCGCCCGGTTTGGCGGGACGCACGTCGTGTGGAACAATTTTCTAGTTTTTAAAACAGGTTTTTGACGAAGTTTATATGTATTTATTTCTCTGTACAAAGCAAATTTCTACAAACTTTCTACTGGAATTTTCTAGCCCTATATGTTGGGTTTAACTTCTGTTTAGAAAGTTTCCTGATTCAAAGGATAGATTGGTGGGAAATTTGACGTGAAGTTGGGTGTTTGGGACTGCTCTGTTTTGCAATTTGTAAACAGATTTTGTGTCAATATTTGGGCTCGATTCATGACGCGTGTCGTGCAACGTAAATTGAGCTAATGGGATCGAAACGAAGGTGGTTAGGTTAGATGCATACCAGAGAAGATGGCTCGGTGATTAGTCGAGCGTGTGCGAAGAAAACACGCAATGAATTTGCCTCGGCGGACTGTCGTTGTTCTCTGTTTCAGTCGTTCGCGCACGCGCGGCTATTCCGGCCGGCGGCGGCGACCCTCGGCGGCGCGCGCGCTCTCGCGGGGTGCGCCCAGGTGGCTGGGGGTCGTGGTGGCTGTCCGCTGTGTGCACAGGTTACGGTTTCGAGTATTCTTCCTCTCGATATATATACTCTGTTGTGTTCTCGGGGGGGGGGGGACGGGTCTGGTTTATGTGGGGAAAAAAGTTAAGAGCTGCTGGGCTTGGCTATTCCCACTGTGCGGGGGAAATTCTTGGGCCGGTCTGCTGTAACCGAGCGCGGGGAAAGTTTGATTGGCCTGGGCCTGGGTTACGTGTGAGCTAAGGGCTCGGTTTGCTATTATTATTAATAGCTTAGCTCCTGTTTAGATGTTCTCGGTTTGGGCCGAGGGGGTCTGGGTGTTTAGGCTTATTCATTCCATTTCTTTTTCCATTTTTCTTTTTCTTTTATTAACTAATATATCTATATATATATATTCATATAGATATATACCAATACCTATATATAAATATATTCACATACAATAACCCATTAATATCTCTATATACACTTATATATCTATATTCACCCATTTTATATTATCAATATATATATTTACGTACACGTATTTATATATATGCACATATATGTACACTTGGTGATATATATATATTTATATATATATATATATATATACATGCACACATATTATATCATATATTTATATACATACACCTTAACACGTATATAGTATATATATATCTACACAATATATATATATCCCTTTATATTTTCCTATATATATATATCAATATATATATATTTTTTAAATATATATATATATATATATATATATATATATATATATATATATATATATATATATATATATATATATATATATATATATTCATATGAATGCTGGTATAATAATATCCATAAATCTAATTAAATTACCAATAATATCTATTTCTAGATTAGGACCTATATTATAATTATGAATATATATATATAATAACATTTTTGACGAAGATAATATAACCAATAATAAAAATAATATTATATAATAGTAACCACAATAACATTGAAAAAAATAATAATAAAAAGGATAAAATTACCATTCCAATAAAATAAATAACAATAAAATATTTTAAAATTTCGGAAAGGGGAGCTACAAATCTGCCCGCCTTAAAAATAATTTTGACCTCGAAATTCTAACTCATAACTATTCCTAAAATTCAAAAGGAAAGTCTACCTTAACCTTAATCTCTTTAAATTTAATTTCTCGAAAATAATTGTATCCTCCTTCTAGTCATTTTGTAACTACAAAACTCCGAGGACTTCTACCCACCTTTGGTCACACTACTCCCTCAATGGTATGTCCCTAAAACTTTATAATCTTCCAATTACTTGCTAAAATGGATATCTACTGCTTTTGGCCTCTATAATCCTCTCATATCTGTCAAGTAACCCAAAATCTAACAAGCAACATATTTATACAATTTGCTAAGAAATATCAATAAACTCTAGTAAGCATGACTATTCGTCGCTTCGAAGTAGGGAGGACAGGAAGATAAGAAAAATAATCGAGAGCAAATATGAAGTTTCAGAGCGGTAGAGGGTTTCCAACGATGCAACTAAAAAGGGTATTTACGAACCACTAACTTATTGGCTGGTTGGGCTACTCTAGTCTAGTCACCTGCTAAATCTAAGAACTCTTCGTTTCTTAGAGGGGCTTGCAATCCATGCAATACGAAAATTCTGTTCTCGAAATTCTAAACAAGGTTCCAAAATAGAATAGAATTTGAGAAATCAAGATTGTGATATTACTGGGTTCTCTATTTGGACATTAGTTGTTGGTTGGATGAACATTGGATTTCAATCTATATTGACTGAACAAGATCCCCAGATAAAGTTATGTCTACTAGGTTAGGGTAACCTAGAATAGGGTTCCTTCCAAGTGGTTGGGCTAGTTGCTAGTCGGGTTGATTAGCTAGGTCCCTAAAGCTCAAAATATGCCTTCAGTGACTTTTGTGTTTAAGTAGCACAAGAGGCCTCTATCAAGCGGCACACTAGTGGCGTGTGTGTAGTGGGCTTCGAGTAGATCACCACCACATATTGGGTCGAAGGAATTGAGTCAAGGTTGAGGCTCTAGTGGAAGTCGGAAAGTATACCGGTACTATGGTAAAGGTTATAACTAGTCCTTTTAACCTGAAAGTCGTACCCTAAAAATAGAGTACAAGGGGACGGGTTTGAGTGGGACATGATATACCTAATTGAATGTGGACTTGTCTAGATCTTGCATGTAAAGTTTGTTGGAAGGTAACAACTGGTCTCGTGCTCCGAATATTAATGACACGGCCGGGGACACAAAATAATCTAAGTGGAAAGTGGGAGTCCATGGGGCACTAACTACCATTCTAATAGAAAAATATTCTAATCAATCGGTATTCCTCGTATATTCCAAGAAGGCTTACAGTCTACCCACCTTAGAAACTAGGATATAGTTTTAGGAATAATGAGGTTAGAAGGATTCCGAAGTCCGGATACTGTACCTTGACTCTTGCTAATAAAGAATAAGGCACGGCGTGACGGAATATGGTAATTATAGGTCAAGTCAAGGACCGTTCCTCAAATTCAAATGGCTAGAAGGTCCCAATAGTAGCTTAAAGGTCGAGAGGAGAACGAGTAACCCAAGGCAAGGTTTCAATCACAAGGCTGGCCGATGGTAGCTACACTTGAGTATACAACTATCATAGTCATGGGGATACTATGTATCTATCTATCAATTACGAGCCTTCGTCTTTCCAATCAGTGAAGACGATAACGATAAAGAGTTCAAGAGGGATGTCACTGAACACAATTACATGATTCAAGGGCGAATGTTTAATTCAAGAGGAATTGTCAAAGCAGTCGCGAATGAGATCCTAGAGACATCTATATCTCAATCCACGTAGGGTAATTAGATGAAGAGCGAACCAAATGCATCATGGTTGATCAGACCGTGATACAATGATTCTGATTAGACAATATGTTAGCGGGCGTCCCCAATAAACATATGTTTTGAATCAAGCTCGGTAAAAGAGTAAGCTTGCAAAACTAGACTGTAATAGCAGCGTTGGTCAAGATAGTCAAAATACAAGCATGCAGAATCTTTGGAAGGAGGAGTAAGTAATTCGAGTTTTGAGAGAATCAAACCCTTACCTGGTGTCATTGCTTATACAGTCATCCTACTATCTTCTATCCATTCGACCTTAGTCGACTAATGGGTCATGGAACTCTAAATTCTATAGTCTGGATAAGCCTATTATTGTCAGTCAATTACCTTGTTAATAGATCACAAGAACTACGGGATGTTAGGTTGGGAGACACGCTATTTAACTGGCAGAACTTTCACTAGTTTTGGCTTTGGGTCTTATGGGACATACATGGCACTTTCCTTCCCTCTATAGTATCTCAAACTTGTAATCATGTCTAAAATCATTTCACCGGGAATTATGCCTCGCCTGTAAACTCTGGCTGTGGTAACCCTCGGTTCCGTGATTCAATTATGATAGGCTATTGGGTACTCTACCTTACATTGACACAAGGGTATCTAAGATCTAAGAGGTCAACTACGACATAGTTTTAGCAATGTTCTATAACCTATGATCCTCAAAATGGTTTCATTTCTATGGGTTGTGCCTCGCCAGTGCGCTGCTGGCTGCAGTGAACCCACATTCTCCACTCTCCAATAATTGATGACAGTGCGCTGCTGTCTAAACTTTATGAGTTAGCTAATATTTCTCTAAATATAACCGTAAAAATTCATGAGTCTCTAGAGATTCAAACAGGTTGACTAAAATAAAAACGTAGGTAATTGTCCTATCAGTCACAACACTTAAAATAAAAGAGTTAATATGGGGGAAATAACTAAAGACAAAAGAGATACAAACATTCTAGTATTTACTTCATATGCATTTCTATGGTTAAGGGAAAATCGCAAATCAATCTACCTCGTGATTCACACACGAATTGCATAATCAGAAATTATAAACTAAATCTTTACAGCAAAAGAGAATTTAAATAGGCAATTCTAATTTACGATATAAGGTTTATATCTAATAAAGCAAAATAAAATTTAAATAGTTCATCAAGATCAAAGCCTTAATTATAGGTAAGCCTAACTTACCAAGTGAATAGCATATCTGCATGGGTCATATTGTCATATCAAAAATAATAGTGTTTCTATAGAGATCGGGCAAGTTATCTGAATTCAAAAACAGTATGGCCTATCTAACAACCTTAACTACCCAATTAGTCAATTAACTAAGGGACCCTTATCCTAGTTATTCTCCTAAATTATTTTAATCCAAATTGTGAATGAGCATTTCCTGAGCGCAGGCACGCAATAGTACGACTAACGTACCATCACGAGTTCGCAATATTTTGCAAAAACTAACCTGCATGGGCCACCACAAAAACTTGTCACAACCCGCACCCGCTTTTCGGATACGAGACGTGTCCAAGCCAGCCTACGCCGCAGAGTCGGTGGTAGAACGCTGTCAAGCCCACAAGAAATAAATGCTCAAGAAATACAACATTTGCTGCTTATTCACATTTCTAAATCTATTACAACATTTACATCATTTAAAATTAAAGGGAATACAAGATTTTACAATTAATTAAATTGATACAAGTGCTTTCTATTTCTAGGTCGACCTCAGCATACCCATGTCCTCCCAGTGCTAAGAATGATCGCGGCTAAATCTAAAAAATATTGGTTATCCAGTCAGGATTGGAACAAGTACACAAACCGACGGCAATGCAAAATACAATAAAATTAACAAGACATGAAAATAGCATATGAAATATGAAAGCTAGTAAGAAAACTGATGACATAGCACGATAGAGAAGAAAACAAGGAAAAACTAATAAAAGATATCTATCTAGGTGGTGTGAAATATCTATTTCGACATGTGAACGGCTAGAGGGTAAATCCGGCACCCTGCACGTGTCGTGTGCAGCTGCTATCATTCACGAAAGACACGGGAGATAGTTCTGGGTAGTCCACATGTCTACTAAGATATTTCCCCTCCCGACTACTCCGTGTGACGAGCATGTCAACAAGCAGCAAGATATATGTATAGACATGAAATGAAAAGACTACTATGAATTGAAAAGCAATCAGAAAGTGCACTTGCCTGAGGTCCTTAGCTGGAGAAACCAACAATACTATACCACTCAATGAGCCACAATCAGTCAACACATGTAGAAGTCTCCGGATGCTGAAATAAACATTACCAACGTTCTTAGAATAGTCAAATTAGCTAGGATTGCCTGTCCTTAAGTCCAATTCTGGACACAGAGGCAAAACGGTAATTTCGGGCAAAAATGATGTCCGCCGTTGGACCCGCTTTGTACCGAAAAGCGTGCCAGAGTGAATGGTCTCCAAAGTCGTCAAACTATATATCTACGGATCCAGTTTTCCGATACGAACCCAACCATATGTCCAGAGTTGGATTTCGGCCGGCCGTGCACAAAATCGCCTGTTGAGTGGGACCGTAGGGCCCGCAAAACGGTAATTTTATCAACGGTCTCAGAATCAGACCAAACTTGGCATACAGGACCAGAAAAATGATACGGTCCTGCTGGCACAAGTTTCGTCTCGATTTGACGAGCGTGCACAAAGTAATTGGAGAATTTACAAAATGCACGATACGGTGAATTTCGACGGATACGCATCAAATTCGTCGCGCACACGCAACCTGTTTGAATTCCGCCAAAGCCCACACGACCACGAAGCCGTTACGCAGCTTACGATGCTTTCGGTTCGCGACCACGTCGCCCGGTTTGGCGGGACGCACGTCGTGTGGAACAATTTTCTAGTTTTTAAAACAGGGTTTTGACGAAGTTTACATGTGTTTATTTCTCTGTACAAAGCAAATTTCTACAAACTTCCTACTGGAATTTTCTAGCCCTATATGTTGGGTTTAACTTCTGTTTAGAAAGTTTCCTGATTCGAAGGATAGATTGGTAGAAAATTCGACGTGAAGTTGGGTGTTTGGGACTGCTCTGTTTTGCAATTTGTAAAAAGATTTTGTGTCAATCTTTGGGTTCAGTTCATGATGCGTGTCGTACAACGTAAATTGAGCTAATGGGATCGAAACGAAGGTGGTTAGGTTAGATGCATACCAGAGAAGATGGCTCGGTGATTAGTCGAGCGTGCGCGAAGAAAACACGCAATGAATTTGCCTCGACGGACTGTCGTTGTTCTCTGTTTCAGTCGTTCGCACGCGCGCGCGACTATTCCGGCCGACGGCGGCGACCCTCGGCGGCGCGCGCGCTCTCGCGGGGTGCGCCCAGGTGGCTGGGGGTCGTGGTGGCTGTCCGCTGTGTGCACAGGGTTAGGGTTTCGAGTATTCTTCCTCTCGATATATATACTCTGTTGTGTTCTCGGGGGAGGGGGGTCGGGTTTATGTGGAGAAAAAAGTTAAGAGCTGCTGGGCTTGGCTATTCCTGCTGTGCGGGGGAAATTCTTGGGCCGGTCTGCTGTAACCGAGCGCGGGGAAAGTTTGATTGGCCTGGGCCTGGGTTACGTGTGAGCTAAAGGCTCGGTTTGCTATTATTATTAATAGCTTAGCTCCTCTTTAGATGTTCTCGGTTTGGGCCGAGGGGGTCTGGGTGTTTAGGCTTATTCATTCCATTTCTTTTTCCCTTTTTCTTTTTCTTTTATTAACTAATATATCTATATATATATTCATATAGATATATACCAATACTCATATATAAATATATTCACATACAATAACCCATTAATATCTCTATATACACTTATATATCTATATTCACCCATTTTATATTATCAATATATATTTACGTACACGTATTTATATATATGCACATATATGTACACTTGGTGATATATATATATATATATATATATATATATATATATATATATATATATATATATACATATATATATACATATATATATATATATATATATATATATATACATATATATATATATATATATATATACATATATACATATATATATATATATATATATATATATATATATATATATATATATATATATATATATATATATATATACATGCACACATATTATATCATATATTTATATACATACACCTTAACACGTATATAGTATATATATATCTACACAAAATATATATATATATATCCCTTTATATTTTCCTATATATATATATATATATATATATATATATATATTTTTTTTTTTTTTTTCCTATATATATCCCTTTATATTTTCCTATATATATATATATATATATATATATATATATATATATATATATATATATATATATATATATATATATATATATATATATATATATCTATTCATACGAATGCTGGTATAATAATATCTATAAATCTAATTAAATTGCCAATAATATCTATTTCTAGATTAGGGCCAATATTATAATTATGAATATATATATAATAACATTTTGACGAAGATAATATAACCAATAATAAAATAATATTATATAATAGTAACCACAATAATATTGAAAAAAATAATAATAAAAAGGATAAAATTACCATTCCAATAAAATAAATAACAATAAAATATTTCAAAATTTTGGGAAGGGGAGCTACATGTACTTACTGTGGTAAGGGAGGGCACACTAGGGATGTGTGTCGTTCAGCTAATGGGTTATGTATAAGGTGTGGCAGGGGTTATGTATGAGGTGTGGCAGTCCAGACCACCGGATTGCCAATTGTCCTATGATGCAGAGGCCAGGAGGGCCAGTTCAGCAGTTTTCGACATTGCCAGCTCCAGGGGCAGCACCGAGCAGAGGGCCAGCATTGGCCGTAAGGGAGGCACCACTCTCCAGGTGAGTCTACCTGGGAGAGGGAGGATGACATGCGGGAGCGATTCCCATATCTCTTCGAGCCTTGAGGTAAAATTCTTTCTTTTCTTTCCTTGTTCTATTCATGTTGTTGTGTTAGTTTCTCATTCAATTTCGAGGACGAATTTTTTTAAGGTGGGTAGACTTGTCACCCCCACTTTTCGCATATAGGGGTAAAATGGTCATTTTTGCATTTTTGGGAATTTTAAAAATTTTTATTTAATTTTATTGTTATTTGGGGATTTTTAGAGTCGGGTTCAAATTTCAGCTCATTCCGACTTGTATCGGAGACCCGGGATAGCTTAGACTCTGATCGGGACCCAATTTTAAGTTAGACAAGGCCCATAAAATCCCACAAATTAGTCTGGTACCTTTAGACAATTTTTCCGTGACTTAATCGGACAATTCGTAGATTTTAACTTGGCCGTTCCGACCCCGAAAAATTTCTAAGTCAAAATTTGGCCTAAAGGAGGCTTGGAGGGCATTTTGGACATTAGCCAAATGCCCCCAAACCCCCATTCATGGCCGGCCACCTATGGAGGTCCATCCCCACTTCATTTACTTCTTCTCCACTCAAGTTCTTCCCCAAAATTGATTTCCCCCAAAACCTAGACCTAGAAATTGAGATTTGATCTCTCAATCTTCCCTTTCTCCCCAAATTTCTTCCATAGAACCTCTCTATACCATCAAGGGAGGGTGCTACCTAAGTTTGGAAGAGAAGTGCATGGTGGAAGTGTCCATTCTTCGAGAATCTTCGAATCGGAGAGAGTTTCATTATGATTTACTCCTAATTGGTAATTACCTATTCTCTAAATCAATTCCTATGAAATTTTATTGATTTTGGAACCCATAGGAACCATCCCATGGTTGTGTCCCTTGTGTAGAGATTTGAGGCCTATGGGAGACTCCTAGGAGGATTAGGATTAGTGTTTGTGTCCTTGTGTTTGTGTATCTATATATATATATATATATATATATATATATATATATTTTATATATATATATATATATATATATATATATATATATATATATATATATATATATATACATATGTGTGTGTCCATGTGTGTGAGTGTGTGTGTGTGTGTGTGCCCATATATATGTATATATTTATATGTGTGTGTGAGTGTCTATATATATATATATATATATATATATATATATATAGGGAGCGGATCAAAGGCCCCGCCCGCGGAGCCCCGCCGAAGCCCCGCCCCCCCTGCACCATCGGATCGCGCGGGGCCCGCGTGGGGCCCGCCCCCGCCCGCGCGATCCAACGGCTAAGGGGGAGCGGGGCTTCGGCGGGGCTCCGCGGACGGGGCTCCCGATCCGCTCCCATATATATATATATATATATAGATGTGTATTGTGTGTGTAGATATATATGTGTGAGTGTGTGTATCTATATATATATGTAGATGTGTGTGTGTGTGTGTGTCTATATTTATAGGTATATAGATATGAATGTGTGTCTATATATATAGATATGTTTGTGTGTGAAGAGAGTTTAGAGAGTGAGATTGAGAGATTAGAGAGGAAGAATGAGAGGGTGAGAGAGGGAAAAAGAAAGGAAGGCATTAGCAACTGCAGCAGCTGCTATGGGGGGGGGGGGGGGAATCGAACTGCTGCCCCCCCCCCCCCCCCCCCCCCCCACAAACCAACAGCAGCAGCAGCAGTAATACTAGCAGCAGTAGCTGCAACTTAGCAGCAGCAGTAGCACAAAAGACCCCCCTAGCCTATATACCCCCTATATATATACACTTATATACCTATATATATATACGTATATATACCCATATATATATATATATATATATATATATATATATATATATATATATATATATATATATATATATATATATATATATATATATATACTCCCTTATATACTCCTAAAATAATCCCCCAATTAGTCCTATGAGTGTGTGTTAGAGTGAGTTTAGAGAGAGTTAGTGAGTGAGTCGAAATTTGGTGAAAGGGGGAAATTGAGTTCCGAGTGTCGGAACACGTCCAAAATTGGATGAGACTTAGATAATGTGAATTAGATTTTGTGGGTAGGCTCCCGAGTTGAAATCGGGGTTTCGTGTGGGAGTAGGAGGATGGTATCGCACGATATCATTGAGTATCTCGCGATACTCAAGATAATCGGTAAATCGACAACATGAGTCGTAAGATGGACTGGATGTCCACTCTACCTAGGAAGCTTGGTAGGTAATGATAGTGTAGGCTAGTATCCTACTACCATAGGAAGCCGGGAGTGAAACTCCTAAGGTAAAGCTACTTGGCCTTAGTATTAGAGTACACGGATAAATGGGCTAAGTAGGAATAATGCTCAATTCTCAACATTTGAGTTTAATACTTTAAGATATAGTTAAAATTAGGTTATTATGGTTGGTAATGGTTAGGAATAGTGGACTTGGACTAGCTTTGACCTTGGTTGACCACGGTTGACTATTTTGACCAAAAGTCAACCGAAGCCTAAAATAGCCTAGAACTTGACCAAACTTGACCAGTTGACCCAAAATCAACTGTTAGTCAACGTTAGTCAAGTTTGACCTAAAGTTGACCTAGGGTTGACCAGAGTTGACCAGTTGACCAAAAGTCAATTGTAAGTCAACCGTTGATTTAAATCGACCTAGATTAATTCCGTTTGACTTGCATTGACCCAGTTTGACCTGGTTAGGCCTAATATGACCTAGATTGACCCTGTGCAATCTAGTTTGACCTAGTTTGACTTAGTTTGACGTGTCTTGATCTAGTTTGACTCAGTATGACTTAATTTTACTTCCAAACCATTATATTGATACAGTATTCCATCTATAGGTCCTCGAGGCACTGTTCCTGGACTCAGTCGATCTATCCATCACATTACAGGCGAGTACATTCTCTGACACTTTTCCAATTTACGATGATTGTTATAATTTATGTAATTAGTATAGATATGCTTGTTCTCGACACATTGGTCACACGGATTGGTATTCATGGATCCCGACATGAGATGTTATTCCTCGTTATCTTGGTATATCTTGTGCAAGCCCCTTGTAGTTCTTGTGCAGTATATGGACACCGATTCTCGAGGAGACTTGCTCCCTTCTCACAGAATCCCGTGTCGTAACGTGTCTTGTTTGGATCCACTCTACCAGTCGGGGGCGGGGGAATATTAGTGTAGATATGTGGTCAAGCCTATTGTGCGCCTATTGTGCATAGATTGATTGTGAGTGTTGATCATACACCCCACGTATGGTTAGCCAGGCCTGTTACTATTGTATAATGTCCCAAGCCGGCCACATATTGTAGCTAGTACCCACACACCTAGATAGATAATTCTTGATTCTTGTACATGCCATGATCAGTTTTACTTGCCTTGTTCTAGCTCTAGATTTACAGCTTACCTTGCCATGATACTCACATGTACATTTCATGATTTCTTTTATATACTCTCTATTTACAGTCTTATAGCTTTTGTCATATCTTGTGAACTATTGTTAGTTGATTGTACTCGTTCCATCCTGACTGGATATGTTGACAAAGTATTACAGATGATGATGAGGAGGATTACAGTACCTACTATGGTCTGGATGACGTAGTGGGCTTAGACTTGGAGACCTTGGTTCCGTAGGGCTTAGCTCCGCCTGACGAGTCTTTACCTATTACTTAGTTAGAGTTGTTTGTACTGGACCTTGTCTCCAGCTTGCTACTTATGCATATGTTATTATATTTTGGGATTGTATAACTATATTACTTGTCTCTCTCTCTCTCGTTGTTGAGCTGGATTTTGGACTTGTGATTATATCTATCTAGTCTTCGTGCCATGATTTTCTTCCTTCTAGACTATGATTGAGTTTATCAGTATTTCATATTATATACCTCCGTACGGAGATGACAGGTTATTATATACTGTTTGTTGGCTAGTAGACCTACAGCGTTCTATGCCGTTTTTACGGTATAGGCTGGGCGTTGTCACGCACTTGTGCCCCTACCTAGGGTGCGGGTCGTGACAAAAATACATTTAGAAAACAAAGCCAAAACCAACGCAAGCGGCGTGAAAAGCAGAGCAACGGGAGGTATCTCCCGACTCAGCCGCAGAGTCAATCCTTGAGGCACAACCCGCTGGATATGGAACTTGGTTCCGAAGAAGACATTCCATAATGAGGAATGGATCTTAATTCAACCGTTCCCGTTCGATTAATTCGATTGATCCCGACCTATCGGTCCCGACCGAATCAATAGCGACAGTGTTCCTTTCTCGCGTACCCCGTAGACGAAGTACAGGGCACGATGTAGGGACGGGGTACTTCATTTCTGACTCATGCTCCCACGTCGACTCTTCGACCGAATGATTTCTCCAGAGGACACGGACGAGAGGAATAGCACGGTTGCGGAGAAGTTTATCCTTGTGCTCCAAGATTTGCACCGGCTCTTCGACATATGACAAGTCCGCCTTCAGGTCCAGCTTATCCAAATCCACCACATGGCTCGGATCATGTACGTACTTCCGCAATTGTGATACGTGGAAGACGTCATGTACCTTTGACAACGCAGGCGGCAAGGCGATTTGGTAAGCTACCGGAGCGACTCGCTTCAATATTTCGAACGGGCCAACAAATCTTGGGCTCAATTTCCCTTTCGTACCGAACCTGGAAACTCCCCGCATGGGCATGACTTTCAAGAATATATGGTCGCCTTCCGAGAACTCGATGGGGCGTCAGTGCGTGCCGACATAGCTCTTCTTTCGGCTTTGTGCTATCTTCAATCTCTCTCGTATTAACTTGACCTTCTGCACGGTCTGCTCCACCAGCTCCGGACCAAGTAGCTGCCGTTCCCCGACTTCATCCTAGCAAATGGGCAATCTGTACTTCTGGCCGTACAAAGCTTCATACGGCGCCATTTGGATGCTGGACTGATAGCTGTTGTCGTATGCAAACTCGGCCAGCGGTAGATGAACGTCCCAACTTGACTTCAAGTCGATCGCACAGAGCCGTAACATGTCTTCGAGAATTTGGTTCATCCGCTCGGTTTGGCCGTCAGTCTGAGGATGATAAGCTGAACTAAACTTCAATTTGGTCCCCAACACTGAATGTAGACTACTCCAAAAGCGTGCTACGAACCTTCCATCCCGATCAGAGACGATTGATACTGGGACCCCGTGCAGCCGAACTATTTTATCAAGGTATATCTGAGCAAGGCGGTCGACGCTCCAAGTAACTTTAATGGCGATAAAGTGCGCTGACTTGGTTAGTCTATCGACGATGACCCAGACGGCGTCGTTTCCCCGCGGCGTCCTCGGCAAGCCAACAACGAAGTCCATAGTGACGTGATCCCATTTCCACTCTGGAATGGCAAGGTTCTGCATCTCCCCGCCCGATCGCTGGTGCTCGGCTTTGACTTGCTGACATGCCATATATTTTGACACAAAGAGTGCTATGTCCCTCTTCATGCCGTGCCACCAAAAGATAACGCGGAGGTCCTTATACATCTTGGTGCTACTAGGATGCAAAAAATATTTAGCATAATGCGCCTCCGACATTATCTCCTTTCTAAGTTCTGCATCATCCGGAACGCATAGCCGTCCCTTCACTCGTATCACTCCCGACTCGTCCTCTGCAAAGTCGAACGCTTTCCCTGTCGATATCAGCTTCCGCATCTTCTCCAGGTATGGGTCGTCCTTCTGTGCAGACTTGATCCTCTCCAGTAGGCTCGGTTCTACCCGCAGTTGCGCCAGTTTCACGTCTCTGAAACGAACTCGGAGTTCAATGCCCATTCCTTCCAAGTCACGCAGCAGTCGATCGTTGATGCATAACGAAGCTAAGTATTTTTGGCTCAGCACATCCGCTACCACATTTCCCTTGCCCGGCGTGTAGTCGATTGATAAGTCATAGTCTTTGATCATCTCGAGCCATCGCCTCTGTCGTAAATTCAATTCTTTCTGGATGAAGAGATACTTGAGACTTTTGTGGTCCGTATAAATCCTGCACGCCACGCCATAGAGATAGTGACGCCACAGCTTCAATGCAAACACAATCGCCACTAATTCTAGGTCATGTGTGGGGTAGTTCTTCTCGTGCGGCTTCAACTACAGGAAAGCAAAAGATATCACCTTATTCCGCTGTATGAGCACACACCCCAAGCCCTGGCCAGAAGCATCGTTGAAGATCTGAAATACCTCCGTCCCTTCAGGAAGAGCAAGTATCGGGGCCGAAACGAGCTATTGTTTGAGCTCCTAGAAGGAAGCTTCACAGTCGTCTGACCACTTGAATGTGACTCCTTTCTGGGTGAGGCGAGTCAACGACGATGCAATCTTTGCGAAGTCCTTCACGAAGCGTCGGTAGTATCCCACCAAACCTAGGAATGTTTGAATTTTGCTAACTGATGCGGGCCGTCTCCAATCAGCGACTGCCTCAACTTTCTTTGGATCGACTGCAATTCCCGCGGCGAAGATGATGTGCCCAAGGAATGAGACGTAGTTCAGCCAGAATTCGCACTTGCTCATCTTTACATACAACTGATTCTTTCGAAGGGTTTAGAGTACCGTCCGCAGATGCTCTGCATGTTGCGCTCGATCCTTCGAGTAGACGAGAATGTCGTCGATGAAGACTACTACGAATTTGTCAACGAACGGACGGAACACCCGATTCATTAGATCCATGAAGATGGCAGGGGCGTTTGTCAGACCGAACGGCATTAACAAGAACTCGTAGTGGCCATAGCGAGTGCGAAAGGCAGACTTCGGCACGTCATCTGGCTTGACTTTGTGTTGGTGATAACCCGATCGCAGATCAATCTTCAAAAATACTGTTGCACTTTGGAGCTGGTCGAACAAGTCGTCGATGCGGGGCAGGAGGTATTTGTTCCGGACGGTGGCTTTGTTCAATTCCTGATAGTCGATGCAGAGTTGCATCGATCCATCCTTTTTCTTTACGAATAGCACGGGCATACCCCACGGCGAGATACTCGGACGGATAAACCCTCTGTCGAGTAATTCTTGTAGTTGTGCCTTTAGTTCCTTCAGTTCTGTAGGGGCCATTCTGTACGGAGCCTTCGAGATCGGCCGGTTGTCAGAGAATGTGTCGATGGTGAAATCTATCTCTCGATCGGGCGGCAATGTCGGGCAGCTCGTCCGGGAATACATCGGAGAATTCTACCATAACGTCGGTCTGACCCGCGTTTGCACCATCCTGTCGTATGTCTCGAACGGAAGCTAGATAGCCTTCGCACCCGGAATACAGCATCCGTCGAGCAGATATTGTGGAGATCACCATGCAGATCGGCGATGCCTCACCACACGAGTAGCAGAATTCAGGCACTCCAGGTATGCAGAATGTGACCCTCTTTTCAGCGCAGCCTATGGTTGCGTTGTACGGACCGAGCCAATTCATGTCCAGAATGATGTCGAAGTCCTTCATATCTAGAACTATTGCATCAAGACCGATCTTTTGACCCCTAATACATATGGTTCCTCCCTCGCATGCTAAGTTTGTGAGTAGTGGCATGCCCGAAGGCATACTTACACTAAGATCAAGGTCGAACGATATTACAGGAAATTTGTGCTCGACGGCGAAGTCCGCCGATATGAAAGTATGTGAAGCGCCTGAATCAAATAACGCACGAGCAGGTACATTATTAAAACTCAATATACCTGTCACGACAGTGTCGGAAGCGAACGTCTCGTCTCGAGTCAGAGCAAAGACACGCCCCTGAGCATTAGGGCATCGGGCTTGGTTGTTGGGTTGAGTGGGCTGAGGAGGTCGGGGAGCCTGTCCTCGATCCTCTTGACGGTGTTGTTGTGGTGGTTCGTTGGGATGATTTGGTTTTCGAACCGGGCATTCTCGAAATTGGTGCCCCCTTTGTCCGCAAAATAAACATCCTCCTTCGTGAACATGACAATCATTGGAATGGTGGTTAGGGTTGTGACATTTGCTGCAAGGAATCGAAGGGGTTCGCCCCTTGTTGTCGCCATTATTTGGACGCTTTGACGCGTAGTTGTTGCCTCCCGTATAGCTAGGACGTTTGTGATTGGAGTGGCGCACAACATCGTCAGCACCGGAAGGATGCAGGCTCTCAAGGCGGAGAGCGTAATTCAGAGCCTCGCCCGTGGTCTTGTACTCTGGGACCCCGATATACGCACCGATAGAGTGTCACAGATCCACTTCGAACCGTCGCACACGACACTCTTCTGTAGGCAGAAACTGACCAGCAAACTTGGACAACTTGTTGAATTCTACGGCATACTGTTTTACTGTCCGATTCCCTTGCTTCAATTGCATGAACTCATTTTTTTTGCTTGACGAACGGCTGACGGAAGGTACTCGACTTCAAAAGCCTTACGGAACGTGGCCCAAGAGATCGGCGCTGTGTTGTTGTCGCGTCGGATTGCTCGCTTGTGCACGGCCCACCAGTCGTACGCGTTCAACCGTAGTTGAAGTTGTGCACAGGCGACTTGCTTTGATTCTTCAATGCCGAGGAGCTCGAAGTGATCTTCCAGCTCTTCCAACCAGTCGATCGCCATAGAAGGGCCTTTGGTGCCGCTGAAGGAAGTGTGGCACACTTTCTTGAATTCTGACACTTCAAAGTTGTACTTTTTCGGTGTCGCTGGTTGACGCTCGGGCTCCTCCGTGTCGACTTCAATGGGTTGGATCGTCGGCACGGTGGCAGTAGGTACGGTGATGGTAGACGCAGTCGCAGAATTTCTGTTGGCCGCCATTGTCTGGACGATCTACTGCAGGGTATCCAACTGCTTTTGTTGAAGTTTCGTATGTGCGTCAAAGCGAGCTTCGAAGCGAGCTTCGAACTGGGCCTGTCGTTCCTCTGTCTGTTGATGTCGGTTCTCGGACTGGTTTCGCTGCACCTCCGTCATGTGCAGCATCCTTTCGATGGTATCGTTAGAAGGTCCGGCCCGCGAACGATGCGAACTACTAAAGCCGCTAGAAGTGCTCTGCTCTCGCTCGGCCGTGGGTTCCGTCACTTCTGTGATACGAAGGCAAACGCATCAGTCATAAATTATTACGGACTCATTGTATGGAACAACTTATCTCATCGATACGAGGTCAAAGGATGTAAAGCCGTGCTCTGATACCATTATGTCACGCCCCGATTTCGTAGAATCGATAGTCGTCCCCCGGGCGTGATGCCGTGCGAACCTAAGTTGCGAACGCACAAGGCGTAGTCATAAGGTCATCTGAAATACAACATCAAGTTAGAGTATGCAAAGAAATTGATTGACACATTTGAAATAGAAGTAGACTTTTTATTGATAATAAAACTTTATTTACATTGACTTCATTACATTCATTGCCGTGCGAGCTACAACATGACTCGACTTACAAAACGAACGCCGATGAGATAGTCGTTCCATACATTACATCCCTTTTTACAAGCAAAACATAACACTTTCCACCTGCTATCGAGGGGAGTCGAGTCGTCATCTTCTTTTGGAATGAGTGCGGGGTCTTCTTCAAAAGGAATCCAGAAACACAAGCCTTCACACGCGAACAAGGCTTCAAAAGGGTTCACGTCGCCTTGAGCTCTTAGGTGGCACACCCTTCGTAGTTCGGGGTACCTGCATGGAGAGCGAGGATCAGTACATTACACTTTGTACTGGTGCGTGGCAAATTAAGTTCCAAGCTCTCATTTGGTTGAAGAGTTTATATGACTTAGCTCATGAACGTTTCTAACCATCCTAATGAATTTCAAACGAGCAATGACAAGCATAATGTAAATTACGTTGGAACTTACCCACGGCGGGCCGCGCCGTGCCTTATGAAACTTACCATGTTCTTCCCTGTCAATTGTTTTCATTTACATACCAAGTGCAATATTACGTGTGATTGGCCACTGGCATGACAAGCCATCCTGGACTATAGCTTTGTTAGCCGGGGCCCTTGCAGCGCAAGTAGCGAGCCCCGCTGCAAGTCCCCGCTTAACCCGTGCTGTCATCCAACACAGCTATACCGTGTTTCCTCCCAGGCTGAGTCGGTCCCGTGGCCCCGGGTTGTCGCTCGAGGAAACTCTCCCTTGTCGACAAGTTGTCCAATGACCGAGTTAAGACATTATTTAGTTGTTAAGGTATTGCCTACGTTCACTTTGAAACTTGACCATTTTACCGTGCCCGTGCCTCTGCATTCATTCTTTCATCCGCACAACACTATCGATTTACCTAAGAAGGGGTCGAGAAGAGAAGGGTCAGCCACTCACTTGAGTTTACTTCGACGAGAGAACTTGTTGGCCGCGCTAGACGTCGCCTACGCGATTACCTGAAATCGCACAAGCAACCGATTAGAACACTGCATTATTCAAGAAGTTCGATAGGAAATACGAGTTCGAAATATAAGCCATGAAAACCATCGAAAATATTCGCCAAAACACATTCAGAAAACAAAGCCAAAACCAACGCAAGTGGCGTGAAAAGCAGAGCAACGGGAGGTCTCTCCCGACTCAGCCGCAGAGTCAATCCTTGAGGCGCAACCCGCTGGATATGGGACTTGGTTCCGAAGAAGACATTCCATAACGAGAAATGGATCTTAATTCAACCGTTCCCGTTCGATCGATTCGATTGATCCCGACCTATCGGTCCCGACCGAATCGATAGCGACAGTGTTCCTTTCTCGCGCACCCCGTAGATGAAGTACAGGGCACGATGTAGGGACGGGGCACTACAATCAAGGCACATGCGCTTTTGAAGGAGGCCTCTCCTAGGAGCAACATAGAAGGCATGGGTTTCCCGGATGGAAACAAAATAGTGTAGGAATTCTTCTTTATCGAAAAACTTGTGAACTTATTACAACTCAAAATTAATTATAAAACTATTGTAATGCAAAATTTGAAGCCAAATCGAAATTTTGGAAAGATGGGACAATGGAGGTCAAATTAACATGCGATTCTTCTACGTTGTTGACAACCCGACAAAACTTTGGGAACTAGAAAGTGTGAGGGAGCAAGAGCTGCTACGATCAAGTGGTTGGAATACATGGATTCCTACCTTGAGATTTGCAAAGAGCCAGCTATTTATACGAGAATAACTGGAGGTAGTTATCTATTCTTCCACAGGGATGCACTGTCCAGCGCGAAAAAAAGACTGCAGCTAAGGTCATTGCCTAGCGAAAACAATCTCGAAGTAGGAGTTGCGTGTCCCATGTCGAACAATAACTGATCGTGAACGTAGCCTACTTCTTGCAAATGAAGCGAGGCATGTTCTCTCGGAAGCAAGTTGGAGATGACATGTGGATTGGGTGGTTGCAACTGTACAACTAACGAATCAATTATGGAGGAAATTGTGGGTTTGACGACTGTGCACGTGTCCCCACGTTGACAATAAACTGGGGCCATTATGCGGGAAATGGGAGCTTAACAACTGTATACGTCTCTCCACATCGGCAACAAACTAGGGCCATTATGTGGAAAATTATGGGTTGACGACTATACACGTCTCTCCACATCGGCAGCAAGCTGAAACTTTGGTACGAAAACTATTCTCACTAGAAGTATTTGTTCTGCTTAGACATAGGGATATAATCTTTCTTTGGTAGATGATCAACGTAAAGTCCTCCTTCGCTAATAAAGCGACTTTTCATTTTCTGAGATGGATTTGGTAGACACTCTTTGGGGATTGTCAGATGTCGTAGGTTATACCTTTTTAGTTTTCGTGGAGTGATGATCATTAATTGTATACTAACATAGCGGTCAACTCAAAGCACTAATGGCGACGTCTATAGATGTGATTTTTTTTCGCTGTAAGCTCACCTACGGAAGCAACATTGCGCCTACACTGGTGTCGAAATCCCAAGCTAAAGAATGTAGTGTCTTGTTCCTGTTGGGCGGCGCCCTATGTAATGGGCTCGTGGCAAGTCAGACTCGATCAAGAACTTAAATAGCTAGTCTGACTTAGTCATGAGCTTGGTATATGGCATCAATAAAATCGGTTTGAACGAATACTATGAGAACCTTTCTAACTAATGGATCGACTTCTATTGGAAGAAGTCATAGATGTAGCGGATTATGTCTGGTGAGTGAGCTCTATATAATAGTTCCTTCAATGGGATCGGCATGTTGTTTGTTTTCTTTAATGTTTTCGCTCTTGGTTTTGATGAATATATTTTCGCGTCGATTTCGGCATTCATTCTTGAGAATTTCAGAGGAAGGATAAAAGAAGGATTCTTATACGATGTTGGTGTCATTGCAGGAGCTCGGGTAATTGACGTTTGATCGTTGTGAAGCAATCTCCTAATCACGGCGCATTCTCTACTTGGTGGATGGTTCAGACCCTTTTTTTTACTCTTTCACGTCACCAAATTCTTATCATTTCAAACGTTTAAATCGATGATAACCGGTTAAATGCAAATTGTACCACTAAAATAAAAAAACATGGAATAACTATAGCTAGCTAGTATAATTAGGCCTAAGACTTAATATGATAAGCTTCACATACGTGGCGAGTAGTATTGGTTCAAAACCATGAAACTGTTGGAAGGAACGAGATAATGAAACGTCGGTTGTGGCATGATGACTCGGGGTGTTTGGTGCCTGCGGGTTGCCAAATCAGGAACATACGACTTTGAGGAAAATTAACTGTTGCGTGAGTTTATGCATTATATATACTACTTAATTTTGTTTGGTACCATGCATCTGTTTTATAGATAAAACTATTCACGCATTCGTATGCATGGTCATGGACAACTTGTACACATGGTTAGCTTTCCTCGAAACTGTATATCGAATTAGGGGAAAACTATGAAGTCGTACTTCGGCATGAGATATTGGGGGATCTCCGGTTGGGCTTGCAACCCTGACTAACAGGGCACGTCGCAATGCTACGTAATTATCCTTCATGGTGTCGATAATATTAATGTTAATGTTAATATCAATATTAATATTAATGTTAATGTTAATGTTATGTTAATATTAATATTATTGTTAATGTTAGTATTAATTTTAATGTTAATATTAATTTTAATGTTAATATTAATTCTAATTCTAATTTTAATTGTTAATTTTATAAATTTATAATTTGCCATGTCAGTTGTCATATCAACATGCCAAATCAGTCTCCACGTAAGGAGAAATAACTTGGAGGGATAATTTGGAGGGACACATAGTAATATTCTAGTATTTAGCCATAGTTTTAGATGGACTTAGATTTGGAGATTTGCTCTGATTTGGACTGCAACCACTAAAGCTACCTCCATCATATTCAAACAACATGCTTCACAAACTACCTAATGATAAAACAAAAAAAGGCCTACCGAGGGACCCTGGCCACAACACATTAGACCCATATCGGTCGGCAACATCTGAGTAAAAAAAAAAAAAGCTATCCCTGTTAGCCGGGCCTGATCCAAAGTCAGCAACCAATGTTGTTGTTGTATGCCTCCTGGAGCGACTCAGGCACCCCGTCCTGCAGACAGGCCACCGGCGGGATCGTCAGCGTCTCCTGCGACCCGTAGGCGTTCCAGCAGAACGGGTCGTCCACGAGCTCCCCCGCCGCCGGCAGCAGCTCCACCTCCGACATCGTGATGTTCGTGCACGGTACGCTGTCGCTGCAGGCGAAGTATATCGGGGGGCTCCGGACGTCGTAGGTCCCCCTGACCCCCGAGTAGGACACGTCCGTGACGTAGACCGCAGAGGTCTGGTTACCGCAGCCCTTGCTCGTGCAGTAGTACTGGTCGATGATGATGCAGTTCCTGACGTTCTCCATGTACACGTTGCTGAAGCTGATCCCCGCCAACGACCCCGTCCCGCCCTGCCATGTCTTGATGCGGAGGCCGTTGTCCGAGTTCCTGATCACCGTGTTGCGGACACTGATGTTCGACACGCAGGCCTGCGAGTTGTGCACGCCCAGGCTCCCGATGCTACCAAAACATTGAAGTTGTTACTGTTGGGAAAGAAACGCAGAAACCTTTCCCCAAACTGGAGAGTACCTGCGAGAGGACCGAGCAATACAACGCACGAACCCAAAAACAACCACACAAAACAATCCATGCAGACACAGAGAATTTTGACGTGGAAAACCCTTGCGAGAAAAAACCACAGGACGATCGGAGTCCAACCCTGAGAAGCCTCCACTAATGGAATAGAAGAATTACACCCTCTACAAACTTCTTCCGATCCAAATCGGATCCCTACAACACTCAGAAGTAAGAACAATGATTACAAGGCTACGAAGAGCGAGAACGACGAGTAGAGATTACCCGAATCTGATTCTCCTTCGAAAAACACCTTCAATCCTCCGTCTTCTCTTCCGAAGTTGTAATGGCACTCTTGCCTCCTTCCTCTCTATTTTCTTCAATGTTTTTTCGATGAATAGGGTTAGGAATAACCTAATATTAACTCCCCTAATCCGCAGCAAAATCTGGACCATCAGATATGATCCAACGGTAAAAAATTACCCCAATTTCCGCTCAGCCACGACGACACAGAGTTCGGCCAGAACTCTGTGTCGGGCAACCAGAACCTATCGGCCACATTCTGGAGTGGCCAGACCGAGTTCGGCCCGAACTCGCCCTGGGACCGAGTTCGGCCCGAACTCGGCAGCCCCAGTCCAGAACCCCCAGCAGCAACTCCGCGTCGCCTACTTCCCGAGCTTCTCCGACATCGGACGGCGCTCGTCGCACTCCGGGATCTTCTCCACATAGGTTGGGAACCCCACCCACTCCAACAAATCTCCCCCTTCACAACTATGGGGAGGATATCGTCATCCCGACGATCTGCCTGCAGTACTCAAACTTCCCCTTGGTAGAATCTTCGTGAACATATCAGCTCCGTTGTCATCTGTATGAACCTTCTCAAGCTCCGCGTCCTTCTTCTCAACCACATCCCGTATCCAATGATACCGAGTCTCGATGTGTTTGGACTGGCTATGAAACGTCTGATTCTTCACAAGGTGAATAGCACTCTGACTGTCGCAAAGCAAAGTATACTGCTCTTGCTTCAGTCCCATTTCCTGCAGCAGCTTCTTCATCCACAGCAGCTCCTTGCAAGCCTCCGTCACCGCAATATACTCTGCCTCTGTCGTCGACAAGGCAACACACTTCTGCAACCGCGATTGCCACGACACCGCTCCTCCCGCAAACATCATCACGTAGCCCGAAGTCGATCGCCTCGTGTCTACATCTCCAGCCATATCAGCGTCGGTATACCCAACCAGCTTCGGTTCGTCACCACCAAAGGAAAGTCTCCAACCAGCAGTGCCCTGAAGATATCGTAGAATCCACTTGACCATACTCCAATGTACCCTTCCAGGATTTGAAAGATACCTGCTAACCGTACCAACTGCATGAGCAATATCTAGCCTCGTACACACCATGGCATACATAAGGCTTCCCACAGCTGAGGCATATGGAACCCGCTCCATATCTTCCTTTTCGTCCTCGGTAGATGGACATTGCTCCTCAGTGAGCTTAAAATGAGCCGCAAGGGGGCAACTCACTTTCTTCGACCCGTCCATCCCGAAACGCTGAAGTACCCGGTGAATGTACTTCTTTTGGGACAAGTGTAGCAGCTTGGACTCTCTCTCTCGGCTGATCTCCATCCCAAGAATAGTCTTCGCTGCACCCAAATCCTTCATAGAGAAGGCCGCGCCCAGTTGGCGCTTCAACTCCGCTATCCTAGTGGCATTCCGACCCACTAATAGCATATCATCAACATAGAGCAACAAAATAATGAAATCATCATCGGCAAAATATCTCACAAATACACAGTGATCCGACGTCGTCCGTACATAACCATGCTCCCCCATAAACGACTCGAACTTTCTGTACCATTGCCTCGGAGCCTGCTTCAGACCATACAAGCTCTTCCTCAACCGGCAGACCAAATGTGACTTGCCCTTCTCACAGAATCCCTCTGGCTGCTCCATGTACAACTCCTCCTCAAGATCACCGTGGAGGAATGCCGTCTTCACGTCCATCTGCTCGACCTCCAAGTCGAGACTGGCTGCTAATGCTAGCACCACACGAATAGACGAATGCTTGACGACAGGCGAAAAGATCTCATCATAATCCATGCCTTTCCGCTGACCGTAGCCTTTGACTACCAGCCTCGCTTTGTATCGGAGGCGAGTAGCATCATCCGTCTGCTTCACTCTAAACACCCATCGATTCTTCAAAGCCTTCTTGCCCTTTGGCAACCGCACCAGATCATAAGTGGAATTGGTGTACAAGGAACTCATCTCCTCCTACATGGCCTCCATCCACTCATGCCTGTGTTCGTCTTCCATAGCCTCTGCAAAGCTTTCGGGTTCTCCCCCGTCAGTCAATAGCACATACTCATCCGGTGAGTATCTCGTAGATGGTCGACGATCTCTGTCGCTCCTTCTCAGTGGAGCCACTGGTGCTGGCTGTATACCAACAGCCTCCTCTTCCTCAGGAACAACCTCTCCGGTATGCTCATCCTCCTGAAGAACGCCCTGACCACCATCAGCAGGCTGATGATCAAGGTTGGGAGCAACTCCATGTACCGGCTCCCCCATAACTGGATCCTCTGCGATGTCCTCTGGAAACTGCTCGAAGCGAAATGACTCTAACTCAGGCAATTCCTCAGCCTCAGAAGGCGTCTCGGAATCCTGAGTGTTGGTCATGGTCTAATCCTCGACGAACACCACGTCCCTGCTTCTGTAGAGCTTTTCTTCCACTGGGTCGTAGAGTCTATAGCCAAACTCATCCCGACCGTAGCCGACAAAGACGCATCGCCTCGTCTTCGGCTCAAGTTTGGTCCTCTCGTCCTTCGGTACATGCACGAAGGCCTTACAGCCAAACGCCCGCAGGTGATTGTATGACGGCTCTTTGCCGTACCATACTTTGTCAGGCACATCATCCTGCAAATGAGCACTAGGAGACAAATTAATAACATAAGCAGCTGTGAGAAGAGCCTCACCCCAATAACTGCCCGACAAGTTTGCTTCTGACAGCAAACACCGCACCCTCTCCATCAGTGTCCTGTTCATGCGCTCCGCTACACCATTGAGCTGAGGTGTCTTGGGCGGAGTCTTCTGGTGTCGTATCCCTTGCTCTCTGTAATACGTATCAAAGGGACCGATGTATTCGCCGCCATTGTCGGACCGAACACACAACAACTTCTTGCATGTCTCCCTTTCAACAGAGGCCTGAAACTCCTTGAAAGTAGGCAGCACCTGATCCTTGGTCTTTAAGGCATGGACCCAAACCTTCCTGGAACAGTCATCAATAAAGGTTACAAAGTAAGAAGCACCACCAGGAGATTTTACCTTCATAGGATCGCAGACATTCGAGTGAATCAACTCGAGCAACGCCGGCTTCCTCGAACTTGGGTGACTTTGGAAAGACACCCTATTTTGCTTTCCAGCTAAACAGTGCGTGCACTTCTCCAACTTTGTAGACTTGAGCCCCGGAATCACCTTCCTGTTCATCAAGTAGCTCATCCCCTTCTCGCTGATATGGCAGAGCCGCCTGTGCCACAACTCGGTAGACGCATCACTGACTGCGTTCACCTCCTGTGCCCCCTGTGCGCTCTCCTCCATATAGTAGAGACCGGACTTCTTGCTTCCTCTGGCAATCACCATCGAACCCCTGGAAAGCTTCCACTGACTGTTCCCGAAGAGACTGAAGAATCCCTCGTCATCCAACCTTCCAACCGACACCAGGTTGAAACGGATATCAGGGACATGACGAACATCCCGTGGTTTTTTTCCGTAAGGGTTTTCCACGTCAAAAATTCTCTGTGTCTGCGTGGATTATTTTGTGTGATTGTTTTTGGGTTCGTGCGTTGTATTGCTCGGTCCTCTCGCAGGTACTCTCCGGTTTGGGAAAAGGTTTCCGCATTTCTTTCCCAACAGTTACAGCCATGTAATCGTAATTGTAAACTTTTTTTTTAATTTAATTACATTGCGATTACCATTACGATTACATTACATAGGTACGTAAATTTATAATTTGTAGGAGTTGAGATCGATCATGTACCTAATGCCATGGCTCGGCCCACAGGTGACATTTTTTATATCAACATTGGCGCAACCGGTGCCAATCGAGATGCAATCGTCCCCTGCGATGATATGCACTAATTGTTGAGGTTGAATCCAAATACAAGCAGTAAACTATAAACGTAAACGTCAAAGAAAATGTTGGGTCGGTCTAGCCAGGTTAATCAAGGCAAATTCTATTGGTACCTCAAATTTTACTTGAGGACGGTCCAATTTTTTGTCAATTTCTTTTACAAATTTGCCACTTTAAATTTTTACTTGAGTACAACCCACATATTTAGATTTGGACTATTTCTAACATAAAATAGGACTACCAACATTGTTGCAATTCTACTTTATGTTAGGAGTGCCAATTTTGTTGGCAGTACTAAATGATTTGGGTAGTTTGAATTTGGACTGTCAACAAAGTTGACTGTCCAAACATAAAGTAGGATTGCTAACTTTGTGGACAATCCTATTTTATGTTAGGCAGTCCTAAAGCGGATTTGGACATTCCAAAATAAAATTAGGACTGTGTTGAATAAAAATTATATTAAGTTGGAATTGTTAGAAATTTTATTGTGCCATGTCGATTCATAGATGAAGAACATAAATTAATTGCGGAAGCGTACCTGAATCCATTGATAGATTTGATGGATGTTGAAGCGATCGTCTCTTTATTGGGTTCGATCTTCCAACCCGCTACGGCCCTTAATAACAAAGATGAAATCTTTGTTCCTCTCTTTGTTGATGGGGATGCAGAAGAGAATAGAGAAAACCCTCTCTTCGTGGCCGTATGAGTTGGGGACCATAACCCTAATGAATACACATATATATAGATATGTGTGTTGTGATATTTCTAATTTGGCCCCTCATCAAATTAGAATTATCTCCGGTATCTACACATTAATTCCATGACAATTATATCTTAAGCCAATTTCCAAATAGATCACTTTAATTTGGCTTAATTATTTAGATAGCCTAAACACAATTAATTTTACATGTGTGGCACCTTAATTATTGAATAATTTCAACAATCTCCCACTGGGCCACATATGTAACCTTATAATTGTGTTAACCTTAGTGAGCTCATAAATTGCTATCTTAATCCTTAGGGTATATCCGGACAATCTCGTCTATTAACCATATCAACATAGGATCAAAGCGGCCTTCGTCACATATAGCGTAACTAAACCATCAATGGTCATATATACCAATATAGCTAAACGACATAGATCAATCATGGATGCGTAGCATGAAAATTACACGCAATGTGATCAATACATGTCTATTTCCAACTGGTCCTCTTTAACTTTAGTGAGATCAATACTTTAACATAATGAAAACAGAATGAACTGAATTTCCATATATCTGATCAGATAAATATCCAAAATACTTTAGTACATAAATGTGTCCAAAACCAAATAGCACACAGTCACGTGTTGCATTCTTCATAAACGGACATTCGACCTGGATAACCGGATGGTCTGCAGGGCTTGTGGCTGTTGGGATAATCTCATTGCATCTTGCTAATAACTAGTCACGTGAAACATAGAATAACTATAGCTATCTAGTATAATTAGGCCTAAGACTTAATATGATAAGCTTCACATGCGTGGCGAGTAGTATTGGTTCAAGACCGTGAAACTGATGGAAGGAACGAGATAATAAAACGTCGGTTGTGGCATGATGACTCAGGGTGTTTGGTGCCTGCGGGTTGCCAAATCAGGAACATACGACTTTGAGGAAAATAAACTGTTGCGTGAGTTTATGCATTATACTACTTAATTTTGTTTGGTACCATGCATCTGTTTTATAGATAAAACTGTTCACGCATTCGCATGGTCTTGGACAACTTGTACACATGGTTAGCTTTCCTCGAAACTGTATATCGAATTAGGGGGAAACTATGAAGTCGTACTTCGGCATGAGATATTGGGGGATCTCCAGTTGGGCTTGCAACCCTGACTGACAGGGCACGTCGCAATGCTACGTAATTATCCTTCATGGTATCAATAATATTAATGTTAATGTTAATGTTAATATCAATATTAATGTTAATGTTAATGTTATGTTAATATTAATATTATTGTTAATGTTAGTATTAATTTTAATGTTAATATTAATATTAATTTTAGTGTTAATATTAATTCTGATTTTAATTTTAATGTTAATTTTATATTTATAATTTGTCATGTCAGTTGTTATATCAACATGTCACGTTAGTCTCCACATAAGAAGGAATGATTTGGAGGGATAATTTGGATGGACAAATAGTTTTATTATATTATTTAGCCATAGTTTTAGATGGACTTAGATTTGGAGATTTGCTCTGATTTGGACTGCAACCACTAAAGCTACCTCCATCATATTCAAACAACATGCTTCACAAACTACCTAATGATAAACAAAAAAAAGGCCTACCGAGGGACCCTGGCCACAACACATTAGACCCATATCGGTCGGCAACATCTGAGAAAAAAAAAAAAAAAAAAGCTATCCCTGTTAGCCGGGCCTGATCCAAAGTCAGCAACCAATGTTGTTGTTGTATGCCTCCTGGAGCGACTCAGGCACCCCGTCCTGCAGGCAGGCCACCGGCGGGATCGTCAGCGTCTCCTGCGACCCGTACGCGTTCCAGCAGAACGGGTCGTCCACGAGCTCCCCCGCCGCCGGCAGCAGCTCCACCTCCGACATCGTGATGTTCGTGCACGGCACGCTGTCGCTGCAGGCGAAGTGTATCGGGGGGCTCCGGACGTCGTAGGTCCCCCGGATCCCCGAGTACGACACGTCCGTCACGTAGACCGCGGAGGTCTGGTTGCCGCAGCCCTTGCTCGTGCAGTAGTACTGGTCGATGATGATGCAGTTCCTGACGTTCTCCATGTACACGTTGCTGAAGCTGATCCCCGCCACCGACCCCGTCCCGCCCTGCCACGTCTTGATGCGGAGGCCGTTGTCCGAGTTCCTGATCACCGCGTTGCGGACGCTGATGTTCGACACGCAGGCCTGCGAGTTGTGCACGCCCAGGCTCCCGATGCTATCAAAACATTCAAGTTGTTACAGCCATGTAATCGTAATTGTAATATAATTAACTTTTTTTTTAATTTGATTACATTGCGATTACGATTACATTACAGTGTACCAAACGAGTAGGCTACGTACATTTACAATTTGTAGGAGTTGAGATCGATCATGTACCTAATGCCATGGCTCGGCCCACAGGTGACATTTTTTATATCAACATTGGCGCAACCGGTGCCAATCGAGATGCAATCGTCCCCTGCGATGATATGCACAAATTGTTGAGGTTGAATCCAAATACGAGCAGTGAACTATAAACATAAACGTACAAAAAATGTTGGGTCGGTCCAATCAGCTTAATCAAGGGAAATTTTATTGGTACCTCAAATTTTACTTGAGGACAGTCCCATTTTTTTCAATTTATTTACAAGTTTGTCACTCCAAGTTTTTACTTGAAGACAATTCACATATTTAGAGTTGGACTGTCAACCATAAAATAGGACTGCTAACTCTGTGGACAGTTCTACTTTATGTTAGGCAGTCCTAAAGGAGGATTGAGCAGCCCAAACTAAAAATGAAGCTGTTCCAAGTAAAACTTATTTCAAGTTGGACTGTCCTCGAGGAAAGACTGTCCTAGAATAAAATATATAATGCCTATAGAATTTGCCCTAATCAAAACATATGGTGGACCTATGTTGCCGAGGGATCAGCAGTCTGCATGGTCCCATGGCACAAATATTTCATCTTCTTGGGCTTATTAACTTTCTTGAGAATCTCCCACTGACGACAAGATTTTATAGTCTAAACACAATCACGTGGTATCATAAAATAGCGCCAAAAGTTTCACATAACTAAACTGAATGAGACACCACACAAGGAATGCCACACAGCTGAAACTGACGATATGCTTACTTTTCCAGAATTGTGACAGAAAGAAGTAATGTAAATTATCAACAAGAACATGTAGAACCAGATCGGAGTCTAGAAAAAAAGTGTGCACCGTTGCTAATGTGGGAGTTGTGGATGGCGACGGACTTGGTGTTCTCGATGTGGATGCCGTCGGTGTTGGGGCTGAGGGCAGGGGAGCTGATCGATACGCCCTTGATGTGGACTCCGTCGCACCCGTCGAACTTGACATGGAACTGGGGGCTGTTCTCGATGTAGAGGTCTCTCAGGGTGATGTTTGAGCTCATGAAGAACCTAATCATCTACAATAACGAAAGAAGCAAGAATTAGTACGTAAGAATCGAACACGATTGTAGTCGATACTTACGGAGCGAGAGCTCCGTTTCGACATTGTTATGCTCACCGCAGGACTGTCGCAGGGGCCGGGCAATGTGCTTCCGTTGGGGCCCTGACGATGCCATTCGAATAAGTTGTAAGTAATAGTTCGATGGATGTAATATTGAAAAGAGGAGAGTTGCAATCGATGCACATACTCTGTGAGGTTTACAGGGGAGAGCCCACCACTTCTCGCCGTTGCCTTCGATAGTCCCTTCGCCTCTCATCGTCATGCCGTCGATCCTGTAGAAGACGAGCCACTGCTTCTTGCTGTCGGCCTTCGGCCAGCACTCGGGGCCGTCGGGTGGCATCAGAATTCCATCCACCTACACCCAATTCGAACACACACACACACTCGTTACAAAAGAACAGAGTATTTAATCGTAATCCTAATGTAATCAAATGAAAAAAAAAAAAACTTCATTTGATTACATCATATTACGATTAGGATTACGATTACATTACAGTGAACCAAACGGGATCTTAGTCTTTTAATTAACCAACACTGTACGATGTGTTAGAAACATTACTTGGAAGACCAAGCCGGGGCGGCACGGGCCGTTGAATATGGTAGAAGTGATGACAAACACGCCGTCGGGTGGCACCAGGAGGACGGCATTGTCCGCGGAACACGCGGCCTTCCAAGCCGACCGGAAGGCCTGCGTGTCATCCGTATCGCCATCGCCCACCGCGCCGTAGGTTCTCACGTCGAAGACGCAAGGGTCGGAGGAGGTCGAGTTATCCGCACTGGAGCTGGAATTTCCCGAGCCACGGACGAAGGACGTCGTCGGTGCCTCGGCAGTGGGGGAAGGCAGAGGGGACTGAGATATATGCCTCCTGTTGTTGTAGTTGTTCTTGTGGAAGTGGAACTTCCCTTCTGAGCATTGGAGGCTCGATACGAGGAACGCAATGGCGACACAAACGAAGAACGATTCGCGACGGATGCTCATCTTCGGATATCGACGACAGAACGAGCTATCGAAGAAGATTGGATGGATTGAGAGAAAGGGAGAGGAAGGAAAGGGAGTTGTAGTTGGGACAGAGGACTCTGCTGTCACAGGCTTACGGGGGTGGGGAGCTTATTTATGCTTGGAGAGGGCTTGTGAGGAAGGGGACGTGTCAGTCCCTTGGTCATTGGGAGATCATTGTCTTGTGCTTCTTTCTCCTTCACATGAATCTGCACATGAATTCTATAGTACTCCAGAAAAAACACAGTCATTCTCTCCTGATCATGAGTTGATCATGACCTGCAAACCCTTTTTCTTTCTAAGTTTAACTTGAGTTAGCTGTCTGTAATACATTGTTGGTTTTTTTTTTTTTTTTTTTTTTTTTTTACATTACAACTCAAAAAGTTCATTGGAACATATGTGGAACCTATGTTCGGATCAGGACATGAATAAACCAATGTTCTATAGAAAGGTTGGAAGTAACTCCATGTACTGGCTCCTCCGTATCTGGAGTCTCTGTAGTGTACTCTAGAAATGGTTCGAAACGAAATAACTCTTACTCAGGCAAATCCTCATGCTTGGAAGGCATCTTAAAATCTGGAATGTCGGTCATGGTTTGATCCTCGACGACTATCGCATCATTGTTTCTAATGAGCTTCTTTTCCACTGGGTCGTAGAGTTTATACCTGAACTCATTGAGACCTTAGTCAACAAAGACGTGATGTCTCATATTCGGTCGAGTTTGGACCTCTCGTCCCTGGGTGCAAGAACAAAGGCATTGACCCAAGCACCTGTAAGTGCCTATATGGCGGCTCTTTGTCATACAATACTTTGTCAAGCACGTCACCCTGCAAATGAGAATTAGGAAAAATTAATAATATAAGCAGCAATATTAAGAGCCTCATCCCAATAATTGTTACGTACGTTTTCCTCTGAGAGCAAATATTGTACCCTCTCCATAAGTGTCATACTCATCTGCTTTGCTACACCATTGAGTCGCGACATCTTTGAAGACTTAACGAGCAATTAGTGTTTTATCCCTTGCTTTTTGAAAGATACATCAAAGGGACAAATGTATTTGTCGTCATTGTCACATCGAATACACTTCAACATTTTGACTATATCCTTTCAACGGAGGCCTGAAACTTCATAAAAGTAGGCAATCTATGATCCTTTGTCTTTATATTGTAGACACAAACTTTTCTCGAATAATCATTGATAAATGTTACAAAATGAGAAGAACCAATAATTGATTTTACCTTCACTGGTCCGCAGACCTTTAATGAATCAGTTCAAGCAATGTCAGCTTCCTTGAAAATGGGTGACTTTGAAAAGACATCTTATGTTGCTTCCCAACCATACATTGCATGCACTTTCATTTCTGTGAACTTTATCCTTGCAACCACTGTAATTCTCTCTATTTTTAAAATTTTAGTAATTAGAATTACTAGAAAAAATTTATTTAAAATATATGTATATAAATGTATGCATAGAAATATATGTGTATATAAATTAATATGTGGAGGAATATATTATTTTGTAGCATTTGCTACCAAA